>CM077106.1:11171019-11245535 GCA_039619505.1 Cimex hemipterus | reverse complement strand
ATATATATATATATATATATATATATCAAGGATGCCTAAGAATTAAATACGAAAAATTATTATGTATTGTTTTTATTTCTATAAATTCTATAGAATAATGAAGTAAAAAATCAAAAATCTAGTGTTTACAAAACCACAAAAAATATCTAGGCTGCCTAAGAATTAAATATAAAAAGTTATATTGCTTTGCTTTTATTCCTATGAATTTTATCAAACGTTTAAGCACAAATTTAGTATTTAAAAAGCAAAAAATTATCTAGGATGCCTAACAATTAAATATGAAAAAGTTATATTGCTTTACTTTTATTTCTACAAATTCTATAGAATAATTAAGCAAAAATTCAAAAATCTAATATTTACAAACCACCGAAAATACCTAGGATGCCTAAGAATGTAAGAAAAAGTTATTTGTTATGAAGAAATAATCTGATTGAAATTGCAAATTTAATCTACAGCAATGAAAAGCTAAATAAATCAAATTTAAAATTAAAATAAGCTTAGTTTCGTTTAAGATTTGTAAATTCCATAAC
Source organism: Cimex hemipterus (assembly GCA_039619505.1). Lineage (NCBI taxonomy): Eukaryota > Metazoa > Arthropoda > Insecta > Hemiptera > Cimicidae > Cimex > Cimex hemipterus. Next base: position 11,245,005 of record CM077106.1, on the reverse strand, counting down.
CTTTTAGCTCAAAAACAGCACAGGAAAAGGTCATAGTTAATCAATACAAATAACTGGATTGTTATTTATAAAGTAACTCAATGAAAAGCCTGACACTTGTATTTATGTGTTTATTTCCCGTAATAACTAGTTATAAAGATTGTTAGTTGACTTAAAACATAAACACAAATAACTTAACTTGCTGTTTACCTTTATAGAATGTTATTAATTTTTTTTACACTGTTTAGATTAAAAATAAAGAAAATCATTTCGATTTCATCCTACTTGTCGAGTCAGTTAATTCTGGTTTTTTTTTTTTTTTTTTTTTTTTTTTTTTTATTTTTTTTTTTTAATTGTTTTCTCTGATTAAACTAAATTTATTAGTGTAGATCTCGCCCGGGCAGAAGCTTTTGCCAACGAAGAATGTACTTAATAAGAAATGGCAGCGTCAGTGGGCCGGATCGGCAGAGAAGCTCTCACGTATCAAGTGCTAGGTCGATAATGGCCTTCGGAAGATATGAATCCAAGAAAAGTAGTCATACCGAATAAGAATAAACCATACTAGGTTCTCACACAGACATTTAATTTTGGGTCAAAGCTCGTTAAGTTTATGCAGATGTGTTCATTTTAATTGAAGTGCCATTCTTTAGCTCTATATAGAGAGCCTTTAGAAATGGCACCTCATATAATAATTGTCTTTGAGCGGATGAGGGAATATTAGGGCACTTTTTGTAGGGAGCATAATTGTTTTACCTGATAGATATCTTGTCTTATTTTTATGTTTTGAATGTATTGAGAGTGAGTGCATTTATTAGCGCGAATGTATAGTGTGAGAATGTTGGAATGAACCGTAGTATTCCATAATAGTGTATCGGACCCCGTGCGATTTTTAATCCATTGCTACCTTCTTAGTTATTTTTCCAATTCTACATTTGCCGGTAAATTGTTGTGTCAATCTCTCTCTTCCTCTGTCTATGGATAATAATTTTCCCAATTCTTTATTTGATCATATCCTGATTGGCTGCCTGTCCTAATAGCTATATACGGGTTCACCTCCCCCTATTAATTATTGTGATATAAAACTGAAGCGAAAAAAGATATAAAAACATTTGATATATATGTTCTATGTATAAAATTTAAACCTTTTGAAAGATGAAACTCCTTCACCTTCTATTCTGGTTGTTGTTGAATTCATTATGCGATTGGGTATTTACTGAACTTCACAACCTCTTTGTTTTATTTCCTACACGTATTTCGAGATCACATTTTTGTTGTTAACCTTGAAAATGTGTACCTGTAGAGGTTTCGAAATACGTTTAGGAAACAAAAAGTAAAACAAGGAGGTTCGATAAATACCCCCATCAAATATTTGAAAAATGTTTTAGCGAAGCTCAAACTTGACCAATAATTTACGTAGAGTGGTCGTTTTCTATTCTCATTATTTTTTCTGTGATACGATTTTCGTCTTTTCGCCATGTTCAGTGGCAATTTCAGCTTAGTCTGATTCCTTTTATGTATAACGAGAATAACAGAAACCCACCGCTGAAGATGACGAAAAGTCTGAGGAAGAACAAAACATCTAGCATAGATCGGCCAAATATTAGGAATATCGGAAAAATTATAAAGTTTCATCCCCCGAACACCGATCTTTTTCAACGAGGTTGCAAATTTAGTTTTTTTTTGATAAATTTAAATTTAAAAATTTTTAAAATATTTAGATTTTTAACCAAAAAAATTTTAAAAGAGTGCCTTAAAAGAAATTTAACGCTCTTTTCAATGATTTTTTATGGTGGATTTCCCAAAAATTGAATAATACAAGATATATTTATTACGAAAAACGTAGATATTTGAAAAAAAAATTGAATATTTGAGAAAGGGTTGAGATAGGACGATACAATTTTTTGCTACATGCGAGTTGCAGAAGCTCCTGGCGAGGTTTATCGTACGGGTAGTGAATCACTCTGTATTCTGTTATTATCTAGTATAATAATAATAATAACAGCAATTTTTGTATAAATAATAAACAATGCAGGTTTGAATTATTGCGTTTGTGAGTAGATGTTTATGTGCATATATATGTTCTTTAATTAGTTCGAGTTTAACATGTAAATTGTGTGTTTGTTATTCGCATGTTGTGTGGCAATTGTCCTCGTCTCGGATCACTGTTATATAAATTTGTTTTGTTAGTTCAATGTTAATTATGTTTATAGCACGAAATAAGTTAATATTTGAAATGTTTGAATTATTTTTTTCAAAATCGAACTGCACGACGTAAAGCCTATTAAGGCCTTTCCGGTTGTTTATCACTAATCTCAACAGTGGGATTCCCTACCGCGACAAAACCGGGCTTCTCCTGAGTACTGACCCCGGCAGAAGAAAAGTAGAGCTTTGAAAGAGGATCGGCCAGTGGAAATTACCATCTGCTTCGTCATCGGTCCTTCTTGCAGAAAACCTTGTAAACAAGTGGGATCCTATAAAAACCCGTTCCGTCGTCCGGCCCGTAGTGGCCAAGTCTGTATTTTAAGCTGTGGTTGACCTGGCGGACCGCATACAGAATGTGGGATATCAGACACGTTTCATTCACTCGCTGCAGAGAAAACGTGATCAGGACATTATCACATTGAGCATATTTGCATAATAGAAAAATTAAGCCAGTAACTGGCAAAATAAATCCGTTTATTCTGCAGTCCTGCAACTTTTGGCATTCTTAAACAATCAGTCAATAACTAATTTTAATTTATAATGGTATAGATATAGATGAAACAAATTTCATTTGTGGTTTCCCACTTTGATAAAGCAGTATAAAATTTACACATTATCTAGCGGCAATATAAACGACCAAGATATGAACATCCGGGTTTTATCTTAATTAAAATTTAATAAATAATTTTAAAAGCTAAAAGTTTTCCTCATAAAGGGTAATCTGAAATAAACATCCTGCTGGAAATATTCCAATTTATGGAAGGACATAAGAAGTTTTTATAAAAATATGTTTCTATTAATTCCAACTAGCGAGTTGAATAAGTTAAAATGAAGTATATCTTCACTAAAGCTCTCCGAGGCCATTTCAATTTTCGCCGAGATCAAACAGAATGCACGATATTTTAAAAATGACAAAAAAAGAGGGAAAATTCAAAAGGTGTGTTTGAGATGCGAAGTTGGCGTCAGAGTGGATCGAAGTCACGGGAAGTAGAGTAGCGGCGTATTTGGCCGAAGGTCGTGGGTTCGAATCCCGCTCGTGACATTGACTTTTTTAACTCAACTAAAAACTTTAATTAACTGAAAGGTTTTAAGATTGAAATCCTACTCGTTAGAAGGCTATTCGAAGGCAAGTTGGGCAAATTTTTTCACATATAGTTTTAATCCAGTGCTAATGTTGCTTTCTCAATCGCTAAAACATTCTCCCTCCCTAGTGAGACCTTAATTTCCAAACTTCAATTAATATTTTTTAAATATTTACTTAATTAATTTAAAAAAACAGCTAAGAAAAAATTAAGTAAAGAGATTTATTATCAAAACAAAATCGTCTTTTTGAGAACTTATATATAACTTAGATACAATAAAAGTCCAAAAATCAAGAATTGTTTCACAACGTCTAATATTTAAAGCTACAACCTTTATAAAAGCAAGTTTTTATGAATTATTGCAAGCGAAATTAGCCGAAAACAAAACAATATTTATATTTTTTTACACGTTTAGTATTCGGAATTATTTCATCAGGGTCAGAGGTAGATTAAAAGCTTTATTGAGTTTAAAGTGGTAAAAGAGCTGTTCAAGCAGCTGTTGCTGCGGATCAAGGAGACGTTTCAACGTGTGATCTGCAAGTATGACGAGGTCATTGTTCACATAAATGATTTAACAATAACGTTCTGGAAAGACGACCAATTTTCTAAAATGGAGGCTCATTAGTTAAAATGATCAAATGAAATCATGTTACTATCTTGTCCCTTAATCGAAATCGTTCAAGAAGAGAATGAATGTTTATTAACATAATTCCTGTACAATACATATAACAACCGAGCGTAGGAAAAGTGGCGTACACTTCCTACTACAATACCGTTTAAATATGTACAGAAAAGCTATTTAATATACAAACGTGTACATAATAGAATAATAACATAATAAATAATCAAATAAATGAATATTGTTATGAAATGCAATTTTAATTTCAAACTTAGATTAAAGCTTAATGCTTAATTCCCATGTGTTTTCTTTTAACCGAAATGGGCTAAGACAAAGCGGACCTGTAAATCGGATTTGTGGAGTCCCCCATGTACCTAAAAATCCTTTGATCGGTTATGTATGTTCTCTTTTATCCATTCCATGTTTGTATTTTCGTGCAACTCGGTCAGCCTTAAATTTCTGGCGGAGGCCTATGTAATTTCATAGGTTTACGAGGCTTAAGGAGAAAATTTGAAGGTACAAAGGAACATTTTTCTAAGAAACATCATAGACCACGTCAGACTTGTTATGAGACTGCAAGCACGAAAAATTAATGAAATTTACATAATCAAACATTTAGAAACATCTGAAAACTAACGTCAGGGGAACTTAAACATGTTTTTCTTTTTTCATAAGGGCCATTCTTGTTATTAAATTATTTATGGATTTTATTTATAACAACCAACAAAACGACGGAGAGACTTTAATGGCCAATAATACACAGCATGCACGAACAGATTGTTTCTTTGTAAAATTTGCCTGTGAAATTTTTCAACTTTGCTAGTAGATTGAACCAGAACCTTCATGACTGTCAGTCGTACGTCATTAGGAAAATTACGAGCTCCTTGGAATGTAGGAAAAATATTCAGTACATGACTCAGCCGGATGTGTTTATAGGCACAAACATAAATTGACCTGTTAAAAACGCTTATTGATGTTCGAGGATCGCAATTGGAATTTATATTAAAAGATAAAACCCCGGAAGAAAATAAAAAAAAATCAACATATAAACAAACTTAAGGATCAAGGTCCGGTGAAGTCCATGCAACATTGTTCCTGACCGACCGGCAATAAAGCTTTCGCCAAAAACTTCTTGTTTTTCCTTCTTCCCACCAATTGTTATCACCTTGCTATGTCGAAAACAAATGAGACAATTTCCGACCTTACGCGTTAACTTAGGTTCCCATGGTTTTAATTACGATCCACCCAAGGCAGCAGTCTGTGCAACCTTGTAAATTTCCACTTGACAATACGCAATATGAAATCTTCGTGGAAGATATGCTTTGGGCTTTTTTTTTCTTGTTGGCAACAATTGTTCCCTCCGGTTCCTGTGTGCTTTCTATCCAAATGAAGCCTAACCATGAATTGGAAGTTTCCTACATTTGCAGCGTTTGCAAAATTGATTTGGCGCTTGTTCTAGAAAGGACATATAAACGACTTTTGCTCGGATATCTCCAGACCATCCATCCATTCTGACAGTTTATTACTTTTATTCAACGATAACTTACATTTTCATATGGTGCTACTGTATACAAGCAGTCATTGTCCGAATATTAGATCATTTTTACCCCGACCGATATCACTCTATCAGGTCTGTTGCGTAGATTTAGTACAATAACGGGCTGAGAATACCCCCTTGGGGGGAGACCCTTACGAGTACGCTGCGGGCCCTAATATGTCTCGTTAACGCAGAAAAACATATTCCTTCCAATCATTAAAGCAATCACATTTTGGACGAATATGCTTGGGAGATCGGGTTATAATTTAAGCCTTAAAATATAGATAGTGTAAGCACCCCTTGTTCCAAAAATAATCCCAGGATAATATTTTATACGTAGAAGCTGAATTTATATCAGAAATTAATTTAGTCCTAACATCCAAAATAGATAGGTTCATTCGAAAGTCATACTAGTTATTTTATGTGTTAATGCTTTGGGTTACTTTAAAAAATGTCAAAAATTTCCCCATTTAAATAATAAGTAACTTCTAAAAATCAATCTCAGCCTGACTAAGTAAGCAGTTAACGTTTTCTAATTAAAGTAATTATTATTTAAAAAAATTCAATGTTCGCTTATACTGTTTTTAGTATCAAAAGTATTAATGAAAGACCAAACTATTCACTTACATAAATATAATTAAAAGTAAGTAAGGCCAAAATTTTTTTAATTATCTTAGAACGGCTAATTGGATATCTCGGTTATTGCGTGAAAAGAATATTGAAGACTTGAGAACACTTATCTTAGTTTTTTCAAAAATTTAATATTTTTAGTGTTATGATTTAGGTTAGAATGTGTTTTATACGTCAACGCACCCACAGAAAAGATGAACTGGAAAACTTCAGAATTTACATAAATAGAATTGAAATGAGTGAAATAAATGTAAAAAAGACAGGCCGAACAAACAAAACACCGATAACTTGAGCAGATGCGTGTTGTGTGCGAGTCAGTTAACTTATGCTCGTAGTTCCTCACTGAAGTTTCATATTTTCAACAAACCCGCGAGTGAAAACGGCCCCAATAAATGACCACATACTGATAATTAAATTTAAATAAAAAAAAAACTCTTCTAATCCCTTTCAAATTCATGGGACTTTCGGGTTTAACACAAAATGTAATTTCTGCTGACAGATATAGATAAGAGGTTGAGTGCCATTCCCACTTACTCTCCTTGGACCAAAAAGACCAGGAAAAAAGATGTACATAATTGCAAAACAAAACATCATTTAAAGATAGCAAACATAACAGACATTAAAAGCCGACCGGATGAAACAGGCAATTAATGGAAAAATAATTTAAAGACACACAAAGAACAACAGGTTTAGGATTGACGTCACGGAAAATTGGTTTAAATACAGAGAGAAAAAAGTAGAGACTTGACTCCAATTTGGCCGTACCACCCGTACAAAAAATATTCCAACACTCTCATTGGATCTGCACAAAAGTTGAAAGTTACAAAAGTTTTATCTACATAAACACCTAGAAAACCCAAAAGGCCCTACAGCCGGATGGCGATATTTTAGGAATAGACCCAATATAATGGAACCCCCTTTTAATAAAATGAAATTGTGAGCAAAGTTTATTCTTTAGGTAACAATTTGAAGACTTCAAATGATTTTCAAAATCTCATAGTTCTTTCTTTTGAATAACAAGTTACGGATACAAAACTATACAATACATACAAAAAAATTAACTTACAAGATCTGTAAACAGAAGGAACCCGTGGAATACAAACATACAACAATTAAAAACAACATTGATTATATTTTGAGCCCACAATTTAACATTTTCAAAACCACATTATGTATTTTAATTTTTTGTACATTTAAATTTTTTTTACAGCAAAAATTAACATTGCTATCTCAAAACACATTACTTATCCAGTATACAGTCATTTTTTAAAATTTGTAATAAAACATTTTTCATAATAAATTTTCATGATGAATAGTTTAAAATGATAATTCGAAATAAATCTGGGTCCCACATCATGGACTATATTAATTTCGACCAAATCTGATCTATATCAAACTTTTTTTTTTGAAAAAATGCAGTTTCAACTAATTATTGTTTGAGAAGTCGAAAATTCCTCTAAAAAAATGTTAGCTGGGGGATCTGGTTGAGATTTTTTAAATGTATTTAGTTCTAAATGTAATCTACAAAATGTGATAAAAAGCTCGGTAGAAATTTGTGGTAGTTTTAATCTACATTCATTAATATTTTATTATGACAAAACCTAATAACAAATTGAAAAAAAGTAGTATAGACTAAATGAGCAAGGTATTTTGAGGCAGTAGAAAACTTTTTGTTGGAAAAAAAAAATAAGATAAAAAAATTATAATATCGTGTTTTTCTAAAATGTTAAATTTTGTGTTCAAAGTGAAAATATTTTAAAATAACTAAAACAATTTCGTAGGCGTAACATTGTTACCTACAGATAAAACTTAGCCTAAAATTTCACGTTTTTAATAGAGGGTTCGATTTTGTAGAAATTTAACTCAAATATCACGATCCGGCCTACATAAGTTTTCTTGGATCTATTGCAGGACATACACATAAACATGCAAAAATCGTTTTAAATACTGACAAAACAAAGAATAGAAGCGAGGTGTCTACTGGCATCGACTATCGTCGAACCGCAGGACATGCACAAAATACGAACCCATGAACAAAACAGGATTTAACGAAGAAAAACGCAATTTGCAATTGTACAAAGACCGACAAATTCCACACTAAAGTTAATTATTATTAAAAAGACAGCGAGAAGAAATTTAACAACTACCTACTTATTTTGATTGTTTCACCAACGATACCAAAAAACCGCGAAGTATTTGTTTGGGTTTTATGTTTATTTTTACTCATATTTGATCGTGGGACTTGCATAAATTACGGACTTACAAACTATCACGATAAATGGAGTTAAAACTCAGTTAGTGTATAAACAACGACCGACCAAGCTCACAGAAAAGATAATTATTATTTAAAATGACATAGGGAAGAGGCTCAACATCGACTCCTTGAATCTCTCCTTGAACAGACCCCAGAACTGCCCGAAATACGATCTTTTCTTACAAAACACGACTTCTTGACCTACTTCAACGAACCTAAAAACAAAACAGCTAGTAAAGGCAAAACGTTAATAATTGTACAAAAATTAACAAAATATATTATATAAAAGGAATACAACGTGCGACTCGTACTTACGCTCCTTGTACAAAAGATTTGTATTTCTAAAAGACGTTGTAAAGGTGTGAAAAAACTTAGTCTTCAAACCTTGAACATTCAAGAGTTTATTCAAATACAATAATAAAAGAAAAACACCCGGTAGAAGGCTGACCTCTAGTCCAATTTACTCTAATTTAACCATAGGACCTGCACAAATTACGAAGTTAAAAACCAAACACGTACTAAACGCAAAAATTAGTAATTGTACAGAAATTAACAACAGATATATATGTGTAGAGATTAGTGACCGTTAATAGGTAATTATTCATAATATCGTGAGGTGCGCTCTGGTGTGATGTATCAGAAAAACATTTTCTTTACTGTGCCGACGTTTCGATCTTTTATTGATATCATCTTCAGTGCCTGGGATTTACAACAGATATATATTACAAAAATAGACCAAAAAGGGATAGAATACGATACTTACTTACTTTCCTTGAACATACGAGTATGTTGAAAAACACGATCTAAAAGTTAAAAAACTCAGAAGACTTAAAAATTCAGCAGTTTACTCAACAATAAAAGAAAAATACCCAGTAGAGGGTTGAAATCTAGTCCCATTTACTATAATTTAACCATAGGACCTGCGCAAATTACGAAGTTAAAAATAAATCAGTTTCTAAAAGACGAATACGTTTAAAAAAAACCAACAATAAAAAATAAACACAGAAATTATAATTTATACTAAAAAGAAGATTAAACTACTTCCACTTACTATCGTTGGACCACAGGAGTTGCCCAGTTCAAATAAATATATACAACTCAGCTTACAGCAAAATCAACTGGACCGTTTTGGAAAGGGCATGCGAATTCTGTCATTAAAAAAAACAATAAAAGCTAATTACTGCAATAATTATATTCTCACATCTAATGAAGATGGATGCGTTTTTAACCAGCCGACCTAAACAGAATCCAAGGATATTAAAAAAAAAATCTTACCAACACTTAATATCGTGAAGCTTGACATATAATTAAATCGTTTGTAAATTAAGGCCGTTGCTGCTTAAGGCCAATAAATATTATAACTGGGTTTAATAATATAGGTTTTGTCCTGTTGTAATTCGATATATTTAAAATTACATAGTACACATTTGATTATTTTGATCAATTATTGGAATTGGATCAGGGTAATAAAAAAACAATATCTCTTGTGGAATTTAAATTAATGCGATATGATAAAACGGTTCTACATCGCACTTAGTATTCCGGTTTTAGTTTACTATTGAATTCCGCAGGACATTCACGTATAGTGCATTTGAATTGAAAGTTATTTTTAAACGAGTTAAATTTACTTTTCCATAAGATTGTTTATACGTTTTCTCACGTGTATACATTTTTCCAGATGCTTTTACGAAGGGGAATTTTGTTAAATTGTACAGTTTTGTCTTTCTTGTTTCAAAAACTAAATTGTACCTTTAGTACATTCGACGTGGGTTTGTATTCTTGAGAAGAAAAATTCTGATTTATTCTTGTTCAACAGCAACCAAACAAATGTTAAACTGTATTGAAAACAACACAATAAATCGTGAATGGGACAACAGTTGAACCAAGGACGCAAGAACAACCCACATCGCGGTTATGAAAACATTATAATCATCAATTACCTAGGAAATCATTCCATGACGCACGGAATCTGGCGGACTGAAAAGATTGAAAAACGGTTTTTAAAAAAAAAGTTATTTTTCTATATATATCTACCTTACATTACATTCATTTAACGAACGAGAAAACAATCAGAAAAAACACAGTCTTTATAATTTAAACCATATAAATTGGTTATTTAAACTATCAAAAAAAAAAAAGTATTTAACGAATCCCGGCTAAAATCAGCTTTTTTTTATACGTAATCTTTAGTAGGGCAAGAAAATAAAATAATCGAAATGAGAACAAACCAAAAATGTATGAATGAATTCAGGAGTTGAATTGAATTTTTACATGGCAGTTTGTATATTTATTAATTTATACTTATAATTAATGCCAACATAGTCTTAACGAAATATACGTATATGTGCCGTGTGAGTTTTATAAAAATTAAAACTTTTATTGTTATTTATTTTTATAATTATTGTATTTTTTACGAGGGTTCCAACAGCAGAGGTTATATCATCCCTTGGAGTGCCTGCTGGTGTTTTTGAAAAAAGCCGATTTGTAATCATGTCGGATTCGAATGAAAGGCCCGGTGGTTTCGAACCCGGGACCTTTACCTTACAGTCATGAGCGCCGTGTCAACGCTTAAACCGTTGCGAACACCGACCCCTTTTATTTTTATTGTGCCCTATATTATAAAACTAAGTATGGTTCCAAACATAATTTTTCCCGTAGACTCTTCTGATGTTATTAGAATTTAAATAAGTAATACTGAACGTTTTTTCAAATATAATGCAATTTTGAAATTTTGAACTCCTCTCCATTCTAATGAAAATGATACCAAGAATCTCAAAATTCGTCCATTTGTTCTGGAGATATCGAGGTTTTTTTTCTAATTTTAATTTATCGAGCAACTGGTTAAAAAAGGGCAAATTGGAAAATTAATTTCCGTTGATCTTTTTAAACCTAACTTTAAACAAATGCAATGATGATTTAAATTTTTTGAACCAGTTGAACGATAAGTTTAAATTGACGAGTTTTGTAGGAAAAATTCAATATCTCCAAAAAAATCGATGCAATTTTGATTTTCTGGTATAATGTTTTTTTTAGAATGGAAAGTGTTTTCAAAATATGCAGAAAAAATAAGGCACTACATTTAAAACGTTCAACATCATGGCTTAACGCGCCAACTTGATTGAAATTTTAACAGCACCAGTAGATTCTACGAGAAAAATTACTTTTAACACCATACATAGTCTTACCATAAAATAGGCATCGTAAAAATAAAAGGGTTTTTATAAAAACTCACATGTACATACGTATTGAAGAACTAACTGATGGAGACTTTTTCTACCTCTGGTCGTACATTTTGTTTCCATAGCTAATCTCTTTCTATTTTTTTTAAAACTTATCTATGTACAAGTGCAATGACCCGGACTGGGACCTGGAATGTAGGCGGACTCGAGTCAGCCAATATTGGTCAAACTACTTCCATCACTTTGCAAACGCAGACTATCCGAGAAGTTTTGTCTAATCGACCAGCTCGTCTGTCTCGTCAAAGAAGGCGATCATAATTTCCCTCAAGACCATAACGATTTACGAAGTTTCAAGGATTTTTTCTCCAAGTTGTAAACAACTCTTTAAACGGCGAAACCATTTCAGTCCAAAAAGCGTGCTATAATGAACCAGGATGTTTCTCTTTGTACGAGCTATGAATTAATTTATAACACGCGAATTTATTCTACTGGCTTTTTGCTGGGCTTGGATATGCGGATGGTCCTTGATTCTTTAAAAAATTAAAGACTTTGATAGTGGAAAAGGCCTTGATTTTTAACAACATTTACATTTACTGTATAGCACATTGCGGAACATTGTCGTCTAAGTAGGAAGGAGCATCACATAACTATACTTAGTCAACCTTGGCTACTACAATAATCGATCATGTCCCTTCACTTATCATTTCTTTTACTTCCGGTTTTATTAAAAGCGAAAATTTGTACATTCCAGATTTGAAACACTTAATAAATAATTTCTAAAAGGCTATCTAAAATGCCTATAAGTCTCATAATATAATTTGATATGAGGATTTCAATGTTAATATGCTCGTAAATATTCTGTTCCTCCATGCACAACTAGAGCCTTGTTCCGCCAACGTGCAATTACCATGGCCTAACTTGAACTTCGACTTCGATCACACATGCTACAAACTACCCATTTCGATTCCACCGTTTATTCCACGACATATGAAATGTGAAACACATGAAAGTCGCGGGTTCGAATCCCGCCTGTGACACAAATTTTTCATTTCGAAAAAGTTGTGTATAAATGATTGAGTAAATTTAATCATATTCTAAGTTGCATTAGGTAAAACTCAGGAAAAATTTAACCCTGTTCCTGCTTACCCTTCTCCTGAGGGAAGATGAATAAATCTAAATCCGTTAGGTTTTGTGGTCCGACCAAAATAGATTATTTCAATTAGTTAATCTTTAAGTAATGTATTGGTTGACATTAAAAAAATCGATGTCACGAGCAGGATTCAAACCTTCGGCCGGTAGTGGTCGCACTTGAGCTATGGTGATTCCACTCGGACACCAACTTCCCATATCAACCCACCTTTTTAATTTTCTGTCTTTTTTGCCATTTTTATCTCATCCAATACCTTACATAAAGACGTAAAGATAATTAATTGAAAGAATTTATTTGGTCAATCGGACCACGAAATCTAATGAATTTAGTAAGCAAAATGAAGTATACCTTCAATAAAGCTATCCGTGGCCATTTCATCAAGTAGATTACACGACATTTGAAAAACGTCAAAAAGGAGGAAAATTCAAAAGATGGGGTTGAGATGGGAAATCAGTGTCATGTGCAGGATTCGAACCCATGACCCTTTGCTAAATATTCCGCTGCTCTACCTAATTAGCTCAAGTGGTAAAGCAGCGTATTTGGCCGAAGGTCGTGGGTTCGAATCCCGCTCGTGACACTGTCTATAAAATTAATGTTAATTAGTACATAAGACTTTGATAACGTTGAACTTAAAGCTACAACGTTAAATTTTTTATCTATATTCACTATACTCTTCCCATTGTGTGTTTGTGTTGTTGATTATTTTTAAGGAAAATGGTGAGAACAATTTTGTTTTTAATCACTTGAGGCTTTTTTCGACAAATTGGTTTTCCCCACTTACAACTCCCTTCTGTTTTCGTGTAGGCTAAATACGCCAAACGCTGATGGCTGACTGATATGTATAGCACAATCTCTAAACAAACATTTGGGTCATGCAAAAGATGGGTCAGACGTGCCTTTTTACTTTTTGTTAGATAGTTCTAGCCACGAAAGTTTTTTAGTATAACTAACTTTTTCATAATGTGAATTGCCATACGTACCCAACTTCAAATCAATTCTATGACTTATGCCTTAGTCAGGCTTTGCTAGTATTTTTGTCGAGTGGGGTGTAATTTATCAGCTATATATGTTTGAACCACATAATTTTGAGAAGTTTATTGAATGATATAGTAAAGTCAGTCTACTGTTCTATTTTTTGATTAATGCGTCCACCACGGTTCAGTGGTTCATACCCTCAACAAGTGCATACCTGTTGTTTTAGTCGATTTCATTATTGTCTCTAAAAATGTTATACTGGGGGGAAGAAATTCTACAAAACATCACTTATTTGTGCACTGCACGCGACCGTAGATATAACGATTTTTTGGGCAATAGCTAGAGATTGTAATCACTAAATTTCTCGCCTCCCGACTAAATACTAACAGTCTGAACAAGGCCTTAGAAAGGAAAAATGGATGCAGAAAAAAGTGGATCTGGAAATTCAAGGATCACGGCTCAGACCTTAACATTCCAAGTGGTATCTTTAATTTCTGGATTATCCACCTATTTCTTCATCCAAGTCACAGATCGTCCGCTTTTATAGATTCGACCTGTTTCTATTCACTCGTCCGAATTTTAAACATTAGCGATTGTGAAATTTATCAGCGCGCGTCTGCTGAATTACAACGATGCATACGACTGCAATGCCTGTGAATGTTTTTTTTTTTTTTTTTTTTTTTAGATTTCTACATTTGCTGTAGAGAATTTTTACTTTGACACATCCACAAATGACAATGCACTTACCGCCACGCGGATGACACCGCCATATTACCAATCTCTTCTAAACAAGCTTCCCTTATGTTACAAAACCGCAAATTGAAAAATGAAGCAATCTTTGGAAAGTAAAGTTTAAACCATCTGAGTCACAACACATCAACTTTACACTCCGCTGTGAGACTTGTCCTAACCTGTTCCTTAACCCGACAAAGTTACATGTTTAGGACTTATATTTGATATAAGACTAACCTGAAATCCGCACACTCGATGAAAAAAAACAGACATTTAACAAACAATTTAAAATGATTTTCTACCCACTGACCCGACGATCAAATTACCATTTAATTAGTAACTTTTGTGATGTACTCACACTAGATGTACCTAAGTTTACGGATCTGCCAAGTATTCCAATGTCGAAAGATTCCAAAGTTTTGAAAGATTTTAGGAATAATTATTTCTGCCCCTTCTTTTGCAAATAAATATTAACTCATTTTACATAATTATTCAGAAATCGTGAGATGCGGTCTGGTGTGATGTAAGTTTTAGAAAAACATTCTCTTTATCGTGCCAACGTTTCGATCTTTAATTGAGTTCATCTTCAGGGCTCAAAGTTTTTGTGTCTCTGTAAATGGGCACGCAAGAATGGCACAATTACACAGACGACAAACACTTTGAGCCTTGAAGATGATCTCAATGAAGATTGAAACATTGGCGCGATAAAGAAAATGTTTTCCTGAAACCTGCACACCAGACCGCATCTCACGATTTCTGAATAATTATCGATTAACCGTCACTAATCAACACTCATTTTTCATAGATATTCACATGCCAACTATTTTCGCACCATTCAAAACATATTGCAGACATTTTCACAGTAAATGACAATATCCCGTTAACTCACAAATACTGTTATTCTCCACAATTACCCCGGTAGACGACTGAAAACAATATGGGCCTTATGAAATGACCTCACTGTTGATTGAAATCTAATCTGCTGGTTGTATGTAATACATATACAGGCGCAGATGAAATGAGAAAGTAAAAAAAAAAAAAAAAAAAAAAAAAAAAAAAAAAAAAAAAAAAAAAAAGTTTATAAATAAACTAATATGAAATTGATAATTAGTACAACTTTTTTATTACAGTTTTGACTGAAATTCCATATTCAAAGATAAATAATACATTCATTTTACTTTGTATAAAAAATAATCAATTAAGACCGACTTTAATTTTATTGTATATTCTTAAAAGGTCTCTAGATTGTTATTAGAACTATTAAAATTGTCTCAACGAGGAACGACCTGACCATGACCGACAATATTTGCCCGTGCTGGAATGAATTACTCGGAGGTCGCCTCACGTTCGACAATAATCATTCTTGTAAACATGCACATTTATAAATAATGCAATATAATGTTAAAATCAACGTTCAAGAATTCATCCTGAGATAAGGAGAAAACAAGCTACGCCCTCGTTAAAACCGTTAAGCAACTAACTAAATAGACTGGAGGCAATTTTCGATTGGGCGATAAAGTTCGTGAATTGTTAAATTCAAAATGGAGTTAGTTGATTAGTCGATATCTCCGAAATATCTCAACTTTCTACCAATCAAGATAAAACTATATTGTTAATAGAATAATTGGATTAAATTATTTACAACATGAGCGATGACTTTTTAATGAATAGATTTCGTTATGGAAATTATCCCGCGAATCGCATTGGGCAAGATTTATACCCAGAGGCGATTATCATGTTGCTGCACAAAGTCCTGTTCCAGGAATGTAGAAAAATGTTGCCATATTTATTTCCCAATACTCAAACTTCAGATACCATTAATTTATTTGATTAAGCCATGGAAGGTGAAAACAGATTTAAATTGGCCTAAATGTATAATAAAAGTTAAGGAACAAAAAAAAATTTTAATTTACGATATATAAAATCCTCTCGCAATATTTCAGTAAAGGTCGACAAACAAAACGGCACAATAAATATAAACGGGGACATTTTTCGCCTTAACTTTTTCATCCTGTTTTCTGATTCAATTTCCGTATTCAACTATCGTCTCTCGACTTGGATTTTTTAAATTGCTAACTCCAAAGCACAGTTTTCAAAATAAATGCGTTATGGAAATTTTTTTAACAGATCGAGTTGTTTATTTTCATATGAACTTGCATTTTAACAGCCGTGTGTAAAATTTACAACTATTAACATTGTACGCTCGTTTCTTTAGAAGACAGTATAAATGAATACATTGAGAATTGTATGTAATTGTAATTTTTAAAACATTTATCACATTTTACACTATGTAATAGTTTATTTATATTCACGTTTAAAATCATAGTTTTATTTTGTTGCAAATTGTTCCATGCTGTTTTTCTGTTAATAAAAATATTCTCTCCCCCTTTACTCTATTTTTCTATAATTTACATAAACTTAAATATTCATTTTTATATATTGTTTTAAATTTACACAACAATAAAACATATGTCTCAATATATGTTTAATATATGGTGAAATACTCGTTCTGTACAGCAGACCAGGAATTATAACATCCGCGCCCGTCCACTTCAAGGTTTGGGGTTAGATAATAAACAAGATCTTTGTATAATCGAATTTTAATTAAATAATAAAGAAACTAAATATATCTTTTAACAGATATTTTACCTGAAGACACTTCTAAAACATTCTGGGGTTGAATTTTCGGTGAGAATAAAATGTTAACTACAAATATATTTTATACAAATAGATTTCTTACGTAATTACTTTTATCCTTTCTCCCCCCTCTCTCTTTCTTTTCTCTCTCTCTCTCTCTCTCTCTCTCTCTCTCTCTCTCGCTCTCTCACTCTATATATTATTTCTCTCTCTCATTATTATCTATTTTTCTCTCTCTTTACCCTTCTCTCTTTTAACTATCAAGCCATCTATTTCTCATTTTATCTTTCTTTTTTCTACATTTCTCTCTCTCACTCTCTCTTTCTCTCTCTTCCCCTCCCTTCCTCACTCCCTTCCTCTCGCGCTTTTTCCTTCTCTTCTCACATTTCTTCCTCTACCTTCGTATATATCATTGTCATTTCTCTTTGTACTTTTTATACTTCACAGACACACATCTCACTTCTCCTCTCTCTCTCTCTCTCTCTCTCTCTATCTATCTATCTATCTATCTATCTCTATCTATCTATCTATCTGTCGATCTATCTATCTACTTCCAATTTTATCTTTCTATACTTCACTCATTCTCTCTCGTTTTTTCCTCCTTTCCTCTCATTTTCCTATCCATTTTGTTCTCTGCCCATGTCATGTCTTTCTACTTGTTATATTTTCCAGACACCCACACACACCCTCTCTCCCTCTTTTTATTATTTTTTCTTTTTTCTCTCTCTCTCTTCTTTTGTATTTCTAGCTATCTATTTCTCATTTTATTTTTCTTTTCTCTATATTTCTCTCTCTCTCTCTCTCTCTCTCTATCTCTCTCTCTCCCTGTTGCTTTTTCCTCACTTCTCACATTTTCCTTCTATTTTGCTACTATTCTTATTTCTCGTTTTACTTTTTATACTACTATACTATACACTCTCCCCCTCTATTTTCTCTTTCGTTCTGTACCTATCTATCTCTTACTCTTAACCTGTCTTTCTTTTTTTCACTCACTTACTAGTTAGTTTTCACTAACCCTACCTCTCTTCACCTCCTCTATCTCCTTTTCTTTCTCTCTTCTCTCTCCCACTCTATATATTTCTATCTATTCTATACGTATTTTACTATCAATCCATTTCCCTAATTTATCTTTATATTTATTCTCTTATTTATTACAAAGGCTAATCTTTCTTCAATAAAAAGAAAACAAGAGCTAATTTTGCGAGCTAAAATGAAATATTTAATCTATCTCGCTTCCATTCTCTCTATCTGACCTTCTATCAATCTATCTATTCATCTATCAATATCTTTCTATACTCCTACCTACGTATAAATTCTTGCCTATCTATTTATCTATCTACATTCCAAATGTAAATAATAAGTAATAATCAATTTCAATTATATTCAATATAAAAACTTATGGTTTATGTAGCGCACATTTGGTTGACATTTTATAAAGAACAAATGCGTATCAATATCAACAATCAAGATAGTAAGGCGTACTGACGACTACTGATTTTGTTTGTCCTCTGGTGATAGCGAGATCTAATACATCTTTCTTAAGCTTCATAAGCTTTCATATTTCCACAGATGCCCCTTATTGCAAGTTGATATGTACATTCATTGAATGAAACCGATATTAGTTGATTCGAAGGTTAACGTTCTGTATTTTCTTTCGATCGAAAATCGTTGTTTGGTCGGCGTACTGTTGCCGGTTTTGTAATTAAAACTCGACGCGTTGTACTTGGGTGGAAGGCTGCCTGCCGGAATTACCGTAAAAAAAAATTCGATCGAATGGCAAATGCGAACAAGTCCGTGAGAAACACTGAAGTCCTTTGTTTTATTGCAAAATATAACACGCTGTCCTCGGTAGGAATGATTGAATAATGCCACCATTCAAGGGTTTAAGGCTCCCCCTCCTATTTCTTTTTATTGGCACCTTGTTAAGTTGTTTGAACCAATAAACGAACAAATCCGGAATGTCCGAGCCACAGTTAGGAAGATGATTCTCGAAGTTCAATTCTTAATTCTTAAAAAAAAAAAAAAATTTTAAAAATACAAATCTTGAAGTAAGAGAGTTCTCAATGAACATGCTACTCAACAAATAGTTCCATTTTTTCATTTTGACTACATTTCACATTATCGAATATACTTCCAAAATGTTACTTGACACCAAGTCTGCTGAAATATTATAAAAATAACTAACTAAATAAATAAAATTAAAATACTTGGGATTATACATCAAAACGTTCTTAAAATTGATGTAATCCTAAATAATTTCTCATTTCAAATAAAATATGTATTTTATTCAATTAACAATAACAATTAAATTTGGTTTAACTGCCATTGAGACAGTACAAGAATAATTTGAAACAACCTCTTATTTATTATGTATTAAGTATGAAAGTCAGGTTCAAAGGTTCAGGTTGTGAGGTCCTCAATACCATGTTTGATAGTAGATCAAGTCTTTTTATTGTCTTGGAAGTTTCTTTTAATTATATTGAACATTTAGTAATCTATTAAAGAAAATATATTTTGATAATTCCTAAAATATAAACAAAAAAATTGACCTTAAGGGTTAATTCCTTAATATTCCCTAATAGGTTTTAATACATTTTGACCCTTCCCCCCCCAAAAAAAAATCAATGTAAATTAATTTTATAAAGTTTTGTTTAATTATGTTGCTCAGTGAGCAAGCCACAGTGCATTTCTTCTCTACTTACCTTTGTAGATGTAATTAGGGTTGTAAATTTGTCAAATATACTCTAGTACGTTGACAATAAGTGGAGGATGTATTTATTGTAAGTATTTTTTTGCCCAACCTGTTCATGTAGATGAAGATCACAATTATCCTAGAATTAGCAAATATTCATTTCACAACAGAATTACGCATAGAGTAATTTGTCGACAATTTTATTCTCTACAAATAGTGTTTATGTCTCTGATGACACTGACAGGAATGACAAATGGAGGTCTTGACAAAAAACTAGTTTAGTAACTAATCATTAAAATAATTAAGCGATCCAGCAACTGGATGAGCTAATCGTATCCGAAAGCCAATTTATACAAATAAGTGTGATTAACATTGCCTAAACAAACCCATCAGGTGTTTGTATTAAAAACAAAATGTGAATCCATTGTTAACAATTACTCTTTATTTTTATTTCTACGAAAGCAATTTTACCTCATTGAATATTGAAAATTGGAACTAAAGTGTTTCTCCAATTCCTGTTCAAACTGGCATTAAGTTTCATAAAAAACAACTTAGCTATTAACAGTAATATTTTTTACTAGCTTTTGAACTGGTTAAATACTGTATTGACACAAAATACTGCCTTCTCATGACGTAAAAGGCCTGATTTAATAATTACTATAATTTATGTTTGATTGACAGACACCATTTAATTAGTAATAAGGCCTCTATTATTTTTCATTCAAATCAATGGAAACAAAGTCCAAAAGTAAAACCTTATTTGCTTAATTATTAAACCAATTAATCTTTAATATATTAGTTTTATTTCGTTAATTTATAGAATTTTTAAAATTGCAACAAAATTTTATAATGTTCCCCATTTTTGAAGTAAATTTAAAAATTAAAATATTATATTAAAAAATTGGTAATTTAATTTTTTTTTTTTTTTTGTATACCTGTAAATTACATACTATGTCTTCAGCAACCTTAACATTCTAAGCAATTATATACTTAGAGATTTAATGTATATATTTAAAATGAAATCAAATAATGTCCTTAATATCTATAAACTTTTTTCCCACATTTTTTGTATAAATACACCAATCCTCTAAAACTTCAGCCTTATCCTTCAGACTTGCTGGGTCAAGACCGTGGAATTTGCTTCCATGGGAAGTGTACTCTTCTTCCTCGCTGGATTGTTTCAGTTCCATTGGGTCTGAGTTTTTAAAAAGACACGAATCATCTATTTTTCTTCTCTTTTCCTTTTCATTTTTTTTTCTGCTTTTCTGTTGTAATGTGGTTTCATCATTCATTTAAAAATAATTAATATTGTAAAGAATTATTTTATGAGGGTATTTCAACTATGTTATGTGATCACTCAGGGTGCTGGTGTTTTGAAAAAACATTTGTGAGTGTGTTGGGTTTGAATGCAGGGCTGTTGTATTACAATACAGGAACTTTACCTTAGAGTCATACCAAAACTGTTGCCCCATCGACACCCCTTATTTATTATTATTATTGTCGTTGTTATTTTATTTTGCTGTGATTATAAAACTAAATCTATTTATAAAATATGTAAATGTAAGGGGTTTTAAAGTTTTATTTGTACCTTTAAAATTAATAAAAATTCAAAAAAATACTATAATGAGTCAGTTATAATTTGTTGTAAAATAAACAAATGTCGGATAGACGTCCACTATATGTCAAGGTTCTTGCAAAATTATGTGCATTATTTTAATATCTCATTAAGAGATAAGTAGAATTTTTGAACAAAAATTGCAATATTATATGAATTTGTTTCCATTCAAAAACTGTTTGTTTTCATCCTCGTAAATACATTATTATTTATGAGGTGCCCCCAGGCAAAACATGTTTTTTTTTTTGTTTTTTTTAAATGTCCTATTAAGCAATCGCAAGTGTTTTAGACTATGAAATGTGAGATACAATGATAACTGATCGGCTTAATATGACCAAACTTTACAAATTTATTTTGGGTTTATTGAACATTTTGTATTCATAGTTGCAAAACTGATGATCTAAACAATTTTGTAAATGTTGATTAATGTTTCACTTACATTATAAACGATACACGAACATTATAAAAAAAAAATTTGATTTTTTCTTAGTAATGAATTCAATTACTAAATTACAAATTTATACTGTAGACATTGAAACCTTTGATTACGCTATTTTTCTTATATTTGAAGTTATGAGTATAGCGTAATAGGACCTTTTTTTATTACAGGATGTTACAAGAGGTGCACCTGGAGCAGCAGGCGGTTCGGGTGAGAAGAGCGTACAAAGCTTACGGTTCTGGAGGTGACCGTCAAGTTGTACTGGACAACCTGAATATGACTGTGCTCAAAGGATCGATGTGAGTGTAAATTTTTACGTATTTGTGTATGAATTTATTAAAGAAAGTCTTATTTGAAAAGCGTGATGTAGAATATATTTCAACAAGAAAGATTTTTTTTTTTTTTCTTGAGCTGAAATATAGAAATTTTTCATCACCGGTTATTTGCTGTATCTTGGAAATAATTTAACCTTTACCAAATTTCTATAGATTTTTTTTATTTTTAAAGATATGGTTTACTCGGACCATCAGGATGTGGTAAAACTACTCTTCTAAGCTGCATAGTTGGAAGGAAGCACATCCAGTCTGGAGAAATTTATGCCTTAGGAGGCCATCCTGGGAGCAAAGGGAGTGGAATACCTGGCCCTAGGGTCGGCTATATGCCACAAGTAAACGCCCATTTAACCCATTTCATCGAAATTCACTTTTTAATAATTTGGTCTATTAGGAAGTTGCTTTATACGGGGAATTCACAATATGGGAGACGCTGAGGTACTTTGGCTGGGTGAACGGAATGACTGCAAAGGACGTAGAAAAAAGGGCAGATTTTCTCCTTGACCTCATGCAGCTCCCTGACAGACACGTTTATGTCAAATATTTAAGTGGAGGGCAGCAGAGGAGGGTTTCAATGGTCGCCACATTTATACACCAACCTGAACTTCTAATTTTAGATGAGCCGACTGTAGGTCTTGATCCAGTGCTAAGGGAAAGGTAAAATTTAACCATTTTTATTTGCATTGATTTTTGATTTTAAGCATTTTTGTAACATAAATACACATTAATATATTTTTCAGAATATGGGAGCATCTTGTGGAAATTACATCACTTCATAAAACCACAATTATTATAACCACACATTATATTGACGAAACCAAACAGGCTAACAAAGTATTAATTATTATAAATATAAATTTTTATATTAGTTGGCTTACTATTTTCATTTTCAGATAGGTATGATGAGGAAAGGAAAACTCCTCATAGAAGAATCTCCTGTAGGTTTGCTACAAAATTTTGGTTTAAATTCACTCGAGGAAGTCTTCCTTAAGTTAAGCTATGATCAGAACCTTTCAAGGCATAGTAATAATGAAAGACCTGTAGTTACACCTACTCAACCTGTAAGTTTTTTTAAAAATCTCATATTTAAAATTTTCAATTTATTTTCATGTCTTTAGGAGGTTGAAGAGATGGAGGTAAAGGAAGAGAAAACAGACATTTGGAAAGATATTACTATGCTAATAAAACCCCATCACATAAAAGCACTGGTTTGGAAAAACGCACTCTGGATGATGAGAAACTATGGGTAAATTTATAAAGCTGCTGCCTATTTCTAAAAAATGAAGATAAATATTAACAAATCCCTCCTTTACAGTATGGTTCTGTTCATCTTTTTCCTACCGCTTATTGAAATGTTTCTATTCTACAATGGTGTCGGTACCGACCCTAAAGGGTTGAAATTGGCAGTTCTAAATCGGGAATCTCCTGAGAACATATTATGCTCGTACAACTCTTCCTGTGATTTGAAAATGCTATCTTGTAGATTTCTTCATCACCTTAGCAAACGGAACCATGAACTGGTGGTTATAGAAATATTTCTCATGCTTAATAAAATAATTAATTATAAATAATTCTTCCAGGTGCCGTACCAAGATTACGACAAAGCGATTGAAGCTGTGGAAAGAGGATGGGCCTGGGCGTTCATTGATTTTCCTGAAAGATTTTCAGACAACTTGGCCGATAGATTTGAATATGGAAAAATGGCGAATGAAACCACTTTGGAGGAAAGCGAAATTGGCATTCATATGGACATGTCAGGTTGGAACATATTTCGTTGAACAATGGGTAGAACTAGTTTTTTCAACTATCAAATCGATATATTCACTCTATCATAATCATTTTTACTGCATATTTTGTTTTACTAGTTACAAACTGCTTTAATTAATTAATTTTTTTAGATCAACAACTGGGTTATATAATTCGGCGCGATTTAATTCTCAGCCTGAAAGATTTAGCAACTGATGTGACGCAAGCCTGTGATTTGACAGAAGGTGTACTTATGTCACCTGTTCATGTATGTGTCAATCAGTACTATAATTACACTAATATTATGAATACTTTATTAATATACTTATGAAGTTTATAAATTTCAGTTTAAGAAGCCAATTTATGGTAGTAATCTGCCTAACTTCAATAGTTTCATGGCACCAGGTGTACTATTAACGTAAGTATCTTGCAAAATACTAACAATTTAACTTAATTAATCATTAAGCACTTAATCATTTATTTTAATTTTCACAATCTTGCTAGGATAATAACATAAGGTTTCATGTTAACAGGATCGCTTTTTTCCTATCTGTCATGACAACGTCTGGGTCAATGCTTTTCGAGCGAAATGAAGGAATTTTTGAACGCTGTCTTGTCACAGGTATAGCAAATAACTGATTATTACATTACTGTGTAATTTGCTTAATTAATTATTGTGTTAACACAACACAAAAATCACAATAACGCGACAATTCTAATTGTATCACTTGTTCATTTTTGATTTAGGGATAACTGTATTTGAGATATTGTCTTCACTTATTATAACACAGCTGGCGATGCTGATTGGAGTCTGCTTAATGCTGATTATGATGAGTGTTTATGTTTTTCATGTACAGAACTGTGGAAATGTGTTTTTTATTTATATTCTCACGCTCATGTCAGGGATTTGCGGAATGAGTTACGGTAAAAGAGTTCTAAAATGGAAAATTTCTGTTTTTATTATCTTAATTTTATTTCCAGGGTTTGTCATTTCGTGCGTGTGCAGCGTTGAAAGGACAGCGATGTACGTATCTATGGGAAGTTTTCTGCCGTTTATTGAACTCTGCGGTAAGTGCCAAAAACTGAGGTCTCGTCATTTAGTCAAAAATGTAAATTGTTCTCTGCTTAGGAGTCATGTGGCCAATTGAAGGCATGCACGCCTCGCTAAAGCCGATCACATACTTCCTACCGTTGACTTATCCTACAAATTCAATGAGGGCGATGATGGGCAGAGGGTGGGACATGACACAGTCCACTGTATATTTAGGATTTGTCTCAAACATTGTGTGGACTTTGATTTTCCTCTCAACGAGTATACTAATATTGAAATTCAAGAAAGCGTGAAATTTTTCCAAATCACTATCAAATAAATCAACTGTGATCATAAATATTTTGTAAATATTTACTCAGGTGTTCTACCTTTGTAAAGCAATATATATTTAGTTGTATAATTTATAACTGTTTAGAGGTGTTATTTTTAATTTATGTGATCTAGATTACAAAAATGTTGTTTATACAAACATTGAACTGTTAATTATAAGTACAAAGATCTGGTATGTTTTAAACGTACTGTTTAATAATTTTAATATTGATCATTTCTATAGAATTGGATATTTAATTTTGTAAATATATCTGATAAAAGAAAAATGAAAAAAAGAAAGAATGAGCTATGAAAAAATGAAAAATAAGGGCAACAAAGATATCAAGAATTGCTTGAAATATTTAAAAATTAATTTTAATAATGTTACACAAATATTTATATAATTGTATAACAAATCCATTTACAAATTTAATCATTTCTACTAAATATTTCTATTTTATGTTTTATAATAAAATTAAGAACATGTTTAAAAAAAAAGCTTGAAATAAAGACATAATCTGCCTTAAAAATAAATGAATTTTCAAAAAATTATTCATCAATCAGTCTTTTTGGAGGAAGCATCGCTTTTCAATTTTTCGCTGGATGCTTCCATGCTCTTGATCCAGAAGTCCAAATCTTTGGTAAGCTCAGGCCTTGGGCCAGCTCCGAGGGCTTCCATGACTTCATCGACCGGGGCTTCTTTCATGGTCGCCTTACTGAGTACGATTGCTCGGATGAAATCGTCATTGGTGAGAAATTTGTGCTCCAAGTAGACCGATCGGTCCTCCCAGTATATCATCTGTGAACGGTAATGTTTTATAAAAGACAAATAAAACCAAGAAATGTGGTGATTTACTCACTTTAGTCTCTATCCTGTAGAAGGTGAAGATCGGTATGACCTTCCTGTACCTGATATTCGTAGCGGCCTGCAAAGCATCAGTCTTCCTCTTTACCATCTCCTCATAAAGACCGGTTCGATCGTAGAAGTGGAATCTAGCAAAATCCAAATCTCTAACAAAGCGGGCATTGTTCATATGCTTGAACACGAGATCCAAATCTTGGGTGAAGCAGAAACCTAGAAGTTTTGTAAAATTAATTAATGGGAGCAAAGAAATTTTAACAAAAGCGAATCATCAAACTGTTTTATATATTATTTGTGATTCAATTTGTACATTGATAAAATATAACATTTTATCATAAGGCATAAACTGTCTCTGTGTACAAGATCAGAGATGATCTATAGCTGGACATCTCTGATCATCATAGTCTTCCTGTTTTGTTTTGTTTATATTTTGATTAACAAAATAACACACAGACCTACTCATTGAGACACAAAATGCCAAAATCTACTGGCAAACCCAAGCCAACAAAAATATGCAGATCTGGTAAATTGGAGCCTTTTCAACTTGCATTGACCTCACAATGTTTACTTTTTTAACCAATCAAAGTTTACATGGATCGTGGGTTCTTTTAATAAATGTTTGAATCAGTCAGAAAATTTTCAACTGACTATAGGAAAAAATTGCAATGTATTATTTAATGTATAGGTACTGGAAGTTGTCAAATCTGCAGATCTTGAAATAAAGTAAACTTTTTGTCCAAAATCGGTTACTGCTTCTCTTGAACAATTTTTATGGGTTTTTAATTATTTTTACTACAGATTAGAACAAGGGGTGTTGGTGGCTGCAATGATTAATGTATCAAACAGACTCATGTGCAAAGCCAGCGCTCTGAATTCAAACCCAACTTGGCTTTATTTAAAAGAAAAAAAAAAAAAAAAACATCTCAGGTATGATTTTGACGGTTTTTACAAGATTTTTAGTACCAAAAAAGTAAATTATAAGGATTTTTTTTAGTTCAAGTTTAAAATAACAATATGATTGAAATTATTTAAAATTTGTAAAACATGTATACCCTGTTTTTTTAGGACTGTTGAATCGTTATTGGACGGAGATAGTGCTGATTGCAACACTAATATTGCAATCCGACAATTTCCTTTCGCTCGCACGTTTTAATTTTGTTCATTTTAACCAAACTCAATATAAAATTGTTTAATTAAATTTAAGGCTTCGCTGCCATGCGACAAAAACTTTACTATGAAATTTACTCCTGTGGTCTGCAGGCTAATAAACCTATTATTTGATAGCTACCATTAGTAGATAGTGCTTAACTCTGTTGATCTTTATTAGGTAAGTGTTTGGGTAAGTCCTGTGAAATGCTGAAGATATGGCGAATAGCCAAAACCATCTGAACTAGCACAAGTTATCTAAGATAGGCAGATCAGGTAACTATCAAATACTAGAAATTTTATTCTTCAGTGGTCTGTGGGGTCTTTTTTTAAGCTAAAGAACGTGCGTATTTTTGGGGGTGGAATGGTTGTGTGACAAAAAGGACCTGGGGCAACGGTGGAAATCGAACCCATGACTGCAGTGTCTTCGAGCTGAGTGTCTATCATGCTAACATCTCTGCTACTGTGTGCTATTGTGTTATCCATCCCCAGATTAGGGTACCTATCAAACAATAGCAACCTTATTAAGGTGACAATACTTCAGTGGCAGTTACAAAAATTATGTTGGAACATAAGTGATATTTAAGGATCAACTTATGACCATATTCAATATATTAATAACACAAAAATCAATATAATACACTTAATATGCAAATAATGGAAGAAATGATCCATAGCAGTTTATAAACCCAGTTTATAAACAGACTGAGATAAGACTTTTGAATGAAGTTTGTTAAAATCATTGGAAATTAGTACATAATCGGCCCGTTATTTTAAAACAGTAAAAACCAGATGAAAGCAATTTGAAGAAAGTGGTACTAGAAATATCGTTTTAAAGGGACGTTATATTCTTTTTAAAATCCCAGATGTGAAGCGATGGAATCAAGAATCGGTAGCCATTTGAATATAATGGGATTTTATTTTTAGAACTTTTCTCAGTTATTTTCCAAACGTTACAACTCTCGGAGCGGTAGACCTTGAATCCCACTGGAAAATAACCCAGGGATTATGTTGAAATGAAACCAACGCTTTTTGTATGGCCGTGTTGCTATTATTGCCGTTTTCCAAAAATACACTTGAATACCATCAGATTCCCCGCCGGGTTTAAATTCCCAGGGGGAGATTCGCGAGACACACCTTGTGAAATGCGATTCGTGCCACGCGATACGTGTTCACGACAAAAGCGGAACTGGATCGGAACAGTCTCTCGGACACAAAAGGTTGAAGGACACAAAAGACAAACTAAAAAGAGCACGAGGGAGGAGACACTGTAATCAACTGTCTGTAAAAGCATGTATTGAAATTTCTTGTAAAATAGTCTCCTAGACAATAATCCTAGAAAATCTTGCCATTAAAACGAAGAACTCTCTGCACTAGCAGACCATGGCAGTGGCGTATCGGTACTGCTTTAAAAATAGGCTAATTTGTATAGATAATCCAGACTTAATCAAAAACGCGTCCGTCTTGTCAATTAAGAATAAATACAAGGAAAAAGGGAGCTAAAAAACAAATACATTTTAGCAAACAAAGGGAAGAAAAACTTTTTCTATTTGTCAACGACACAATGCCTTTTTAATAATTCGTTGTTAAAACTATGCTCATTGTTTTCATTTAAGCTATTCACGATTGTATGAATTAATTTTTGCCTATTCATTCTTCACCAAAGCTGACTTTTTATAAATACTTTAATTTGTAATTGTAATGATCACAGTAATAAGACGATAGCCATAAAAAATGATCGATTTCCTTTTTGAGGAAACAACCCGTTTGGTACGGCAATTTGATGAAGCGGATGTTCTATGCGAACGGAGGTGCAGACGTCAACCTCGAGAGGAAAGATGGTTCTGGTCAAAAATCATCATATAATGAGGAAGCTCTGCGGGACACTGTTAAAGAAGACCTAACGAAAAGTACTCTGGAAGTCGGCAGGACAGCTTGTAGCATGCCAATTCACTGTAAATCTTGGACTGCCAAATCTGGGGAAGTGAACCGCCGAAATGTGGTTCATGAGTTGACCATTTAACAGCACGACGTCGTGTAGAAATTTGTCAACTTATTTTGAAAAACCCAAATGACCTTCGGTTCATCAAAAGTATAGTTACTTGCGATGAAAAGGGTATAGGAGAAATCCCAAGACCAAGAAAATCGTTAAACAAGAACAATTCGACAAAAAGGCAATGCTGTCTGTATTTAGGAATTACGAAGACATAATTCTGTAAGAGTTCATTCTAGAAGGACGAACCATTGATTCAAAACTTTATTTATAAAGTAAATTAGTTATAAAAAATGTATGTTTTTACCCAGCGTTAGTAAATAGAAATCGGGTTTTGTTTCAACAAGTTAACGCACACTTCTCGCTACATGAAATAAAACAATATCAAATTTGATGAAATTGAGATTTCCTCACTCTGCTCACCAACAGACTTAGCACCTTCCACTGCCCTCTGTTCCGGTCAATGGCTCATTATCTTCAAGGGAAATTTTTTAATTCTTTGAATGAGATTCAAAATGGAGTTGTAGAATTCTTCCGTTCATAACCCAAAGAATGGTATTGTGAAAGAATTTACCATCTGACTTTGAGATGGCAACAAACCATAGAAAACAACGGTACATACTTTGAATATTTTTAAAAACTTTGCCGAAATAATATTATCTTAAAATTAGCAAGAAAAGCGGTCATTTTTACACAATTTTTCATCAATATGCACGTTTTTAATCTTTGTGATAATACACTCAGTAATAAAAGCCTCGGAGCACCTTCAGTGAAAT
Source organism: Cimex hemipterus (assembly GCA_039619505.1). Taxonomy (NCBI): domain Eukaryota; kingdom Metazoa; phylum Arthropoda; class Insecta; order Hemiptera; family Cimicidae; genus Cimex; species Cimex hemipterus. The sequence continues at coordinate 11,215,068 of CM077106.1, read as the reverse complement.
AGAAGAAAACCTTTTAATCAATTAAAATAATAACGGGCTAAATTGATTAAGAACACAATGTCTTGCAATTATTTTGTTGTCCGTTACACAATGAAGGTTTATGGTTTTAAAATAAAAACAATTAAATAAATGATTTGAAACAATTTTTATTAATTAAAATAACCTCCATCACGCTCAATACACTTCTTCCAACGGGATGGCAATTTCTATAAACCTACTGAATAGACTTTTAAGTCTTTATTATTAACTATTTCTGTAAACGCATTTTCTGAGGAGTTTTGATCAATACATATTTTATGTCGCATGAGTGTCGGAAAAAATGGTAGCCGGTAGGCGAGAGGTCTGAAGAATAAGGTGGGTGAGGCAGGACCTCATAACGAAGATTCAACAGAATCTACTTTTCATCACAAGTAACAATTCTATCCAGAAAAGGTTCGTTTCTGTTTCGGCAAAGAAGTGATGCACAAACTTCATAACGTTGATATAATATAACATAACAACAACGATTTTTTTTTTTTTTGCAGTCGTTTAATGCATGAGGAACCACCTTTTCAATTGCCCTAAGGTTGTCTGCGATGGTCGATTTCTTAACTGAAAGAGATTCATTGCAAGTTCTTGAATAGTTGTTCTGGGATGCCAAGCTCGCAGAACATCACCATCTTGGGAAGAAATCCTTCCACGATCTTCTTTGTCCAAAGCTAAGTCTCCTCTTCGATATTTTTTAAGTTTAGCTCTCTCACATTGTGATCAATCCTGTGCATATGTTAAACAGTTTGGAATACAATTCATACGGGATCGTCTAGAAAGCACCCCGTATAATCCCAGAAAATTGCCTCTCCCTCCTTATATCCTTAATGATTACCTGTTTACGCCATTTTTGTCAAGAATGGTACTTTAGAAAACTGCAATGATGTGAAATTAGGATGAAACACAATATCCTATTAAAAAGCATATACATTGATTTATATTTATATGTACAGAATTGAATACTATTGTTTTTACGTTTGCATTCATTTCAGACATTTTTTGCCCTTTAACTTTATGCTGCCACTGAGAAATGTTTATATATATATACATTAATGAACAGCTGCTGCAGTTATTTGTTACAAATTGCTTGTTTGGTTGTAGTGAATATTTATGCTATAATTCGACTAAGCAGGGTCATTAAATGGTCCCATTTGTTATTTAGTTCGGTTGGTTTCGTACATAAATTTGTCTTGACATCAATAATTTTCAGTGAGACGATTACTGTTTGCCGCTTACAAGTAGGAAAAATTCATTTTGTAAAATATAAACACCATGTCATACGAGGAAAGTAAACTTGTAAATAGTGGCCAAGAAGTAAGGAATAAAAGGAAGGTCTTGTGGTTGTGACCACCCTTCCTCGTAATTCAGGATGCGATCGATATCCTACTGTGATCGGTTGATCAATACTGATTATCATAACCATTATACAGATGAGAAAGATATACAGTCGATCTGCTGAACTATATTTTATATCTATAATTGAATTATTTGTCTGTTTTAAAGTTCAATTTTAAAGATTAATAAACTGTGTTGATAATTAATTTATATTAATTTACAAAGTAAATGTTAACGGAATTTAATTTGTTTTGTACGAAGGACGTGTAAAATTTAAGAAAACAGTTTTCCCAAACAGTTCTCAATTTTCATTTTACTCAGGATTAATAGAACTTTCTGTTTATAATGTAAAATAACAAAACTTCAGAATAAATTTAATATATACACCCAATCGAAGGGTTAAATTAACAATAATTTTTTTTTTTAAATTTGTCTTTCTACTGTAAGTAAAATTGACGAGTGGCAGGATAAATTTGTCATCAAGAGTGTATTTTCAGTAAAATTCCGATTGATCTAAAATTAGTTTGATCTGATTTCGTTCAGTTTATCTCCGAACACTTTTCTATGGGTTTTAAAGTAAACCAGCAGAGAATATTAATATTATGATCATGTGATGATTATAAAACTTGCGAGAAATAAAGAAAAACAGGACGAGTATAACATCAATATGGAGTTAATTTTACACTAAACAAAACACGTTTCCCAATATCGAAAATATAATTTTGAACTTTCCTCTTATCTCGTCCTGTTTTCCTTCAGCCTGGAAGTCTGGCTTTACCTAAGAAACTCAAAAATAAATTACCTGCAGGACTCGAGAATCACGCATCCGGGGTTATACCTCAGTTAGAGAGAGGAGGTTGGATGAGGTTAGGCTTGAGAGGTTAGGCTCCAAGAACTACCAAGAGCTAAGGCGCTATATCATTTCTTCTCCAAGGCATGCATCCAAACCCTTTCTTATTTACTTACCATCACCTTTACATCTTTTATATAACTAACCTAATATTGGAGCACTCATTACTACGTAATCAACCCTTTCACACTTCACGTTCACGCTAATAAATACAGTCACTTTCAAGACACGCGGGGGAGACAAAACTATGGTAGAAATGATGAATGGTGGAGTGAGTGCGGTGTTCAATCCTTTTAAAAAGATAGGCCCTACTCACAGTAAGTTGTTTTCAACGATACAGATTTCGAGCTTATAGCTCATCATCCGATTGAAGGAGTTCTATTGAGAAAAAATGGTTTGGAAAAAAAATTGAGTTCCGAAATCTGGATCGTTGACAACAAGTTACTGTGAGTAAGAACTACCTGTTTCAAAGAATCAAAACTATTTTTACCGTAAAGGGTGTCCTTTTTAGATGGCCAGGCTGAATTTCTTTTGAACCAATCACATTATAAAAAAAAATTTAATATTTTTTTCGTCTTGCTTTAAACTTTTACCTTATTTTGTGGTAAAACTTATAAAGGGTTCCTCAGGCCCAGTTCACCTTCAAAATTTCAAATACGACCCTATGCATCCTGACACCATTTTAAAGGTTTATTCTTCTCTTTTTTCTTCTTGGTTGTTCGCTTGTTTTAAAATCTTTTTAGGTGTTTTTTAAGGAATTTACAACCATTTCAAAATATCCTTTTATTATATCGATAGCGATTTCGATATGAAGAGGGAAGGCTGGTGCGCCTATTTTAAAGGGGCTTTTCGCTGAAAATAATGGATTTTAAATTGGTCAAAAAATGACACAGTTTTGGCAAAATGTTTTCAAAAAAATTTGTCAAATTGTTATTTGGTTTGCTATTTATTAATCACATTTCATGTTCGAACTGCCTGCCTTGAGTAAAGCTGCAAAGATTTGCCCTTTTTAACCACTACCAGTTCTCAGAGCGAAAGAGTCAAAGGAGATGGATTGTCAAACATTTTCTTTCCTTTACCGCAGTCTCCAACTGAGTTTGCTGGGTTAGCATTTCTACGCGCTTTCTATATGGAACCAATGAAATCCACCCACACAGTTAGTTGGGACACATCGAGCAACTTTTATCTGCGAGAACACATCTTGGGATTTGGCTCAAAAGGCAGTCCTGCACGGACGTGAAGATGACCCTTGATCTAGTCAAGTCCCCCGAAGTCTATTTATCGACTGTGCTCTTGTTACGCAATATTCCTCCATCACACCGTAACAAGTTCTATTACTAACCTAATTGAGGGAGAATGGGGGACTCAATATAAGACGACGACGCCTTAGATCAGCTCACTCTAACATTCACGCTAATAAATACATTCACTACCACTACATGCTCGGGGCACAAAACTATCAGTCTTATATCTAATAGTACAACCATGTTTCCTCGAAAAATCGGAACAGGACCCAGATATTCTCTGCTGTCCTCAAGCATGATTCTCATACCGGGTTGTATTATCTGTCCACTCTAGCTATAGTTGGGGTTATTTCATCCTTCAATTAGGTAGGAGGTAAGGAGTAACATTTCTCTACATGCCGGACACATAAGCTTTTAACTTTGTTAGAACAGTAATGAATATTTTACAATTAAATCATATTAGCCCAAATCAAAAACAGGCGAGTAATCATGCAAAACCCTGCGAAATAATGTCAAATTATTTTAAAATTCGTTCCATTTGTATAATTTTATATTAAAGCCGTTAGAATGTTTTTCCATTGTAAAAATTAAATAGTACAATACAAATGATATTCATCCATGCTTTTTGCCCAAACATTTTTCTACGGGTTTTAAGTATTTTCCGTATTAATAGATCAAATTATAAAATATTATTTAGTATTATACATCTAGATTCTCATGCACCTAACAAATAAAAATGAAGACATTATACTAAATAATGTGCCTATATCAGGAATTATTGTTCTTATTGAAAGCAAGGGTTTCTATCTAACTTTTTTTGTTAATTTGTAATTGTTTTCGTTTTATTATCGTATTTTACGTTTTGTGTTATATTGAGAAAATTTAAAGTCTGATGTAAACTTCATTTTAATCTAGAGCTTCGACGTTTATCCTTGGATACATTTTTTGTTGTATTTTAAATTTTATCACCTCGCTAAATCCCAAAAGTTTGATCGCGTTATCCTGGTTTTGAAATTGCTAAATGAAGTAAACATTAAACTAGAAGAACCTGAAAAATCCCAAAAATAGTGCATTTAGCTGATGTCTATAATAAAATCAGTTAGAAAGTTTTCCCGTTATGTGCGGTTATGCGTTCAGAATAAATCCCATTTGAAAGACACAGAACTTTGGAAATTTCATCTTCAGGTTGTCAATGAACCGATTTTAAGCATTTTCATGGTAAATCATCCCTATACTCTAATCTATAATCTATTTGCGTCAAATGAAGAGATCTTTTGTAAAATCTAATTAAAATTAGAAAAAAATAAAATTATTTACTAAGATTTTACTTTCCATTTTGAAAATTAAATTTACAATTTTTCCGAGTTATTGAAAATGTAAGTAGATGGTAGAATGTGACACAATTCGCAAACCCTTAACTCTGTATTGACTGACAAATACAGACTTGAACAACAAATGACAAATACTATCAAGTTCAAATCATTGAAACCCCTAACTTTATTGACATACGTTATTCATTCAAGACAAAAGCGAATAGATCATATGATTGATCATAAAATTGTCAAAAATTACCAACCAAGATAAAATATCATAGTTATTAGTTTTAAACCTTTAAAAAAACATGAAATATTTAATTAATTTTAAATTATAGTGAACGTATAGATTAATTCATGCTTGGTTAACGATATATCGCTCGTACTTACCGTAGAGGGTCAAGGTATCGGTGACTTTGAACTTCTTCTGGAAGAGACGGCCGAAGAAGATCGTCGAAACGATCCTCAGATAGTAGAAGACGTCGAAAGTGCATAGTAGGATCAAAAGAAGGACGAGGACGAGGCAAGCCATGGCGTTGAGCACGGCTGGAACTTCTGACCGGATCTGGAAGTTGTTGAAGTGGGAGAGACTTGCTAGCCGCGGAGGGGATCGACGAACGTGGACGTGGCACGAAGTGCGTTCACCCTCCCGCGTGGAGACGTATCCATTCTATGGTGGATGGGCCATTTATTAGGGCTCCTTCATGGTTGTCAAACCGTCCATTCCGGCTGTCAATTCTCCCTTTGTACTGCTTTGGCTGTCGATACGGAATATCGACAACGATTACAAAGCACCTACAATGTATATGGTCTATTTGCTTTTTTACCAAATAAATAACATATGACTAAAGTGCAGGGTTAGGGGGTTACCAAATTGGGTCAGGTTCTACCACCTAAGAAGGACTTAAATATTCAATAACCCTAAAAAATGGAAAAATGAAAACGTAAACTACACTGATGGACAAAATTAATGCACAACCGTTAAATTTTAACGAATTCATATTTTGAATACCAAAAGCAGGTTTGGTTGCAATAATAAGGCATTTAAGAAGAAAATGTTTATTACACCAATAAAATTGGTAAATTTTTTGCACTTTTTAATACCAGTATTTTCACTTCTGACACCAACCACGTCTCTGAAACCCCTTTACATTCCTTCGAAAAGATTTCTGGAGCATTCTTTCCAAACCATCAAGAACAGCCAACAACCGTTTCTAGGGTCTTAAGACCTGGGATTTGCCGTCGTACCCGACGCTTAAGTCGGTCTCAAATATTTGCAGTTGGGCTCAAATGTTGTCGTCGAGCTAGCCATACCAAACATTCAATTCCAGCCTCATTCACATAGGCATTGAGCAAGCATCAATACGTGCTCTATGACATTGGACTAGCATAATCCTGCATTAGCATTTTAAGCACCTCTGTGATGTTTCTGCCGTAACTACCAATTTGGTACAGGCGTCCAAGCAAATGGCACACCAGAACATCAATGACCCGCCATGGAATGCCACCTGAGATTTAATACTGAGAATTTCCATTCCACGCCTTTGCATTCCTTGGAAAAGAGTGCTGATAAAATGCTGAGGCATTCTTTCCAAGTTATTTCCAACTCTTCTAGGGTGTTAGCACCTGGGTTTTGCTGTTGTACTTGCTGCTTAAGTTGGTCTCAAAAGCCGGTTGGGTTCATATGTGTACTTTGAGCTGGCCACAACTGGTATCAATTTCATCCTCGTTCGAATAGTCATTCACAGCAGTCTTGGTCCGGGCATCTCCATTAGCAACAATCTCTCACTGATGTGGGGGGCAAATGGCATTACATGTGCTTCGGTTATGTCTTTAAACACCTTTATGAAGATGAGAGATCTTCCTCTCATAACAACCAATTCGGTGCGGGCCTTGCCATCCCAGAGCATCAACAATTCACCGTGGAATGCCACTTGAGGAATTGTTCATTATCTTAGCTGTGGTGAAGAGAGTGTGTCCATGAGTTTTTTTTTCTTTAATTTCCCGTAATGCTACAGCTTCTTAGAGTCTGATGACGGATGAATCTATCGTCTCTCTTGAGTGTAGACGTAGATCGACCCTACCGTGGGTATCGACTTCTATAGTCCACTCATTTATTTGTAAACAATTAAATAATATCAAAAAATGGCCTTATACAAACCTCAGTTAATTTTGGCTAGGAATCGCGTGGTGGAAACAGAATTTACGTAACTTTCTCATCTAGCTGGGAAATGACACTAATTTTGTTATTTTAAATGAGAATCCCGTATTTATAGTGTAAAATTCGATTCTAGAGCTTATTTTATGTCACTATTACTGAAAGGAAAATTTTGATAGGATCGACCAATTCTGAGTTATTTCCTACGGAAGACGCGTGGGAGGTTTGCTGTTTTAACAAGATAGCCCTCCCGTTTATTTCGAAGACGATTAACTTTTGCAAAAAATGGTATTATACAAACCCCAAATTATTGTTTTTGTTATAAAAATAATACCCCTCTCATTAGACTTCCGTCGGGCATAACGCAGAAATGGTCGATCCTATGAAAATTTACCTGTCATTTCCCTAGATGAAAAAGTTGTGTTAAATCTGTTACCACCACGCGATTCCTAGCCAAAATAAACTTTATGTTTGTATAAGACCATTTTTTGCTAAATTTAATCGTTTACAAATATATTAGTGGACTGTAGAAGTTGATACACTTTGTATTGTATTATAATATATAATAATAAATATATATTATAAATATATAATCTATATTATAATATATTCACTAATTTCGTGGTCCGCTTGACAAATTAATATATTATAATTAATTAAGGTTTTTAGTTGAGATAAAAAAGGTCAATGGCACAAGTTGGATTCGAACCCACGATCTTTGGCTAGATACGCCGCTGCTCTACAACTTTAGCTTGGGGGGGGGGCGTGGTAGCCGAGTAGTTAAGACGTCAGACTCTCGGCTAGTAGACCCCGCGGTCGTGGGTTCGATCCCCACCTTCGCCTCTGGAATTTTTCTGACGCCTAAGGGGACCGGTGGCCGCAATTAAAAGAAATTGACACGGCACTCATCAATGGAAGGGGAGGGACCGGATCTCAGCGACCCTGAACCTGGTTCCAATCCCCTTCAAAAATGAGTTTCTTCGATGGAAGAACACTGGTCCAACGGGCGCTCAAGTTCACTTTGTGTTGTCCCCCAAAAATGGAGCCAGGGTATAGTACAATAAGCTGAACAGCTGCAGTGCTCCGGAGGGAACTCCTCCAGTCCCTGGTATCCAACCATCCACATCCACCACTTGAGCTATTGTGACCTCGATCCACTCGGACGCTAACTTCTCATCTCAATTCTAATTTGAAAATTCAAAATGTGGGGTAGAGCCAAAAAATCTATCCAGCTGAAGATCATTGGTTCGAATCCTGCTTATGCCATTGACTTTTTTTATCTAAACTAAAAACCTTAATTAATATAATTACAAATATATATCAACCTGTGACTAATGTAGAAAGATAATGGATTTAATTTTAAACTAAATTAGTTGATTGGTGTGTAGAGTGGAATGAAGTTAAGAAAAGGAAATCGTAACATTTTTTAAAGTGTTCGAAGGATGCATACATTTTTTAAAGAGAGAAAAGAAGCCAATAAAAATATTGCTCATAGGATATGTTTTGCATATAATCTAACAAAACTCATTTGAAATCAAAATAAATAATCCAAAGATTGGAATCAGCAATTTTGCTGACTATTCATTCATCCATTCATTAAACGAGGTGAATACCTAAGTAACTATTAACATACTTTTAAACTAGTATTAGAGCATAAGTTTTCCATATTTTTTATTCCTTGAGGAGGTCTGCAAAGTAATAAATTTATAGTGCAGTTGTTTAAACGCACTGTTATTTATACACAAAATAATTTAAAAATAAATTGTGTTTTACATATATTTTACGTGTAACGACAAACTAATGTTAGATATAAGGATTGTAGGTTAAATTTGTAGATAAAAGGGGAGAAAGGGAGACAGTAAGTAAAAAGAAAAAGGATAAATATTTTTAAAAAAGTAAGAACCTACATTAATCCAGAGTGTTCGTTATTGGTACTAACTGGTGAGTAAAGATGGACCATCCCAGTAAATAACGCAATGCCGGTTCAACAGTTTAAATAATAGATTTTAGCAGCATTTTCAGTACTTTTTTTCAATTTCAACTTAATTATTGTTATTATTGATTTTTATGTGCTAAGGTCATTTCACACCCCAAACCTTCTATCTTAGGTTAGCTTCTGAGTGCTACTGACTCCAAACATTCACTCATAAACTAATTTATCCTATTGCCATCCAAAGCTTTAATTTATCCTCTTAAAAATTCTTGATTTGAAGGCCAAATGTATGTAAAAATCTTTTAATTAAAGATTACATATAAAATTTATTCCTGCTTTATTAAATTAGAATTTTAAATTTTCGTTTCATAATTTAAACATTTCCCACAGGCTTGTATGGCTAATAATAACAATGGAGACAGACTAGCAACAGTCCCAGCATGAGTATAGGAATTATTTTTAGATTTGTTCTCAGAATGCATACAAACATTTGTGTATATTGTAAATTTTAAAAATGCAATTAATGATCAAGGAACTTTTAGAAATCAGCAAAATAAAAGGCTTATTCACTAACGGAGGATAAACAAAACTGGGGAACAAGCCTCAATGTATCTAGCTGATACTGAAATGGAAAAAGTTAAAAACACAATATTTTTCATCAAATAATAATTCATACTATGAAAATTATTAATAAAATGAACAGAGCTTTGATAAGGTAAAAATATTGCATGCATGATCTACAAGGCATTTTCTCAGATATCATTTATTTCAGCAATATTATTAAAAGATTTTAGATATGGCTACAGGCTACAGAATTGCACTGCAAAATAAAGGCATATTCACACAAAACAAAAAATATATTTTAAATACAATATGATCGACTGGCAGGATTCAATTATCCATAAGGATCTGGAACCTATAGAAACTGAAAGCAAATAAAGACAGCACAATGAGATCAAAGAAAAAGTTAATTGCTGGATGCATTACAAAAGGTGGAAAGAAGTTGAATTATATATTTTTTGTTCAATAAATGTATGAATTTTATATGTTATAATTAATGTCGTTCAAAGAAAACGCAACAGCTGTTTTAAAAAAAATTGAAAAAACAATAATCTTACTGTTTATTTAAAAAAAAAAATTGTTCCTATTGTTTGATAAAAATCTATAGAAAAATAATATAAAAATATATTACAGATTTTTTTGGTTTTGTTAATTAATTTGTTGTTTGCATATTTCAAAATTATTTTCCTAATTGTAAACTAGTTTTTTTTTTTTTTTTTTTTTCAAAGCCAAGACAGAATTGACTTGAAATTATTCATAAAAGCTTGAAGGATTCATTGTACGAAAAAAGGACGATTAAAACTTTTATCCAGTTATTTTATAAATGCTTGCCTCTCTGATTTCTAAAAGCTCAGCCTATGTTAATATGTTTATTATTATTATTATTAATTAATTTTTTAAGGGGGTTTTAATGGCTAAGGTCATTTCACGCCCTAACATCCAAGCTTTCTATCTTAGGTTAGCTATATCCCGCCTGAGTGCTGTAAGGCTGTGACTCCAAACAGTTAATACTTTATATTTCAGTTGTGAAATATATATAAAATTATTTGTAAAAATAGTAAAACATTTGTTTCAAATATAAGTTTCATGTTACTACATTAGATGCATAAAAGACATAAATAGTAGAAAACTTTTATGTTGAATCAGTTATGTGTGAATTAATTTTGTAAGTATTTTTGTTTTACTTGTGAATAAATTAAATTTTAGTTCCAGTCTCTTTTGAAAACAACGAAGAAGAACTGAGTTTAGTTATTTGGGTTGAGACTCCTTTTTTAAATTGAGGGAGGTCAATTTTAAATTTGTCAATTACCATCTCCATTATATTCTGTTTGAGATCGAACATTATGAAAATGAATGCACCTTGAAGTCCATTAAGGATGATGAAAGGGTACCAAAAATCTGGAATATTGGCAAGCGAGGCCACCATGCCAAAACCCCATGAGAGGCCCATGATTGTCCACAATTTGAGATAGAGCGAAAATCTAGTGTACTCCTTTCTCCCGGAAGCAGTGCCCAGTTCTGCACGGTAAGATTGTTTTTGAAAACAGCTGAGTGTGTGAATGAATAAAACAGTGTTGACTAAGAGAAGAGACCAAATCGGGATATAAAAGAATATGACTAAACCGAATCTACTTGCAAACCAACAGACTCCCTGGAGATTGGCATACTGAGGGCTGTATTCTTCTGGTATCGCACTGGTAAGATCAGAAACCACAGATATCATGACCAGAACCAAAGGGACACCCCACGCATATATAGAATAATTGAAGTAACTCCTGGCTGCTGAATGAGATAAGTAAGAACTTGAGAATGTTCGCCAAATATCAAGGCTCATTGTGTTCATCCAGAAAAAAGAAGCAAGGAAAAAGAAATGGACCATGATAGCAATTCCTTGACACACTATATGCGATATTTCTATAACAGGAGTTACACCGACGAGAAAAACCAACTGTGCCAGAAGTAAAGACCATGAAAGCGATTTAAGAATCTGTGCCGGCAAGTTCTGCTGTTTTGGCAAGCTATAATATATAATGTTGTGCATTAAGAGGCAAATGATTGAAATCATGAGGCAAGTCATTGTGAGATAGCCCTCGATTTGAGAAGCGATCAGGTTATCATATAAAATGTTGGACATGGGACACCGCTGATTTTGGTGATGGCAGGAAATGTCATGGCATAACGACAAAATCCCGTCCCAAACTTCTGGCAGCTCGCAAGAACTGAAATCCCAATTGAAATTCATAATCATTGACAAGGATGGATTTGGATGAATGTGTGGCCATATGCGATAGTCAAGTCTGTGCCAGCATCGGATGGAAGCGGGTTCTACACCGTTGCAAACTGCACAGTATGAATTTTTATATATCTGAAACAAAATTTTATTATTTGTCTTTGAATATTTTGAACATTATTTGTGAATTAATAAACAATGCTTATTACATTATCTATAAATTATACTTTTTTTTATTCAACAACAAACCTTGCCATCTTGATCCTGCACCAACTGTTTGTAACCCCTGCATTTTGCTGAAACGAGCCAATTGTCCCAGGTTTTTGGACAGTCACTGACTGATGGAACACATTTTCTTCTTTTAATCTTCACATTCCACTCTGTCTGGATTTTGCATGTTTCATTTCCAATCGTCCACATGTTCATCCCCGGCCAGTATTCCCCTCTAGTGTTTATCTAAAAGCTAACTTGTTAAAATGTGTCGTTAATTCCGATGGTGTTCGATATCTTACATCTTCTATCGTAATGCTCTCATCTGAACACAAGATCGTCATGTTCGCACCTTCCAAGTTTTTAAAATCATTGTGACAAATAGAACAATATATATTACCATACATTATTCCTGAAAAATTAAGCCCAATTTTATCAATGTTTAATTATTTGTTTTTTGTTGAAATTGATTTGAATAATACCTGTTTTCTTGCTATAAACTGGCACATCTAACATGTAATGATAGTCTGTTACTCCTTTTCTTGAACATAATGTCGCCAGGACATTGTTTCTCTTGCATTCTGTCACCATAAATACAAACTATAAAAGAGAAACAATTTTCCTATAACAAAATTCCTTTAAGTAAAAATTCTTTGAATCAAGTTAAACCTCTTCGCTGGATATGTTCTTGCATGTCCAGGCGTTTTTGATCCCTTTGTATTTGTGGTAGTGATCGAACTCATTCAACCTGTCCTCACAGCAGTCACCGAATTCAATGCACCTGTCATCACAGGAGCACGGATTTTCCCTATATCTGTAAATACGACATCACTATTTTGCTTATGGCTAACTTAGATAGACTTACATTTCAATTTTGGAGAAGTTGTGTACACTAGCATTTTTTGAGGGCTTGGCTCGACAATGGTCTTCGGTACCACAGTTTCTCAATTTTTCATGTTTGCTGGCAGTTGTTTTTATTACTGTGAGAAATATTAAATAAATCAACCTAAAACACAAAATAAATCATGTAAAAATACAACAAAAAGGAAGATTTATTCAGAATTATTGAAATTGAAGTGAGAATCTGAAAAATGTTAACTGTACTATTTTGTCTTATATCCCCAACAATTAAAATAGACAAAGTTTGGCTTGTAATAAGAAAACAACAAATGAATAACTCTTTGATAATTCTCAACACAATTTTTAATACAAATAGACTAAAACTAAAATGAGCAAAGAAAGAAAAGAAATTTGAAATTGCATTAGATTGGTGAAATTATAATGTTAAATATTATGGTATTATGGATTTATCATTTTGGAATTTACAATATTCCAACAAATCAGACAATAAGACGCATGGTTACTTGAAACAGTTTTTTTCTTATTCTTTTGTAAAATGATAATTTATGATTGGAACTTTTTTTTAATAAAAGCCATCATATTTCCAACATTGGCCTTATTCTCTGGACTTTGGACATTATTGTTTAATTTCAATGACTTGTGAAATCGTCCTTGTCTTACTTCTACTCATTATTGAAGAGGAACATTGCTTTCCCACAACTCCACAATTTTAAAGTATGTGATTAAAACCTAGTGAGATAAAGAAATTTTGTTTTCCTTAGCATATACGCTTTGTTTAATAGGTATTTAATTCGCCGAGGAATGAACAAAATTTTATTAGAGGTCTGCAACGATGTTTTGGATCAGGCAAGAATCGAAGCGATATTAGGCGGACCCATTCGAATCAAAATGTTTTAAGGATAGTAATTTTCTAATCAATAAAAAATTCCTACTTAAAATGAGATTTCAACAAATTGCGAGATGTCTTCATACCGGCAGCAATTTGCATTTACGCAATCGGTTGAATAATTTTCAAATCACCAGTGACATGGTAAAGGTAGAATATTAAGTAGGGAAGAGAAGTAAGAAATAAAGATTTTATGTTAGAAAATAACGCAAGCTCGTTAAACTAATTAATTGCCGAGCAATAAACTGCGGTCAATTTTCCCTATCTTCGATATATGACGACTGAAGGTCATAACTTGTTTACTTTTCCAGCCCACGCTGGAATGACGGTCGTTCAGCATCGACTTTCTCCTCGGACAATTGCTGAATTGGTTAGACAATTGGTTTTATTCGGGGGGAAAAATTTACGTCATAATCAGTAGACCCAACGATTTTCGACTAGGAAGCCAAGCCGAGATCGTTACAAATTGAGCCGTTCGAACAATTTTTTATTATTCTCCAATTCAATCTGGATAGAAGTTTCAAAAACCCTGTGAGAATGGCAATAAGGCGGTGCGATTAATAACAGAAAATTCTCCTCTTCCACTTTTATTACGTGTCAGAGAGTGCACTTTCTAAAAGTGAATTACACAGCTAACCATCCGATCACTCATCACCTTTAATTATTTTTTAAAAAAATTTCTTTTTCAGTATTTATCAAATTTAATTAATGCTTACGAGTACAGTTAGGGAATGATCAAATAAAAACAACCACCAACATAACTACATCACCAATAATTTCTTAATAATATGGTAATAATGTAGTATTGTATGGTATTATTATATCTGTACAAAGCATTAATAATGGCGTAAAAAATTATGGGAAGATTAAATGCACAAGTAAAACCAACAAAACCGGCATGGAAAAGGTTGTAAAGAAAAATCAGCATTCCATTGACGAAATATAAAGGTAGACAACAATGACTAAGAAAATAGCAGTGGCAATTAATTGCAAGAAACAGAACAAGTCAGTGAATGCTTCCAAAGTCTCCAAAACCTGGGGAAACATAACAACCTGATGGTAACTTGGGTGTCAGGGCACAGAGGAATTTTGGGTAACGAGAAAGCAGACAGACTGCCAGAGATCCGCAAGGTCATAAATAGGCCCCCGAACTCGGGATACCAAAAACAAAATACAGAATCATCGCAAAATATTTAGATCCAAACAAAACAAAAGGCGAAATGGATAAACTCCAGCGGCTCTAGACATAGAAAACTTATGATGAAACAACCCTCACCAAGACTGGCAAAATCACTACTGCAACTGTAGTGGGCTAAACTCAGAGGAGTGATAGGACTAACTGGTCACTGGCAATAAGCCAGAAGGATGCAGTTCCTGGGCGTACAAACCCTGCTTCCTAGTATCCTTCTCACCATACCAAACCAACAAACAACAAACTAATTTAATGATACCTCAACAATAAAAGAAAGATAGAATTAGGGTTATTAAATCAATTAGGAAGTTAAATCATATCAATATGTACCATAATTTATCGATTAGGAGAAAAGTTTCATTTGACGTCAGAGATTCATTTTCCAAATTTGCGGTTGAAGTTTGGTCAGTACCATCATTCTGATCTCTTAGACTTTTTAGCTTAAACTCAAAAAGAAGAATATCTATTCTTTGGTCGCTTTATTTTTTAATTAGATTTGCATAAGTATTTGCTCAAAATTCTTGAAACCAAACTTGAGACCAGAATTAGAAAGATAGGCTGGTGATATTGCAAGTTTGGAAGTAATTAATTTCAAGGGAAGCGATATATGATTAATCGGACCAAGACAATTGTGAAAAAGCAATTAAAACATACGTTACGTAAAACCCGTCGTGTACTAAAATAACACAAGCCTGCACGCGATGCGTTACGCTCAAGAAATGTAACGTTTAGATTCAATCTGACGTAACAAACCGTAAGGATCATCCCGTCGAAAGTTGTGCATAAATTGCTCGAGTGAAATTATTCGCGCTATTCTATAGATGGTCTATTATTTAATTTCTGGACTTTTCATTGAAAATAAGGAGAGAACGACTTCCCATCATCCATCACTGTCGACGATGGATTCGTCCCGAGTCCAACAACCTCGGAGAATTTCTATTGTCGTTTTGATATCATCCGATTCTAGAAAGTATTGTGAATAGAGCCCGTTGAAGAAAGTGTTTAAATATTATTCAATCCGGTACAAAATGCTGATAATAAGGAGGTAATTTTGGAAAGTGATAGTATGTAAAATCGTCTCTCCTCGTGTCAGTAGTTTTGTTGTCAAATCTCATCCGGTCCGGTCCGCCTATTCACATCTTTTGTCAACTTCAGTGTGATGTCAGTGTAAAGTCTCTGTCGTCAGTTCTGTTTATAAATCCTGTTAACAATCCAGATTTCTTGAATATACATACAAGAAGATATGTAAAAAACCTACCTACCTACTACTTGAAACTTTAGTAAGATGTTTAACACGCAGACGTTTCAAATCGAATCGACAATTCTCTTTTCTTTAACATTCAGACAGACAATTTTACAAAGCTGCTACAAACTGCTGACAAACGTCCAACAACTTGTAGATCAGCCAGAAATCTAACACAAAAACAAACCACTTTTCTTTTCCCAGCAGGTTGATGGTTCTTGATCAGTCTTTTTGCATGAATCGTTATGAATCGTTAAGAATCGTTAAGTTCAAAATGTTTGTGGCATTTCGATCACAGGGGATGTCTCTTTATTGTCTCTCGCACAAGTTGTGATTATAAATTCTTTTAAAAATCACTTACTTGTAAATAAAAGTAAATCAAAATGCTGATAAATGTTTAAATTGCGCAAATAAAAACTTCCCCTTAACCCTGATCTGACTAATATGATCTCCATGTTTCGTTCAGTACAGACTGATTTCGGCCAGCGTTTCAATTTCAGACAAAGCCATCTTACAAAACTACTACAAGCAGCTGACAAATGTCGAACAACAAACATTTGTTAAATTTTCCAACGTTTCAATCTTTATTGAGATCATCTTCAGAGATCAAAGTGTTTGTTTTCTGCGTAAGTGTGCACTTTCAATACGACAGACAAGAATGGACATTTAAGCGGAAAACAAACACTTTGAGCCCCGAAGATGATGTCAATAAAGATCGAAACGTTCGCACAATAAAGAAATTTTTTTCTGAAACTTACATCACACCAGACCGCATTTCACGATTTTTGAATAATTTCTTGATTATGATGACAAATGTTTAACTTTCACACTGCTCAAATAAAAACCTTCTCATAATCCTAGTCTGGCTGGTATGATCTCTTTATGTATGATTCAATACAGACTGGTTTCGACTTCAGTTAGATGTCCGCGTCTTATTAAACAAAGATAGAAATCGCTAAATAAAACTACACCAGAAAAATGAGCCTAATAATGGGTAGGTCAAGCTGACAAATGTTTAACTGCAAGGCAACCGAGTCAGTTCCAGCCGTTTTCCAAAACAATCACAAAAAGAAAAATAAAGTACAAACTATTATAAAGAATTCATCAGAGCGAGAAAACTGGCGTTGCTATACTGTCTCTTAGTACTTTTAATAATTCAAGCTCATTTTAAAATTCCAAAATATTGATAGTATGGAATGAACTAAATCCCTAAAAAGGGGTCAAACAGTAAAAAAATTGAACAAACTTATGCGGATCGACTCCTTATTCAATTGCAAAATCATTGTCCTCTATCCTTGTGCTTACTAATTCTCCTCACTTACAAAACAGTTTAAACGTAAAAAGGCAAGATTTATAAATTCATAAATGGACAAATTGGCATGTTATAATTTTTAACACATTAAATTTGGCCAATCCACCAGTTTAGAAAGAAAAAAGAGAAGATATTCAGCATTAATCAATTACCTAAGACAATTTGTATAATCATCTCGAAAATTTTCAAGAGAGTAAGTAAAGTTTAGTAACAACAATGTGAAAGTAGTTGTTTACAGTTAACTTTGAATATTTCTTAACATATGGCTATTTGTTCGAACGGATATTGCTCGTTTTAATTTTTCTAGAAAACTAATATGAAAATACTTTGAATAACACATATCACACAAACCCATGAAAATGGCGAAATTGTCAAGCAGCGAGGATGACCAAATGAACGGACACGACCAAATTACAGGTTGGCCATTCAGAGAAATCTCACAAGTTAAAATCAGTTAAATTTAAATGGAAAAAAAAGTTTACCAATAATTTTTTTTTTTTTTGGTGAATTTATGTAAACAAGTGATGTATATCCAAAATTCATATTTTGTGCCTAATTAATACTGACCACCGTACCGGCTCATTTGGAGACATACATATAGTTCATATAAACGTCGACTATCATTGAATGAGATTTGATCATAGCAATGTCTTTTATCAAACTTTGTGAATGGTTTTTTTTTATACGTTACCATCGTAGGAGACGATTCTCGCTCGCTGTCCAAATCATAAGTGCAAAAACCTATACCACTTGTTGCTTCCGACGCAAGCGCTGTTTCGGGAGGGTTTCGGGGAAAAATATTGTTAACTAAAAAACTGCGCGAACGATATCAAATTGAGATGAAACCGCCCCTAATTAATTTACATTTAATTAATTATAAGGTTAAAGTTTTTTAGCTGCGTTAATGAATTGATACGACAATTTTTAAGTTGGTTTCCCTGTCACCGGCTTGGCGTTGATAAGCCAAATATAATTAAATTGTTGGCTGCAAATGAAACAAAAAATTATTCTAAAATTGATATTCCAGTTCCTTTTTTGCGGGTTGATCGTCTTCCCTTCAATTGATTGAATCTGACAAAGAAATAATGAACTGCGTAGGCAATAATGACTAAATGGTTGAAGCAATTCATTACTCTAAAATTATATAATTAATTTTTAATTTTTCTTAAATTT
This sequence comes from Cimex hemipterus, assembly GCA_039619505.1. Taxonomy (NCBI): domain Eukaryota; kingdom Metazoa; phylum Arthropoda; class Insecta; order Hemiptera; family Cimicidae; genus Cimex; species Cimex hemipterus. The sequence goes on along the minus strand of CM077106.1, from coordinate 11,196,540 downwards.
TAAGATAAATGTTAAAACTTTTAAAATTTAAAACTTTCTTTAGATATCTCAAAAGCGTTTAATTCGGTTCGCCATGAGGGTTTAATAAGCAAAATACAAAACTATAGTTTTAGAGGTATATCGCCAAAAAAAACTTTTTTTAAATTTAGTGAGAAATTAACATTGACTTTTGGTGTTAACGTTGTGGCTGATTAAAAAAAAGAAGTTATAATAACGATATTTTATATTAGCCTTTAAAATCAAAAAATCGTTGTATTTCGGATGATACAATATTTATAATTGAAAATAATTCATTAGAAACTATTTATTTAAAACTAGAACATGATTATTACAGGACAGTTAAACATGGTTAAAACAGGATTATGGCTAATTACTTGTAAATCAGATAAAGATTAATCAAAATTGTAAATGCATTGTAAAAATTGTACATTCGTCGATAAATGTAAATCTTTTTGACTAATTTTTGATTCCAATTTGAAATTTAAATAACATAATATTGATCAACAATAGCAAGTTCGATAATTTTTTTTAAATTGAACAATTTTTCCTTTTTAAATTTACTTGAATTAATTATTTACAAAATGCTGTATAACTTTTTCCGTAAACGTAGCAACGTCTGTGTTGACGACGTTGTTGCATGAGGAAAGTGGGCAATTTGAGCATACTCATTCCAATCTGCCATGCGGGTATTCCATTTAGGACAAAATTCAAAATCCATATTAATTCGGGTTACTCTAATATTGTTTATGTTAAATTATTTTATTTATACAACTTATAAATTGATAAAATTGAATTGCCTCAAAAATAATCTCCAGCCCTTACACTGAAACATTAATTTTTTGAGGGCTGACAATCGCAAATGTCAAATTTTATCCAATACGTTACTTAATTCAATTGAATGCCGATTAAATATTTTTTCCCTTGCTACATTCATTTAAAAATAATAATTTTCAAAATAATATCACACTACACTAATGATAATATCACAAAATTATAACCTCAGGTATTAAACAATAAAAATGTTAATGTTATTCGCCTAAAAATTGAAACATAAAACTCCAGTTTTATAAGATTTATAATTTTAATTTTTTCCATTTTTAAATTTATTTAATAGATGAATGATTAGACCCTGAAGACGTTCTAAATAAAGATCGAAACGTTGGCTCAATAAATACAATGTTTTTCTAAATGTACATCACAAAAGACTGCATCTCAAATAATTGATCTCCAAATAATCATTAATTAACGGTCACTAAATACTACACATGCAAAATTAATTTTCCAAATTATAATAATAGTGTAAATAATTTTAAATTTATGTTGGTTACCCCAATATTGTAATGCTATGTAGTTAAATTATTTGATTTGTTTTATGCGTCTTATTTTATTTTAATAAATTTATAATATAAAAATTGAATTGTCCTAAACATCAAATTCCAACTCTTCTCAAAATTTTTAGTTTTGTTAGCAAATTACAAATGGTTGAAATGTTGGCATCTATATTCATTAATACCGGTTTTTTCCCCGAGTACTTGATTGAAGGATGCCAAAACCATGGTCAGAAAACTTAAGAATTATTGTACTTGCTAAGAAGTAATAATTGAATTTGTTTTTTTCTTTAAGTCCATACCTTGATCCAGATTCGTAAGATGATTATCCACGGTAGTTTTAATTGGCTTTTTTTGAAGAAGTCGGTTTTTGGTTTGTTGATTGATTTTGTTTTGATAGCTAAACTGATACCCTTCCATTCTTGTCTGTTCTGTTGGCAAACAAACTCGGTAATATTCAATGAATACAATGAACCCTTGAAACTAGACGGCTTTTTCTAAAAACAGTTCAATTGAGGGTGTTAAAAGTTATAAATCAATTAACAGATTTCTGTAACAATCGACCGTGGCCCGTTTAGATGTTCCCAAACTCCAAACACCCAAAACGCGGTTCAAGGCGGCAAAAAGGCGTATCGACCATTCTGTGGAAAAGCGATTAGCGATTTTCCAGCGTTCAGATGGAAGAAATAAACGAACCGGTGGCCTCCACCGTCGGGTACGGCCCAGTTAAGAAGATATTGTTTGCGGAAGGTTTCGTGATGTTCGCTCAGTTCTGTACGGGCACGCCATTTCCCTGCCCCAATGCAGATTTTCTGGTAAGTCGGAACTTCAAATGTGCTACACCCCTTTAAGATGGCAATGATGAAAATCTACCTCTCAACATTCACACATTTCGAGTTTAACCTTTATATTAAACATACGGACATTCCTCGACATATGATCAAACAAGGCCGATATAAAAAATATATCAAATTACCGATAAGTTAAGTATGCTTTTATCTAATCTCATTTAAATACCTATGGCCGACCCACGGCTTTGTTTGTTTTTAAGAAGAAAGAACGATTGAAACTCGGTTCATTGTTCTTCAAGGGCAATTGTTCATACACCCGTCATAAAGCAATGGTGGTAACTTGAAAACCTCGAGCTTTAGACAATTGACAGAAAGTTCAACTCACGCGATGACCCTCTTTATTCACAACCCAAAAAGATTGTTCTATTAAAGGAAGTTATGCTTTTACCTAATCACTACCTATTTTTTTTCTCACAAAAGCCACAATTTTGCCTATCATTAACGTCGATAAAGCGAACTTTCAACTTTCAAAAAAAAAACCACAGTACTTTCTATATAAATATTTGTATTTTTAACTGATTAATGATATGAATTAAATAACTGTTATTTTATTATAATACTAATCTTGGAAGTTTACGATTAACGTTGATGGTGTGCTGTGTATTCAAATTTATTTTTTCATAAGAGCGAAGGACTCTGTCAACTTAACCCATGAATAAAATTCCCACGCTTTAGATACGATCAATAGGGTGTCAACTGTTGATCTTTTTTAGAAAAAAAAAGTTTTACTTTTATTATGAAACAAGTCGACCAACGGTTGTACCAATGTATAAAATAAAATTATTGAATACTATCCTTAGTATTGATTTTGAATTGACATCGCAAATACCACCTTGAACACATTGATAAAGTGCATTAATCTAAATTGAATAACCTTTTTAACATATTATTTAAATAAGCAAATGCATACGCTGTCTATATTGTCGCACATTTTAATCAAACAAACACCAAAATGTCTTTCTTTCTTTATTTTTCAATTTCGTTCTTTCTCTTTTTCTCATTCTCTCTCTCAACTCTCTATCTAGATATCTATCTATCATCTATCTATATACTCTTTTTGCATGTGTCTTCTTATTTTTCATGTATTTCATTCCTACGCTTTACACCCCAATGTAACAACCTAGTTGAACCAACCGCAGGGAGTAGTATTGGCTCACAGGAATTCACTATTGGTTTATGGCATTATACTATACAATTGTATCGAAAAATACGATGAAATCTTTGGGCCTGTTTCATGAGTTTCGTATAAAAGCCGTATTTTAACTTTCATAATCGTAAGGGTTTCTATCTGGTTGTTCGTGATCCAATTTTCAAAATTTCAACTTACTAATGTCATGAATCTAACAGAACAGACCACTCCACATCCAACCGTTGCATTACTGCTTTTGCAGATTAAGCGTGTGTTTAGTAAGATAGGGATAATGAGAACGAGAAAGAGAAAGTGCGTTTGTTTGTGTAGTTTTTGTAAATCATACTTTTTTTTGCCCTTTCCACCGAGGAAGACCACATACCGGCGGACAAACGCTTTAGCTTAATCGAATTTGTATATCTAAGGAATTTCAAATAAATGGGATAAAAATTACCTCCCGACGATCTTTCCTTCAGGGGAGACCGCTGGTCGGTTTTTGACGGGACCATATTTTCGTTTTAAAACCTAAAACAAAAGGTCTTCCCTGGCTGGTTTCCCCTTGCACATTTACTTTTCCTTTATTTTATTTTCTGTCTATTTATATTATCTAAAAATGTTTTACTAAGAAGAGGAAATCAGCCCGGAACCCTCAACTTATGTATAATTATACAATAAATAAATAACGGTAATAAAACTTTAACAATAATTACAATATATAGGACTTAATAATTCAAATAAATAAGGACTTGTTCATTTAAGCGTATTTGAGGCAAAGTCTTTTGGTGCTCCAAATGATTTGATATCACAGATTAGCTTTTGGAGATTAAGCGGCCATTCTGCTGAGGTGATCGTCTTTCGCAAATTTGATACAGCTGAAGAGTTTTATGTTCGGCGTCTTCTTCAGTGCTGCAAACGGAGCATAAAAGGCTTTCTCTTTTATTATATTTATGAAGATAGCTTGCGAATTTTTCATGTCCTGATAGCATTGGGTGGTCCAGTAGTAGTCGGGGAGTAGCGTCCTTAAGGACAAGGTCTATTGGCAGTGCGTTGGCTATTATTGTAGGGCGTGTGGTAAGATCGTTCTGTACCCTTTTGTGGTTCTTATAAGAGCTATTCCTTGGATTTGCTCTTTTATAGTTTTGCTTTTGCTCGGTAGTCGCTTGGTTCATCCGGCTCCACCATAACTTGCTATTGGAAGGAAGACAATAGATTGTGGAGAGTGTTTTTGTACACATTCATATACAATAATTCACCAAATTAGGTATAGCAAAACCATTATTACAAATTATAAAACGTATGTACAATAAAACAAGAAAATACTAACTTTTTCTTTTACGCTAAATATTGTTATAGTTCCTAATGATAATAATTGAAAATAACTTACTAAGTTGTGACTTTGATACCATTTACAATAATACACTTGCGTTTATATGTAATTATTTTTAAAAATCTATGATGCCTTCGAAGAAAATATCAGGTTTTAAAATTTTATTATTAATTTACAATATTTCCATCTATAAATCTTTATACATTTCTTATTCTTAATTTTTTATACAGGGTTAAATGTCAATATTGCCATGGTGGATTCTCTAAATTAAAGGTAGTTCAGAGTCTCTAAAACCATTTTTTTTTATCTTGGCTCTTGCCTGAAGTAATAACATTTTTTAAAATTTTAATTTATAATCAGAATTTGTTTATATAAAATCGTAATTTCTCACCTTTTAAAATACAAATCTGACTTTTACTTTGCAAAATACATTAAAATGCCCAGAAAATAACAACATTGAAAATTGCATGTTTCCGAATACAAAGTACCCGCTCAACCCATGTTGTTTTTGTAAATACTCAATTGTGGCTTATCCAATGATTTCTCGATCAAAGATTTTCTTCAACAAAGTTACCTTATTCCAGGGACATACTCTCTTTTACTTTTATGTAAAGGTCTTCGTGAAATATCTTTTGCAAGGTTGAAAAATATGATATCGGACCAAAAGGCAGCAACTGAAAAAATCGTAGATGTCATATTTTTAATGAAAACCTTTATTAGTTGTTAACACAAATTAGATACAATTCTTGTTCGCGCATGACCAGGGAGGAGCCCTGATTTGATCCCTCTAAATTTTTACACACGCGGAACTGTAAAAAGTGCAGTGTACAGCACACCTATCGAAATTAAGGAGCAGCTCAGAATAGAGAACATTAAAATCACGTGGAATGGCATGAAGGAAAGAAAAGAAGTCATGCATAAATTATTGAAGATTCATTTTCATTGTAATTTTTCTTTAATTATGTACGCTTTATGGGAAGAATGAATCGGATTTTTGTTACCAACTAATATCATTAAAAATGTGGCACGTACTCCCTTGGGTTTCGACATCACGTTTTTCAACCTTGCAAAGGAGTTTAAGCTAAGAAAGGTTCTATAATAATAAAAGTGAGTATGTCCTTGGAATACTTACAAAAAAGCTTTGGTGAAATCTCCAAAAATTAGGATAGAAAAATCATTGCACGAGCAAAAAAAAAAAAAAAAAAAATTGATCGGCTATTGCATATACAAAAAAGCGTATATTTCAAATGTTATTTTGTGGACAATTTAATGTAGTTTGAGAAATAAAGGTCAGATTTGTATTGTACTGATGCGAAAGGTGAGAAATTACCCTTTTACGTAAAAGAATCTGATTTCGGACTAAAATCACAAAAATGTTAATATCTCAGGAAAGATTCAAGACAGAAAATTCGTTCTGGTGACACTGAACTACTTTTAATTTAGTGAATCCATGATGGCAGTATTGACATTTATCCCTGTAACACCCTGTATACTTTCTATTTACATCTCATTCTACACATGCACATGAGTAATCCCGATATTACTGATTACAGCGTTTAATAAAATAAGAACTAAAAAATAATATTATAAGGCCAAATCGCCAGAAAACGCTCAGTTCTTTCGTCAACCTTTCGAGGAAAATATCATCTTCATCGGTGAAACTATTATTATTAATTTACAAGGTTTACATCTATGAATCTTTCTATATACTTTGTACTTACACCTCTTTGTACAGATATAGAAAACCAACTGATATATTTATAATCAATTTTGATAAATATTGTTCAAATTCATCCAATTATTAAATACACTTTGTTATTTTATCCAATCGTGACAGCCTAATAATCCGATACTGCCGATAAGGGGTAGAAAGTTATATTCGTCAAGACAACGTTGAGTGTAAAATCAATATTTGATCGTCCTCTTTCCGGACGAGGGCACGCGACGTCGCCTGGGAACATGTGAAATTCCCAGTGGGGAGTATCGCAATTACGAATACCCGATCACAAATTAAGGGAATTAACAGGGGGTTGGCGCTGTACTGGGCAAACAGCCCCAAGGTCGATCTTCTCGTACCTAATTGATTCCCGAGTTTGAAGAACAAACATGAAATATGATCTAGCCATCAGAATAATAAATATGCATGGAGATGGACCGAATTAAGTCATCAACATGTTTACAAATCTCCTTTATAAAACCCATTAGCCCCCCCCCCCAAGATGTGGCACTGAAATAAATTAATATATGTATATTTCACAAATATTGTCCTATTTTATCTACTTTTTTACTGTTACAAAGACCCTCCTTAGCATAATTAATTTCTGCTAATCAGAAAATAACAAAAACTACAATTTGTTTTATTTTCGCAGATGCTTGTCATGTAAACAAAGCTGAATCTTCAAATCTAACTTATGTATTATAATGAATACTTTTTACTGTTATCGTTTATGCAAAACGTTTTAGTTTGTGTTGAATTTTATAAGAGTGAGGACTTGCGAAATTAAATATGTCCTAACGCCAAGTTTATTTGTACGAATTTAAACTTAAGGGAAGTGCAGACTTTGTGTGTAACATCAGTTTAGAGGGAGGGAAGCGTTGGCGAACGACGGTGCAGCAATGGTTTCTGATTGGATCTTGGAGATTAAGATACCGAAGACAGGGAAGGTTGTGGACGATGACCAACTCAAATCATTGACTGAAGAAAGTTTACCAAAAACAACACGGAAAATTACTGCTTATTGTTAACCATCAACCGTTGTTCGTCAACTGAAGCCAAGTCAAGTCAAAAAGTTTGACAAGAGGGTACCGCACGAACAAACCGAAGCCCAAAAAAATCGACGCTTTGAAATTTGCACTTCCCTTATGTTTCACCATCAAAATGGTCCATTTGTCGATCGAATCATCACGTGCGATGAGAAATGGGTTCTGTACGATAACAAGATTGGTACAGGTTGGACAATGGTGAAACGCCGAAACACTCCCCGAAACCAAACCTGCACCCAAAAAGGTTATGATGAATGTTTGGCACTGTACTGCAGGAGTTGTACAATGTAATTTCTTGAATTATGGTGAAACTATCATAGCAGAGAAATATTGCCCAAAAATTGACAAAATACACGTGAAACTGTAATTTATTTTCCCGTAAACTGTAAGGAGCTGATGTTCTTCGCGATAACCCCAGGCCACATGTAACGCTAATCCTCCGGAATCTTAAGGACTTAATACATGAAACACTCCTTGAGGGATAACCTTAGAAAATGCGGTGAAGCCGAAAGAAAACGCCTTCCAAGACTTTATTGTAAATAGAAGCAAAGATTTTTACGTCAGGGGAATAAAAGCGCTTATTACACGTTGGCAAAGATGAATAGATTGTGATGAAAATATTTCGACTAATTTTTTCTTGTTGTCTAAAAATTAAAAATAGTTTTGACTGCCTTTTCAAAACCTGCATTATTTTTGCACTATTCCAATATCTATAGGAGGGGGAGAAGAAAAAATGACTCTTTTAAAGTATATTTTAACTTTGCATACCCAATTGGTCGCTGGATATTGGTTACTTAAAAAAGAAACAAGCCGCTTTTGGATTTTGTAACTTTTTACCTTTCTAACTTTAACTATTTAATACATTCCGGTATGTACTTTTCTTATTGAACGTAACAAAACAAATCTACTGATGTAAAATAACCTTAAAAATGGTTGGCAAGAAAATGACTTTTTTGCAGTACATATTTTTATTTATTTTAATGCCTAACAAGTATAGATTATCAATTGTTTGCAATTACATTTTGCCATTTTTAAAGTAGCGTTTCTATTCCTTTCGTTAAAAATCCCCATCTTTCGAGTCTAGGAGGTGTTTGAACACTTGCAAAACATTCCAAGTTTTGGCAATTTAAAAAAATTATAATAACAAAAATAAATAATGGTAATGAGGAAAAATGTCAGGAGAGTATTTTTTGTTTTAATTCAGACTAGTTGATAATGGTTTGTTAATCAAAGCCATGTGGGGGCGGGCGTTGTCGTCTATGAAAGACTACACCTTTTCTGATTGCTAGTGCAGTTCGTTTTTGCTTTATTTGAAGGTTTTGGCGGTTTATCTGTTTACAGTACAGTTCACTATTAACCGTTTATCTTTGTGGTAAAAGCTCAAAATGCAAACGGCCGAACCACTAAATGCACAGCATAGGTTTTTTTTTCATTTGGAACAACTGGGGCAGTTGATCGGGTTGGAACAACCTTGTTTGCGGTTTATGGTTTCGTTTGTGAACCATTTTTCATTACTGTTTCCAATCTATGAAAAGAGAGGAGTGAAGTGCAAGTGGAGATGTGATCCTCCAAATGCTTTCGCCGAGATCTTGCGCAATCCGTGTAGCGTTCTTTGAACAAACCCAGGTCTTAGGGTGTGGTTTCCAATTGTTACATGGGAAACAGTTGACATCTCTACTAGTTCTAGGGTCATCTAAAAGTGATTCTTTTCTAGGCTGTGCCTCAATATATCTCCATGAACTTCAGAAGGACATCCGCTGCGCGCATCATCAAGACCGAAATTTCCTTTCCTCAATCGAGCGGACCACCGTTCGACTTTACGACCATGTACACCATTAGTACCAAACACCACACAAATTTTCTTTCAATAGTTGCATTGTTATCTTTTTGGGATCCATAAAGGAAACACTGCGTTAAATGCATTTCTTCCAAAGACATGGCATTAAATTATTCGACAAAATTAAAGAAATAGAAAACAGAAGCGGTGGTGAAATATTTTTTTTTAAATTAGGGATTAAACAAGCGTAAACGAAAATAATATAAACAAAATTATAAATATTGAGTTAATTGATTATATAATTGAAAAGCGATATTACTTTCTTACCAAACCAATATATTGTCTGTTTTATTTTCCTGGCTTTCTTTCAGACATCCTCATTTTCCTTCTAGTATCACTTTGTCCCTTTGCTCTCTCCCTCGCTCGCTTTCCTACCTTTTTTTCCCAACCTATAGATTTGAAAATCGGGTTTTTACATTACAATATTGCGGGTCAGTATGTTTACTATTGATTATTTGTCGATGTTATCTGTATTGTTAAATTTAGACTGAACACGTAATTGACAAAAAGTGGAACGATGGATTCGTAGGTCGATGGATTGATGGCGAATGGAAACTTTATTCTCTATATACTCTCTTTGTTTTTGTTAAATGAGTTTTTGATTTCTCGCCGATTATATTCAGGCATGATGTCATTACTATCAACAGGAGGTCTCCCTGCATTGCTATTCTAATTATGTTTAAAAACTTGCGAATTCCCTTTAATAATAGTCGGCTTCACGCTTGAAAGGAGTTGATACAACGTTCACCTTTATTCATGATTATCAAGTTCCCGCTGGGCAATCTGAAAGTTGAAACATATTCAGGACTTTGATCGAAACTTAAATCGGATCTTTACGTTCTCATTGCTATTAATCATGATACATGTCAAACGTATAAAGACATCGATCAGTTTCGATCTAACCTCAGACAACACTGAGCTTCTTGTTTATATTACCACCATCGGCTTGTCTCCTTTAAATGGCAATGTTACGTTCACCATACTAGATAACCTTCTTTATTTAATTTCTTGTATCATGATACGACATACTTTCATGATTTACCCAAATAAGCCATTGTTTCCTACCAGATATACCAAACTTTCGACCACGAAGCGATGCGATGTTTGGGTCTTAAGCAAGGAGAGGCAAGAAGCTTCCGTTTGAATAATACAGTGCTTATTGTAAAACAAAATGTTGATTTCAACAACTCACGTCAATTTTCCAAATGACACATTATTAGAGTGCACATTTTTACATGAGGTTTTAAGGTTCAAAACATACAATTTGAAAAGGGTGACAAAATTAATTAGAAAACAATATGAGAAAAGTGACATAGAAGAAACAGAGAAACTAATAGCAAGATTCAAAAGATAAATAGATAATATATTAAATAAATTTAGATAGCGACAACGAAATTCCCTCTCAAAATTTATACTATTATTATATTTTTATCACTTGTACACGTCTGCATTTAAATATGCGTTGATACATTCTTTGGGTTATTTTGTCTTTCCTTATCACTCCACTCATTGAGATACAACATCCTCGTAGTTTTGAAACCATCGCCTTTTCAAGAAGCGTGTGCTTGGAAAATATGGCCCTACGTCAGGGAGAGAAACTACGTGCAGAAGCTCTTCTTGTTCCTGCATTACTTCTTCTTCTTACGTATACTCTATTAATGAAACGTCTGGGAAGATTTTAATGATAAAAATATCCTCCATCACATGCCCAGGGCGAATTTTTTCAAAACTGTACAATAACTTGGATCGCTTCATTGAAACGTCAGGACTAGTCATTTTAGTACGATGCCATATCCTCGAAAGTATCAAATAATGGTCAATAATATATAGTCCTTTTCTCGTGGACTTTTGTGTCAAGTTAGTACTCAGATAAGAAACTAATCATGTTATCCTTTCTCAAAAAGACAAGGAACTAAAATGTTCTACTTAAAATGTAAAGTAACAGCATAAAATGTAATTTTTACCATTACAAATACATCACTGTAGCTTCTATTTCTCTTCAAGAACTTATAAACATTGTAAATTTTTAAGGATCAACGAATAATGAGAAACAATATAGAGAAATCTGAGGGTTGGAACTTCATTGCTAGCTCGCCTATTACAGCTTTCATTAATTTTGATATTGGTTATTAAATTTAAATAAAAATTCAGATTTAATTTAAATTGTAGTTTAAAAATAGTTAACCTTTTCACTGGGAAACGTCGAATTGCAGTGTGTGAAGCACATACACTCTACCTGGTAAGCATCCATTTATATGATAAAACTGATTAGGTATACAACTTGAAGTACGTAAAAGCATTTCCTTTCTTAGTTAAGTTTTTTTAAACAATTTAGTTCTGAAGATTATGTGAAAGCGTCGAGATATGACCAAAGATTGCTTTCTCTCGCATACACAGTATGTTGAACAAGTAAATTGTTCCGCATGGTAAAAGTGATTGTCGAGTAGGATCAATACAGCCCATAATAAATATCCAACGTTGAGTAGAGACAGAAGGTAAACGGACCATTTCGGATGTGCAGCATTGCTCTGCGGTTATGCGTGTTCTCCTAGCGAATCGGCCTACGTTTCGATTAGCTGATAGAGGCGTGGGTGAGATGACAATGGAGCAAAATATATCGGATTCTTGATAAACCTTTATCCACGTCTAAATGTTGAAGAGAATCATACGATGGACTGGAATGCAGCAGAATGTAATTATATTCACTCTGCCGTTAACATCATGCTTTCTCATCTAGAGAAGCCATTCGGTGTTGGTGAAAACATCATTTTAAGACTAAAATTCTAGTTTAATCGCTGTGTGTGAGATAGTGATAGATAGATAGATAGACCGAAAGAGAGAGAGAGAGAGAGAGAGAAAGAAAGAGGGAGAGAGAGTGATGTAGCATGTAAAACATAAAACACAAAAATGTGATTTCATTAGGGCTACTACTTCTCATTGAAATCACAATCCAAATCAGGCCCACACGCACGCAAATTCCATCCATTTAACAATCTCTCCTTCTATTTCTTTTTTCTTCCACACGCACTCTCTCTCTCCCGCAGACGCACACACTCCATTTATATAATTTATCTGTTGCTTCTTCTTGTCGTTGTATGTAAGAGTGGTCAAAGATGAGCAAATCAAATACTCTTCTTTCTCATTTCCTCCCTCTCTTCCTCTCCCTCACTCACTTACTCTATTTCTTCCTCTATCCCTCTTTCTTTCTCAGCCCTCTTTTAAATTTTTTACCACCTATGTTACCAATAACCAATTTAGTCTTTCGATGTAAGAACGAAGCAGAGCAAATCAAATTTCTCTCTCTCTTTCTATCACATTTCTATGCCCCTATATTCCCTCTGTCTGTTTGTTTGTCCGTCTCTCTCTCTTTTTTTCTCTCTCTCTTTCTCTTATTCTATTGCATATACAAACACTCAAAACCACTCATACTTTCACACTTTCTCTTTCTCCTTTTCCTCTTTTTCTCATTCTCTTTTACCCTCCTTATCTATTTATGTATCTAAATGTAACTCGTTCTTGAATATAAGAGTGGTCAAAATTGAGTACTGCGACTCGAAAATCGAATTTTCTCACTTACTCGGTTACTCATTGCCTTTCTGCCCTCTTTTACATTTTTAACCTTTTCTGTTTCCAATAATAATTTAGTCGTGGTATTTAAGCGTGGTCAAAGATGAGCAAATCCAATTTTTCTCTCTCTCTCTCTCTCTCACACACACACACACACACACACCCTCTCACTCTCACTCACTCATTTATTCACTTGCACTCTATTTCTTTTTCATCTCTCTCACTCTTGTTTTCTAGTTTCCTAAATTCTTCTCTCCTATGTTTGTGCAAACAACTCAATACACCCTCTCCGATTTCACATTCTTTTGCCTGACTTAAATTTTATAAAATGGGATATAGCAAACGATAAACCTTATTTTAACCTCTCCAAGATCAAAGGTTAAAATAAACTATTTAAACAGCTCCCCAAAATTTAACATTAATGAAACCGCACATTGTTAAACTACATATAAAATAATATTCAGCTAGTAAGAATTTACACACTATTCATCTTAGGATCTCTACGGATTATGAAAGATTTAATAAAGGCATAACAAGAAAAAATATTTTTTTAAAGGTTTTATACTAATTAATTGATTTTTATTGAAAAACATTCTAAACAGTTTATTGAAAACATAAGGTCTTTTATGCTTCTTCAGAACTTTTTTTTTTGGTAACGTATGTAAATATCAAAAGACGTCATGTTAGGAAGAAGTGCCATATTTTCCCATTTTGATATCAATACGAGACAATAAAAAAGTTGAATCCCCACCATGTAATTAGTCTCGTCAAATCCTCTTGCAAAAGCTCACTTTTCCGCTATCCGATAAGTTGTCCCTGCAATTAGACGCTCCACGCTCAGTTACCCAGCTTTGGTGAAAGTCTGCAACGTTAAAATGAAAACGCCTAGTATTTATCTAACCCCAGTTCAGTTGAGGAGGGATTGAACAAATTTGGAAAAAGTGTTTTCAACTCGTGCTGTCCGACTTGTCTCCGTTTGTTGCAAAATCTGGAACATTCAGCGGTCATGATTGAATAAAATAAGTATACTAAATGCTAGATTTAATTTGACAGATCTCTTATATTCGTGATTCACATGTATTTTTTTTAATTTTCCCTCTTATATTAAAGTTTGTGAACTCGAGGGTACGCGAAGCATTAAAATGTAGTAGACGACCGAGGGTGGAAGACGAAGTGGAACTTTGCTTCATCATAGTGGCCATGTTTATATTATATCGTCTTATGTTTGTAACGGTTTTATTGGCAATACGGGAAAAACTACAAAAATCGCTGTAGATTTTCAAACTAATTTCCCAGTTGTGGAAACTGGACGAAAATAGAAAAAAAAGTAATTTCCTTTTTTTGGTTTCTCAGTAGAATGAATCGTTCCAACCAATTAAAATGAGTCTCTCATGCTAATGCCTTTTCAAGAACGTGAGTGACGGCAGTTTGCTGAATAGTTTTAGTTTTTCTTTAAGGCAGATCTGTCTGTAAAAATTGTATTAGAATCTTGGGTAAGTAATACAAAAATCGTTAGCATTATTGGTAAATACAGTATCGCAAAAATTACAAGGTAAAAAAAACTTAAGAGAGAATTGGATCATACAAGTATTTTTGAAGACAAATGATAGTTATACATTTTTAAAAAATTAATTAAATCATGGATCAATAGTTTTTCCCGTTTAAAAAGGCTCATATAAAATTTATAAAAATATCAATAAACAACTCAAAACACTGCGAATCTTCTGTGACTAATAATCAATTTAGTAATAATAATAATAATAATAACAAATCCGTGAAATATTTTAGCTGACATAAATAAAAGGAAACAAGTCAATGATAAAGAAAATAGATGGAAAGGTGTTAGAAGGAGGCCAAGGCCCATTAGCGGTCTGCAACGCCATTGATGAAGATGATTTTAAAGTTATTATTTATTTTTTCACTATCATAGCTCACAACATGTCGCAAACTAACGGGAAATAAATTTAAATATATAAAAATATCTTACCCTTTTCTGGCCACAGGTCTTTATTGGTAATAAAAGTATTTTATATAAAAAAATCTTTTCTTTGTATAAATAGTATAAATAATATCACAATTGAATGATGGATGTGATTCAAATCAATGTATTCTAAAAGTTGTTATTTGGGATGAAATGAAATAATAAATTATTATAAGGAAAATCATTCTTTTCAGAGGCAATCACTTGGATCATTGAAAGATGACGTACCCAGTTCAGCCTTTAGCCCGATTTTTTTGCTTTAAATTCGCATTTGGCTTGTTACAATTCAGGATAAATGCCAAGGAAAATCCAATTACAGAAAAACCCTCAGGGGTGTGATATGTGGGCAATTTCCCTTTTTAACGACAAGATGTGATTTCCCTTGTGTTGTTCCATTGCGTGCGGATATAAAAGTCTCTAAACATGAATACTTCACGCATATCGAACCTCTCTTCAACGAATTCTCCACAATTTTTCTGTTTTGTTTGTCGACCTTCTGTCAATTAAAATAGTAAGGGCTCATCTTCGGTTTTCACTTCGAGTCAATGACCCTGTAAAGTGTGTAAACATGAAACAAGAATATTGACCGAGTCAAGGGCAAGGCCGGTGGAGGCTTTGTTGTCAAAACGTCAAACAAGATGAATTTGTACGATACTATAACGTAAGGGGAATGATAAATTGGTTGAAAATAACAAACAAAATAGTGAGCTTAATACAATTTTTTTTTAATGGAAGGACGCATTTTACAGATCCTATGATATATTATTTACAATGGAAATCCTCGATCTCTTTGTCGCCTCGTCCTTCATCTTTTGGAACCATTTGACGCCAGATTTTACAAGTCTGTGAAGAAAGGTATGATAAATTAAAAGAAAAATTACATTTTCAAGGACTGTGTTGATATTATTTGCTTTATATTGTATATTTGTCAGAGACGTCTTGTACAAAAGAAAATTAGGTAACCGAAAAGGACAAATTTGACAATAACAAACGCTAATGAACTCTTGTCATGTTTCCCATACTTACAATTATTTATTTTATTAATCCAGATTTTTTGTGATCATAATTGACAATATTATTGTAATTATTTATGGAGGAAATTTTTTCAAAATTGTTTTGTAATAACATATGTTAATTCTTGAAAGTGAATAATGGAATTGGATCGATAATCATATATGTAGATATATAGCTTTTTTTTCTATTTTCTATATATTACAGATACTTTTTAAAAATATCGCAAGTTTATGACGTACAATCAATGAGCAAGAGATAGATAGACAGATAGATAGGTAGGTTGATATATAGATAGAGAAAAACAGGATGGTATAAGTGTTTGTGCGTGTGCTATTTTTAAGAAAATGTGAGTAAGTGATAATATATGAGACTGATAGATAAATGGAGATAGATAGATTGAGAGAAAGAGAAAGAGAGACAAAAACTGCAGACCAAACAAACTGACCAACAATACAAAGGATATATATATATATTTATCCTAGAAAGACAGGCACAACGGGAGATCAACGTGAGAAAAGATAATACAAAGAAAATAAATAAAAAACAGAGAGAAAGAGAGAGTGAGAGAGAGAGATGGATAAAGGGAGGAAGGGAATAATACTTAGAGACAGAGAATAGCTAAACGGGGAGAAACAGTGAAAAAGAAGGAAAGACAGGGGGACATTTATTTACATAACCAGAAAGAATGGCTGAAAGACATGCAAATCAATCGAGATACTACAATAAAATAAATAAAGAAAAGAGGGAAAGAAAAACATGCAAATTAATTAAATTTACAAAAGGGAAGCTAGTGGATGGAGAGGGAGAAAGAGAGAAAGTAAGAATGAAAAGGGAAGAGTTTACAGAAAAGGAGAGCGAGACAGATAGTCACATATAAATGAAGATAAGATTAAAAGAATGAAATGTTATAAGTTACTTATTGGTAAAATAAGGCGGAACGATTGAGATAGATAGATTGAGAATGAGAGTGAAAGTAAGGGAGTAATGGAATAATGAATGACATAGGGATGTGTAATGATTTGTAAACACTTGTTACATAAAGCATACATACTGGGATATTGATATATGTTATTAACTCTGGATCACACATGCCATGATCATATGAATGAGCTCTTCTTAAATTAATTTGCAACCATCCACTTTATGAGTTGTTTGTCTCCTACAATGGTTTACACTAAAAAATGTGCATACAAATTTTCGATTAATTTTACATCGATTTTTTTTTAAATTCTTAATAGCAATGATAGGTTATCATTATTTAGTGGCAAAATTATTTATAATTAAAAGCTATATTTGTTATAAAATAGTAATATATTAGGCAAAATATTTATTTTTGTCAAATAGAAAGTATTAAATTTACTCGTGTTGTATGTGAAATAAACATCATCTTAAAAATAAAGTCCTTGAAAGCTTCTAGTTGATAGTTGATTATATACCTATAATAAACGGAGTAAATAGTAGTGTAGGAAAATTTCTTCTTGTAATCGACATGTTCGATCTGATTAATCAAATTTTGTTTCAAGATTTTCAAGAAATCCTGATTATTTTCTAGAGTCTACTTCTGTTCATTACACAAATAGAGGTAGGAAATGATATAAAAATCTCAGTTTGTTCAGTGGTAATTCTTAATTAATAGCAGTATATTTTTTAATGAATTATTGGTTTTTTTTTGTTTGTTTGTTCCATAACTTCTATTTAGTAACGACGGCGAGCAGTCTTCCATGTCGTGCGCCGTCGGACCTCAGTCATTTTGCACCTTGAAGCCCTCACTCTACGACGGTTATTGCACCATCCAACTGCAAAGTACATAATGAAGGCCGTAATGTTTTATTCAGCCGACGTTCACTGTATTTCAAATTAAAAATTAGAAAGTCCCAGCGTTCAACTATGCACACTGAGAGATTCTATCTTCTCCGAATAGAATTAATTTCCTTTCGGGACTACGGGATAAATTACCATACTGTGCACTAATTAAACAAAATGTCACGTATGGAAAGGAAGTAATTAGATCATTTATTATTATTGGTCGAATACAGTGATCTTTATGAATAATTCTAGCTACTTAGGCTTCTTGTTACTTATTTTCTTTTGCTTAAGCCATCGGTTATAATAAACCATTGTAAACTACAATGTTCTAAGATAATTACATTATGTAATGTGTGGCGATTGGCACTCTCAACAAGACATGGAAAAATGGCATAATTACACAGAAGGCAAACACTTTGTGCCCTGAAGATGATCTCAATAAAGATCGAAACGTTGGCACGATTCAATTTTTTTCCGAAACCTACATCACACCAGACCGCATCTCATGATTTCTAAATATTAAACATTATATATTGAAATTAAATCCATTTATATGATGTGTAAGTAGTCGAGACTTTGCCACCGTTTTGATTATTCATGGCCATCTTGGTTCTGGAAAACAGCGAGGAGAGGTGGACCAACTCTCTCATTGACTTACAAACTGATCAAGAAAAAAATTGATTTTCTAACCTTATCTATTTCGATATTGATTTATTTTAATACTCAGTTCCATCGATCCATGCCTACACTTATCATCACCCCGTTATTTTGTAAAACCGGATTTTAATCCTCCGGTATCGTAAAGATTCAAACAGCCTAAATGTTGTGAAAAAAATTACACGCTTTGGCAACTTCGCGCTCTGATTATTTTCCGCGGACACGAACCCTTTACAAAAGGACCCCACGGTAAAGAAGTGTCAGTTTTATCAAATACCGTTGTGAAAATAGATGTCTTCCACACAAGAACTTCTTATATGACACATAATCTGGCTTTCATGCTTTCAAAGAAATCCCGTTTTTTTGGCAGAAACGAGTACATACTTTATTCTTCACACGATCAACAAATCATGCATTTTCACTAACTTATTAAACATAATAAATCCAGGTTTCCAAAACACCTAATACTTCTGGTTTTGGCGTGGAGGCTTTGTCTGCTCACCTGTAAAACTTTCACAGAGAAAATTGGCAAATCAGAGACAATCATCAACCGCCAGGGTAATTTCGCAGTCTGACAAATTTTTAACGACGTCAACCCACGCCAAGTATTTTTAAATCACCCCGTGCTGATTGAATCAGCCCACAAAATTCTCTTTACGAATTCAATTAACTTGACTTTGATTTAGTAATTATAATTGTTCCATAATTAGATATTTAGATAATTGGTTAATAATTTGTTTAAACTATTTTTCTTTATCTTGTTTTTTGTAGGTTCTTTCGTGGTACTTCCGGAACCAAAAGTGACCCTCCATTTTAACATTGTTTTCCCGAAGCTTTTTAACCTGCTGACTTTCATTTTACCATACATCTCAAATCAAAAAGCTCATTATTTTGATTATTTTTTCTCTATAAATCCTCCATCTCCATAAAAAAGTTGATAGATAGATAAATAGTTTATTGTTATCACAATTTCTAATCCTTAAACGTCATGTTACATGATTTTGACTATTTATGTAAATTCTCGTTTGTTTTATATCTGGTTTTGAATCAATATTTTTTTTAGCTTAACTAAAAATTTATTTTTTTCTAATTTCTTAAAAATTTCCGGATAGCATGTATAAGTTTCTGTGAAAAGACCTCAAGGCTGTCAGTTGTTTTTGATTTTTCTGTCCACAATTTATTACATCATTGGTCATATCATGAACATATTGGGCATCGAGCAATAAATTTATTATTTCATCAATTGTTACCGGATTAACACATAACTATTGGCTAACCAAATTTCGTTTCTTTACGTATGTATCATAACTATAATTTCATAACTTTGTACTAAATCAAACAGGACAATAAATCTGTCCATTTTGGAATTTTTTTTACAAAAAGCTCTTATTTAAAAAAAAATTCTTCTAAACCCAAAAATCATTAAATACGCCATTCAATGTCTGACAGTGTGATCGCGTCGAAGACATTATTTCCTCCTTACTTGAGTTGGTCAGTATGTTTTTGAGCCTTTCTCGACAGTTGATCAAGTTTGTCACCCGGGCTTGCTGCTCATGTTCTACCCACCACGTTCTTTCTATCTCATACGTCACTGATACATATTGGCCAGTTGGTGCAAGACGATTTTCGGATTCGCGGCATACGAGCTTTACAGATCCGTAAGTCAGAAAATTGCGAAACCAGTTCATAAGGAACATCAAACTCAAGATCATCGGACGACAGCTCTTATGAAGATCCTCCAAATATTATAACTGCAAGTTGCTTTCAAAACGTCAAAATATAATTAATAAACGATGTTCTCTTATATTTTGACCTCAACAGTTCAACTTATGATTTTTCCTTTGTAAAGGTGAGAAACCACAACCAGTTTTTATCCATACGTTTCGGATTTTTTTAAATCCTCAGGTGAATAAATATTGCGTTAACTCATCTGAGGAAGGATTAAAATAAATCCGAAACGAGTGGATAAAAACTGGTTGTGGTTTTTTTTCAGATGACCTATTATCCCAACTTCAAGATGGAAAAATCATAAGATAATTAATAAAGTTAGAAGAAATCGAATTATAACGTAAACATAAAACAAATAAAATAAGTATTTTAAATAAACAAATAATTATAAATAAAATAATAATAATAAACCAAATTAATTTTTTCATGTAATTATTCCTTTTATGTAAAGTTTTGGTTTTTTTTAAATTCCCTCTTGGCCTTGTACGTTAGTACATCTAGCCATTTATGAAAGTCTTGGTTGACAAACAAAATCAGGATCCCACTCGAGACAAGAACTGTTTTCCTCAACCAAGACTTTACATAAAAAATATAAAAATTAATAATAATAATTAATTGAAAGAAGTAACTCGATCAATTGACCACTAAAACATAAATGGATTAATGTACAAATAAAAATGGCACTTAACGTCCTAAAACAAATAAAATGTACATACGTTGCCAAAATGTCTTGGTGAAACAATCTATTGAATGATTTACTAAATTGCAGATAAATTAATAGAAAAAATTTTAATAAGCAGGATGTTAACGATTTTCAAAATTTTTGGCTTGTGAGGAGCACCAAAAGCGAAGATTAAAGGCAAACCAGCCGAGGTTATTGGCAGTTTATCATTAGGTTCATGGAATGAAATTAAAACAGCTCTACTAGCAGGATATAGCGACAAAAGGGTAGTTGAAGTAGAAATCGAGATGATAAAATGTACGCAAAAACATAGATACCCAGAACTACAGAAAGAAAAAATACGAAACCATAATTTATATAGACAATTTTTTGATTAAATTTTCTTTTTAAAATACCAAATAAACCGCAACCTATGGCCGTCAGTGTTTTTTTCCATTTTTGGGCGATAATCCAATATTAAACTATTGTTTTACATAGTTTTTCATATAGGTAGGAATTAGGAATAAAATTGTAAGAAAATATTTTAATTTTTATAAAGGAAAAATGTCTTTCATTACCTAATTACTTTGTTAAAATGTTGCGCCGCTTATTTTTAAGTTTTAATTTTCGTTTATAGATGTCGCTATAAATGATGTATTTATATTAATTTTACGATGAATAATTGTTTTATGAGTAAACAATCTGTTGATTCCATTTGGATAAGGGTTTGCTTTTGACATGAAAGTATTAATCTTCTAGTTTTTTGTTTTATATATGCATACTTCTATTTTTCCACGTGGGAAAAGATTTCTTATTGACATCTGCAAAATATTTCAAAGTTAGTGCAATATTAGTTTTAAAATTTAGAGGGGAAAAACACCTCTTTAATGCTCAGGAGTTAATGGGAAGTAAGGCGGAGAAGTTAGTTAGATAAAAGATTACCTACTCATTGGTCAAGAAAACACATGTTTATTGTCAAAATTCCAGTGAAATCAAATACAAGACAAGTCAAAAAAGTCAACAAAAAACGGTGATTACCAACGTTCGGTTTACTTTTGGCGAGACAAAGTACTGCCGGGAGACCGAAGGGAATCCATCGCCGTCGCTTGTTACCGTGAACGCTTCCAGAATTGTGCCGCCAGCTTGCCATGGCCTCAAGGAATGCACGAAGACCTCAGCAATACCTGGTGTCACACTACGATTTTCGGTCGAAGGGCTTCACGTAAGTACGACTTACTCTCTTTCTCTCCAAGTCCCCCGGTTATTTTGTCCAGTGGGTCCGGGTCCGAGCTGAGTCACAGCCGTCCCACGCGAATCCTCGCCCCACGCGGCCGTTCGTCCCGTCACAACAGTACCAATCTCGAACCCGGCAGCGATGGGGGTGCCGGCTCACACGATTTTCACGAAACGCACTTTACGAAGGTACGCACTTTGCCAAGGCACGCACATCTGAATATGGGGTCATTTTCGGCGACGAAAATACTTGTAACATGACAATTTTGACGGATGACTAAAGTGGCAAATTTAATAACCAGGTATCATCTGTTTGTCCATATATGTAGATAGATAAAGATTTCGTACAATTTTTATTTATTTTAGGGATAAGTTTTTAAATCGGGATAGATTGGGTTTTAATATTATCGACTGTAGCTAGGACATTTTAGAAATATCATTGGTTTATTATCGTACCCTTACGTATGGATAAATTAATTGAAAGATGTTTATTTATTTGACGGTTCTTACCTTCAACTTTGATTAATTATTATAGTAAGATTCGTATTTATAATAGACTTTTTACATACCTTCAGAGCCACGATTAAATACAACCACGACAAAATATAGCTTAATACAAACAAAAATAAATAATAAAACAAGATTTTGGTATAAATTGAAAATTAAGCTTTCTTAGGAAAACCCAGAGGCTTGTCCTTAGCAAAATGAAAAGATGGAAAGTTTTTCTTTATTTTGTAGAAGGTACTTTATTCGTGCTTAGAAACACCTGAAATCGATGTTCTGATCTAATAAGCAATTTTCAATCGACAAGTTGCAAAAATCGACTCATATCCTCCATCGAAAAACCCAACATTTGCAATAATCGATATAATATTATACTACTCTTTTTATGTAAGGTCTTGGTTGAGATGAGGTTGTGTTACGAACGGGATTCGAACCCAGGACCTTAGGCTCAATAGGCTGTTCTAATTCTGAAACTACCGCGACTTCGGTCTATTCGGACACCAACTCCCCGTCGCAACGTATAACCATTCGCATTCTTTGTCATTTTTTCAAATGGCATGCAATTCGATTGGACTCACAGCGAATTATAAAAATAGCCACGGTGAGCTGTTAGTGAAGTGATTACTTCTCTATTAAATCATTCGAATCCTGTTCTACTCACTTTTTCATCTCAATCAAGAACTCGAATAAAAAAGAATAATTAACTGAAATAAATTAATATGGTCAATTATACCACTAAGTATAAATTTATTAATAAATTATTCAGATATCGTGAGATGCGGTCTGGTGTGATGTAGGTTTCAGAAAAACATTTTCTTTACCGTGCTAACGTTTCGATCTTTATTGAGATCATCTTTAGGTGTCACGGTGTTTGTCTTCTGTATACTTGTGCCATTCTTACGTGTTGTGTTGAGAGGGTATTAATAAAATTGTACGTTAAACACAAAAGGGAACTTTTTTTATGAAAAATTAAGCCCAATAGCAAAGTCTTGATCTTACCAAATTAGAATTGTCGACCTTATTAGTTTTGTCTCTCGTGCTTACAATTTTTGCAAAAGCACTTGCAATGTACAAAATCTCTGTTATCAAGTGCACAAACTTCACGTAAGAAATTGTAATTGCCAACAGCCCTCGAACATCCTAAAACATTTTAAAATTAATGATATCATTTTATCGAGCTCACTATTCTGAAATGATTGCAAGTGTCGACTTACAACCAAACATTTCAAAATTGACGATACCGTTAACGTGCACCTCTCAAATGAATTTTGAAAGTGTTTCAACTGAATTTGGTACAAGAAAGGTAAAACATTTTTTATATGTAACTAAGCCCACGAGCAACGTCCTCCTCTCAGGTTTAGCAAATTGGGTTAATTTGAATGTAATGAAATATTTATTTACATCTTGTATGCAATCCTGTGCTTACATCCTCCCACACTTTTTCAATGTTCACGTGGACTAGAAAGTGCTGACTAAATTTTTCTCACAACATTAATTGTTAGCAACCAATATTGACTTTATTAGATATTTATAGCAATGGATTCATGATGAATGGCGTTTACGGATTAATAGTATTTCCACCAACAAACGTTTATAAAGTTTAAGTCGTCTTTTTAAATTCAGACTACATTCTGTGAAGAGATCAAGGCATGTGACCGTATCGTGTTCTATCGGTCAATAACTCGAAGACATCGACATTTATTTGTTTCTTTTTATATTTATTCGAGAAGTGAAATGAGTAAAAACGACGATAATAGCAACCGGTCATGTTGGAAAAGGGCACAACTAAGCCCACGCCGACCTCCACTCGATGCGAATGGACGGTGAATGGTTCATGCCGCTGTTTGGTCAAATATAGCAGATTTAATCTTTTACCCCCTCTCGAATTAGAATCATATTCCCTAAAACAGTCAAACAAGTAAAATATTAAAGGGTTTTCCTAACTATTATTTATTTTTTAAATGTGGTTTTTGTACGAATCAGTAAACGACTCTCTGTGGGGTAAACTGTTGTTAACTGGAGGGTCACGACCAACTGGATGTTGCAATTAATTCTAGTCTAATTTATTTAAGCAATTAAACAAGGATAAAATGGAGAAAAATAGATAGGTAAATAGATGGAAAATCAGTAAAGAGGTTACCAACTAGAACAGAAAGAGAGAGAGAGAGAGAGAGAGAGAGAAAATTTTATTTAGACTCTTGGACCTCTCTTACATACAACATTGATTATAATTTACATATCAACGTGACAATACGAAAAACATTAAATGGTCTGCTTTATATACCAATAAAAACATCCCTTAGCCTGCGTAAGGGAAATTACACTGTAATAAATAACGTGTGATGTTTAGTGACCGTTAGTCAATGATGATTATTCGGATATCGTGAGATGCGGTTGTGTTGAGAGTGCCAGTGAGATATGCACTCCCAACAGGACACACAAGAATGACACAATTAGACAGGAAACAATCACTTTGAGCTCTGAAGATGATCTCTATAAAGGTCGGAACGTCAACATAATAAATATTTTTCTAAAACCTACGTCACACCAGAAGGCATCTCACGATCTCCTAATTAGGATTTATAACATTACTATTTTCAATCCGAATGTGTATTAAAACATAATTTAAAAAACAATATCAAGAAATATTTGGATGAAAAAAAAATTATTACCGTTATTTGAAGATACTGTAATAAAAGTGATAAACAAGATTAATTGTAAGTAAAATTATTACAAGTATTTCTCTTGAAACTTTTCAATTAATTACTGTTGTCGTTTGCTCTGAATGAATTAAGTTTTTCCAGGTGTTTAATTTCTTTAGGTATACTATTAAACCCTTCAGCAGTTTTTTTTTGTTTTTAAGAGTTTTATTATTATTATTTTGTTTGTTCTATATATTGGAAGACAATATTTTCTTTAACTTTTCTGATACAATACCTAATTGGCTCATTAAACATTTTTATTTTTTCTTATAGAAATATAGGTGGACTCGTTTTTAATATACATGGAAAATAGTTAAATTTATGTATTACTGGAAACCATTTATTCATACGGTTCTCAACTTATAACTTACCATTTTTAGAGGGAGGGAGAGAGGGAGGGAGAGAGGGAGGGAGAGAGAAAGAGAGAGAGAGA
>CM077106.1:11099270-11160941 GCA_039619505.1 Cimex hemipterus | reverse complement strand
TCTCTCTCTCTCTCTCTCTCTCTCTCTCTCTCTCTCTCTCTCTCTCTTTGTCAAAACAATTTTTTTGAATAATTGAAAAGCATGATCCTTGGTCACGAACTGGTACCTCAGTGGTCGGATTTCGGCCAGCAATCTTCATCAGTGTATGCAATTTAAATACAAGCTACACCTACAAACGTACAGCGGCAAAGTGCCAGTTTGTGACTAGAACCATCCTTTCCAATTATTGAATTGATTTATTCACACCATCATAACCACTTTTTGATTTTTCTTTGTTGTTTTGAAACTTATCTACGTTTACGTTAGCAGGAATAAAAAAATCAGTAACTGCAAATATGAATTGAATACATTTAATTCAGTATTCATTCGTTTCAATACTATGCAGACCTTTTCGATTCAGTTTAATAGTTAGCCTTCTGCCTCAAAAAAAGTTTCCTCGGGGAAAACTGCATAACTCAAATTTTGGCAAAATGAGCTAAGAGTGAGTACATTGCAGTAAGTCTTAAGACTTATTAGTATAAATCGAGAAAAAAACCGTTTCCTTTAAAACGCAATGTTTCTTTTTAAATAACTCAAAAATTTACAAGATTGGGAATTAGTGGTTTTTAATTCAATCTAACTTAGTTTACATGAAAACTGCTCAAGTGGTGCACTAAATCTTGGTTCAAACCAAAAATAATGTCGGTGTATTTCATTGTTTAACGAAAAGTCAAGATATAATTAAACAAGCTAAAAAACTGATTGACTCGGATAACTTCATACAGAAGTTTATGAAATATGAGCACAATAACAAAACTTTAGTACAAATTTTAAATTTGTACCAAAGTTCTTAAATTTAAAATTACAATTCTTAAAAT
This sequence comes from Cimex hemipterus, assembly GCA_039619505.1. Taxonomy (NCBI): domain Eukaryota; kingdom Metazoa; phylum Arthropoda; class Insecta; order Hemiptera; family Cimicidae; genus Cimex; species Cimex hemipterus. The sequence goes on along the minus strand of CM077106.1, from coordinate 11,160,084 downwards.
TTATGTTTTTAACTTACCTAGATTTGCTCCTAGAGTACAAAAATATTCTTTTGATTTACTAATTTTTATTATTCAATATTCGTTCAATCATTGGTGTTGACACCCTCCTTTTGTTCATATTCCTTACTTATTTTCGAACTTTTTATGGGTCCTTCTTTTTATTCCAGTGGTTGTAGACTTTCCTTGCCATTTTGTAAAATACAAAATCCGAATGTGAAAATCCCGGATGTCAAACGATTCCTCCCAGAATGGGCTTAAAAGGCATCGGTTACCATACGCGGCTGGTCGGACCTTGCATAACTCTCTCTTAACCGGACTGCTGACGGATTTGCTTCATTGGATTAAAACGGAAAGTCAGGATAGTTTCAACCCGAAGTGTTTCGTTCCTTAAAAGGATCAAGCTTAGTTACATTGGACAGAATTTGTTTATAATAATTATTTTCTTTCTGAATTGTTCTAAAAATTTTGTTCTCAAAAGGTAAAAATCCGTGAGCATTTGTTTACGTATAGCAAGATTGTTTATTTCATTACTCAAATAACCAAGGAGTATTTGAAAACATTTTGGATTTATATGTCCGCAGTTCTGATCGCCCATGATCATCCCTGTCGATCTTCTCTCTGTATTTTTCGATTAAACGTGTTTCGAAATTTCACCATCACCAATCCTTGCCCGTCGCCTAAAAAGGTATTTAATAAATATTTAATACTATTCTTACCAGTGGTTATCGTTGATTGAGAAGTTCAATATATTTACGGTCGTTTATTGTGTTTGGTGTTGAAAGCGACTTTCCAATCGACTGCTTTAGTAAATGTCAGAAACTTAGAATTGCAATAATCTTTTCCGGGTGTCCCTGAAGTTTTTCTTATACATTCTCTTGTTCACCATTTGTGTAAATAAAATAACTATATATGTATTTTATTTTATTTGATATTATTATTTATTTGTGTAGCAAAAGTATAAATTATTAATATCAATAGTTTTTAACTATTTAAAATAGCAGAACTTTTATTTTAATTCAAAATCTCCTCTTTATGAACAACCCAAGGACGAAAGACGATTTTTTTAAAAAAAATTCAAATTTTCCACAAATCTCACGATTTCATTTCATTCTTCATTTCATCTTTCACGAGTTACAAATAATCATTTTCATTCATCTTAAAGCAGAACTTGGCATATCCAGAGTTTAAATGAAAGCGAGTACATTAGAAACAGCATCGTCAATATCATCATCATGATATATTTTCGTTTTCTTTTGTTTAAATTTTCTTGAGCACAGCAAGTTCCAACTCGAAAATGTTTTGTTCAAACGCTATTGTACAACGAACGTTCAAGCTCTAACATGCTTCTACATCCCATCCTGTGTTCATTTTGAATTTCAGATTGTTTAAAACTTTTCTGAATAGGCGAATCAGATTTTATTTTTTAATTTAAACTTGAACTTTTTATTGGGACAATATAATGGATACTGTTACAATGTATAATGTCAGTTTGGTTTTTGTTTCAACGATTTCGGTGTTCATCCATTTTAAACCAATTGGCCTTTTTTATTCTGTTTATATAGCAAATAAATATCGGTTTGGGGAATGTCGCGTGTTTAAATCCGAGATTGTCAAGATAACTATTATTCATTGACGTACAACATTGACTGCACGGGAACGCAATATCTAAATTTCATGCCGATTATTTCAGCTTGAAGGTCCAAAAAACATTCTCCTTCCCTCGGTCGTTATTCAAGCAGACCCTTTACAAAAAAAAAACCATCTCATCGCCGATATGAAGAAATTTTGTAGCAATAGGGACGGTGTCACATCCGTGGAACATTCATTATCTCCGGAGGACATTCGGTTTCTCCACCAGACCGTGACATCGGAGGAAAATTTCAAAGCCTAATGTATTTCTGATATTTTATGAAATATTTCCGCACAACACAATATCAAAATTTGATTATCGATATTTAAACGATTAGAATAAAAATTTATGGGCCGACAAACAGCTCAGGTCATCCTGCATTGAGCCATTTGAGCGTTTCGGCCTGGTTACTGACTCAGATTTCAGATATATACTACGTTGATATTCTATAATGCTAGTTTCTCGTTTGTACCTCAGGTTGTCAAATACAGAATAAAAACAAAACATACATCACCACAACCATAGATGTCTGGTCACATTTACTCCCCCACAGTACTCGATAACCCTTGGTGTGGGGTTATAAGAAACCCCTTCCTTTCACGCTAATAAATTACTTTTATTCTCCAGACGTCATACCCTCACCCCAGAGTCTTGACAATCCTCGGCGCGGGGTTATAAGCATAATCTGTAATTGTATGTACTATAATTTATTAAGAAATAAATGTTGACGTATAATTATTACTAACCATATTAATTTTACTGTAATTAAATATTTTGACGTGCATGGTCGTCAAAAACTTTTAAAACAGTTTCGTTTAAAATATACAATGCCCACCAACAGTTAAATAGCCATGTTGATATGATGAAAACTCCGATTTGGCAATCCATTTTTATGTACCATCTAATGACGTTCATCATTACGATAGTCAATTTTTCTCAACAAAGTTATCATTTCTATTGATACGTTTTTCAAATATACGATTTCCACTTGCATTACTTCATGTGTCCATTTAAATCAAATTTCAATTTCTATAAAGTAAGATTAAAGTTGTACAGTCCTAATAGAGAATGGAATGGTCGTGAATTTCGTGTCCACTCTACTAAGTTAAATGCATTAATTTATTGATGGTATTAGATTGTGTTGGATGATGATGGTGTTAGCAACTAGACTGTTAGCGGTTGTGTGATATCATTTGTCGTATCGATGTTTGATATGAAAAGAAAAATTGTCCTTAGTTCCTCATCAAATGATTCATTGGTAATTGTACTCCAAACCAAGGGATGATTGCCACAGAGCAAATGTATATTTGATGATGATGGTGTTAGCAATTACTTTGTCAGTTGTATGAGTTCATTTATTCCATTGATATTTACGATTAAACTTAAAATAGTTTTTTATCCAATGGATCATTTCCATTTGCCCTCCAGCCAATTAATGATTGTCATTTGTTATTTACTAAATTTATGTTTGATAATAGTATTAACAATTAATTTGCCGTTTTCTATATGATAAATATTTACGATTAGATGTTAGATTGTTTTCTATAGTTCTTAATAAAATGAATTCATTTTCATGGCCAATGAATGATTGTCATTTCTTATTAACTAAATTTATGTCTGAACAAGATAGTTTAAGGAATTATTTTGTCATTTTTTGTATGACTGATATTTACTATCTGACGGAGAATAGTCATTAGTTTCTCATCAGACGCATCCAACCAATGGATGATTGTCATTTCTTAATCAATCAATTTATATTTGATGATGACAGTGTTAGCAGTTAGTCATTTCTTGTACGATTGATATTTACCTTCCAAAGGAAGGCATTTGGGTAGCGACACGATATTATGATTAGAGCTCGGATAAATAAACAATGAAGTTCCTTAATGATCCATACAATATGCACTAATAAAAGCTTATATATGCAATAGTGTATGCACTAAAAATACTTATTCAATATACAGTAAAATTCACACGAAAATAAATACATGAATAAAATACACTGCATAGATATCAGATACATCACCCAATTAATCATTTTTAACCTACATTTTTGTATTCAGTTCATATTTATTTTGGGAGGTACTAGGTCAGAAAATTGTTGCCACATTATTACTATATTTTTGAAAATATACAAAATAGTTTCTGTGAAATTTATCACAGAATTTAACGCTATAAAAATGTTTGGATGTCTGAAAGAGTTCACTAGTCCGCTTGAGCAATTAATTTATTTCAATTAATTAAGGTTTTTAGTTTATATAAAAAAGTCAGTGTCACGAGCGGGATTTGAACCCATGATCTTCGGCTAGCTAGGCCGTTGCTCAACCAATCACCTGAGCTATCTCATCCCCACCTTTTGAATTTCCTTCCTTTTTGCCATTTTTCAAATGTCGTGCAATCTATTTGATTCTCGGCGACACATGAAATGCCCCCGGAAAGCTTAGTGATGAAGGTAAACTTCATTTTTACTTATTAAATTCACTAGTTTTAGTGGCCCGCTTGACCAATATATCTTTCAATTAATTAAGGTTTTTAGTTGAGATAACTCTAATCTAAGATCGTGGGTTCGAAACTAGCAACCTTTATTAATTGAAAGTCTAAAAGAATTTCGACTTCAAGAAAGGTGATGAAAGCATACCTGTAGGAACATAAAATAGGTTAATTCTTTGTGTTCCAAATAATCAGATCACTTGTTTTAGAATTGTCGTTTTTAATAACTGTCATTAGGCTATGATAGTTTTTGAGAATATCTTTCTGTATGAAATTTACTCCAAAAACCAACCAATCATCTGGACGTCCGGAAACATGTTCCCAAACTTAGTTGGACCATTTATTTTCAATTCCGGGAAAAATTTTAATCAACTAACAGTGTTTTAATTGGTGCTAATGGACGAAACGAAGTCAATTCGAGCCAATTAGGCAATTCATTAAAGGTTTGATTCAGAACTAGTCTAAAAAGTAAAAAATAGGTTCATTCATCATTGTAGGGGAAAAAAACGACCTTAATAAGACGGAAATGCATTGCTCATTAGGGTAAATTGTTTTTATTTTCTTCGTGCATGACTATAAATACAATTGCAGAAAAACGAACTGTTGATGCCTTTGTTTATTCTTAAAATTTATACTATTACACCTATTGGTACATTTAGTATGTTTCAAAATTCAAAAATTTCTGTCTTTTTTTATAATTTAATAAACTCTTACATGAAAATTTAGGTTTTTTAAATGAACAGTTCCATGTGCTATATGCAGGTGTTAACGATTGGGACAAAACTGTAGTTCACCATTGTATAAGGACAGTTCAAAACACCCAGGAAGTTTTCTTCTTTCTGTTATTCAAAGTTTCTTGTTAATTTTCCCATTATAACCAACCCGGCTGTCATTCGTCGTGGCGCGTTATCGATTGGCCAGGTGTCGATGGATCCTTCGTTTTATTCGGCCAGGTCGGAAGACCTGACAACATCGGTTGCCATAGGGCCTTGGTTGTTGGCCGGCGACCCCTCCGCTCTTCTGCTGCGCGATTGATCCGTCTTGGCAGAGCCGGTGCTCCCCTGTGCCAGTCTTCTTGCAGTCGTCGGCCCGCTTGGAGCAGGACGGCGAACAGGCTTGGCGAATATCTGCGACTCCTGGCCCACCGTGATGCCTACCAAATGGGCCGATTCTCGGACTGGCTCCGTCGTCGAACGTCTTTCTGCCTACCAGGGTCGGGCCATCACGGGAAAAAGAGGGTCACACCACAAGAGGAAGGGCCGTAAGTTGACTGAAGTCCCTGAGGGACATGGGAAAAGTTTCCTTTTTTTGGTTTCAAAAGTGGAAAGTTTGATCGAAAAACAGTCTCAGTCGAGATTGATAGGAAAAACGAACTCTTAACAGTAAAACATTTCGCTTTCTCTTCTTAAGCCTCTGTAAGTCTGCAGCCACCATTTCCTTACCCCGATTACTCAAAACAGCAGAATAGGTCTGAATAAAAACACAACTTAATTTCTGAGTTCCCACAATTTGCAAAGAAATGAAATTTTATCTGAAATATTTATAATTATTACATATTACCAAAAGTTAGCAATATCTAAAAGATAACACATACAAAATAAATTCAAAAGCTCCTACTGAAGTCGTAGCGAATTATACTCAATGGGACTTAATGAATAGTGACTTGATCCAATCCCAACAAACCTATAAATATTCACACTTCTATAAAGTTTTCGACGTTTTTAGTCTTGCAACAAGTTTTCTTGTTAAAATTTTACCAATTCAAAATGGCTGTTCTTTTCGGTAATTTTTCCCGAAGGACTACTGCTAAACTCGAAAAGCTGGGAGGTTTCATTTTTATTTTGGATCGTAAAATTTGATTTTTCATTAAGGGGCATTTCTGATCTGACCAGTCGTAATACGAGCTATAAAAATAAATAATGAAAAGTGAACTTTAGATTTTTTCACAGTTGTTTAATATTATTGCATTTGGCTAAAACTTTGGTCACCTTCGGAGATTTATAAATAAATCCTGTCGATGGTAGAATAAGTGTCATGATATGCGCTAACTTGAACTAGTTAATTTTGATAACTGAAAAAGAACTAGTTTCGCTTCTAAAACATAGCCTTTAGATATTTTTGCAAGATGCCCTCTTTGATCAAGCGTGGAAGATTTAACCTGACGGCGTTCGAGTGAAGCCTGGCATGAAATTAAAAATTAAAACGTTAATTGATTTAAAAAACAACCGATCGTATAAAATAAATCTTTTTGCATGAGGAAATAGGTCGGAACAGCAGAATCGTCTTCTAGATTGGCAGAGAAAGCACGATTTTTAGATTGCACTACAAGGACGCTTGTCATAGGCAAACGGTCATCTCCTGTTGATTCGGCAATGCAAAAACCTCCGGCCTTGTCTGACTAACATATCATAACGATTATTTATAGTTTATTGTAAGCGTTGTGGATTCTTCGAGTTTAAAAAAATTCTCTTTGGTTAAATACACTCATGGGAAAAATTAGTGCATCAACGATATATTTTAATCTATTAAGGTTTATTCATTTTGCGTACAAAAAGTAGGTTTGGTTGTAAAACAAGGCATTTGAAAAGAAAATGTGAATTACCTACTTCTAAAATAAAAATTAATCCGAGTTTCCATCTAAAACGCCTTTGCATTCCTTGGAAAAGATTTCTGATAAACCCCTGAGGAATTATTTTCCAATCATCAAGATCAAGGAATTCCAACTCTTCTAGTGTGTTATGGCTTCTCGTCGCTTAAGTGGTCTCCAATGTGTTCGATTGGGTTCATATGTGTACTTCGAGCTGGCCACAACAAGCACTCAATTCCATCCTCATTCAGATAGTCATTCACGGTACGTGCTGTCTGGGTCCTGCATTGGCAAGACTTTCACTGAGTGGAGGGAATTGCACCACATGTTTTCCGATTCTCTAAGTACTTATGTGAATTAGAGATCGTATCTCACATCAACCAATTCGGTGCGGGCGTCCAAGAAAATGCCACTCCAGAACATCAATGACCCACCGTGAAATGCCACCTGAAGAACCACACAGCAAGGGGCGTACCTTTCTCCTGAACGTCTCCATATGAAATTACGCCCTTCTGAAGATTTGTGGCAGACTCTCACCTCACCTGTAAAGAAAACCCGTCCGCAATCTTCCAATGTCCAATTCATAGGTTCCTTTGCGAACTGAAGCCTGGACGCTATCTGAGCTGAGGTACGAAGCAGTCCATGAGCCGGGTGCCGGGAGTTAGGTGAGGTTATTTTTATTAGCCTTCTCTTTTACAGTCCTGGAGGAAATCGAAATATTTCGGACTCGTCTTATCAGATTTCTTATATCATTTCACCACCACTTTAATGATGAATCCATTATCTCTCTCTAGTCTGTAAACCTAGGTCGTACATCCTGCAATTATAGTGTGAACCCCGGTCTCTCTGAAGCGCCTGTTCTCATTGTACACTGATTTTCATACAGTCTCCAGAATTCTCAGGAGGTGACTGTCTCCTTTCTCTAATATTATATCCCCGACTATCATACACACTCGAATGCCTAACTGGAGCCATTGAAAAAAGTTTAAGAACAATATCAAATCAAATAGACGAAAAAGATCAACTGAAAATTTTTCAGGTCTAGCAGAATTGAGGCCATATTGATAATTTATGTGTAAATGGGATCAATCAGTACAAAACGAAGCATTATTTACTGTTTATTTTGACGACGATTGTTCCTAATTAATGTAGTAAGACTTAAATTAATGTAGAAAGAAAATGAATTTAATTTTAAATTAAATATATTTAATGGTGCGTTAAATTTGTTCGTAAGTGTATTATTCAAAATCTACAAGTTTCAACATGCCCATTCGATCAGGTCTCTAAGGACTATTGTCTATTCTTCTGTCTTCTGCTTTATGATCTCTATTCCATTGAAAGAAGCTTGAAGCTGAAAAATGTCTCAAAATTTCTAACAAAACTAGACTTCCAAGTTCCGAAAAATTTTGTATCGACATTTAAAACATGGAAACGTTGAGAAAATATTGGCCCGTCTTTCTTTCTATTGAATAATGTTGTTTATTTCATTCGTGTGAAAGTCATTAACAACTAAATCATAGCTCGTGAAGCGGAATTAAGCTTTCAAAATTAGTTTCCATCCGTTCTGCATATTTTTACAGATAGTTGAATCTTTTTTCAGAAACGTTTAGGTTTTTAAAAAAATGTTAAATCCTTAATTCCTATTGTGTTCATAATCAATTTTTTTTTACCTTTGCTTGTATCTTCGATCACAATCAAAATTTAAAGGCTTTTAGAGCAAAAAAACTCGACTCATTATTATATCATGAAAAAAATCATTAAAATCTTCATTAATAAATATTAAATGAGTTTTCACGCGTTACGTTTTACGTATCGAAATGCAAAATCACGTAAAAAATCCTATTAACGGCGTCACAAATGTGTTGCCTAAGAAATCCATAAAGTTTGCTATATTTAGAAGGTACAACTTTCTATAATTCATCTTTCGATGAATTGATCCTATTTCCAGATCTAGAAGGAAATTACAACGTAGAATTGCTTAGTTCATTTACAATTATAGTCTGATGTATCAATATTTGACCTTTTTCTTTTCTTGTGTTCTTATGCTTTTTTAATAGTTCCAATCTACGTCTTAAAAATTTTAATCTCTCTATCCTTGCAAAATCACCATCATTGTCAGTGTCTCTTCTTGTAGATTTTTTCGGCTTTAAAAAATTATTAATTGAAAAACAGACAAGTCTACAAAAATACCAAGAGATTACATTGTACAGAAAGACACTACTTCATCTCTCCATGAAGGACGCTGATATCAAGCAGGGAAGAACCTTATTTTCGAAAAAGTGCTTGCGCAACTTTACACCTTTCTGCTCAATGAAAATTCGTTACTTCCTTTCTATAGGAAGATCGGCTTCTTTCAATGTGTTTCTCATTCATCTTTAGGCGAAAGACTTGAATAAGGAATTTTCTACACAAAAAGCGAACATGATTTGGGGTAAAACTGCTTCATCCATAAATAGTTTTTATGTCACAAGCATAAAAATCACACGAAAGTACTTTTTAAAACTTGGTTGGCTTGTTAAAATATCTGAAATCGTTTTGCCTACTTTTCAAAGTATCGATTAGCAAAAACGCAAAAAATGTTAGGTTACCTGGTAATTAAGACATTCTTGCCTCAGACAAGTTTTTGCTCTTCAGGTCTAAAATTTTCTACCATTTTTTCGCATGAGAAATTGTGCAGAGAACTTTTGCCCATCTTTCTTCCAGCGAATTGTTTCTGAAAAATTTTAAGCAATTTGTTGGCAAAACGTAGCAGTCAATATTACATAAACCAAAATGTTGGGTTATTCTTCGAAAAGTTTCGAACTTTATTGCGTTACTCAACTTCTTGCAACTAACCATTGCGACTAATTTCTGTAAAGAAGAAATCGTCTAGCCATAAAACCTAGCGTGAAGGGGCCCACATTAAAACCAAGAAAATCGCCCTCATTCTCACACAGATGGTTTTGTAAAATGTGTGACTGTAGATCTTACGCAAACCTCAATTTCGTACGGCGGAAAATGTGGGTATGCACAAAAATCCTTTCCCCAGGCATATTTTTATAAAATGTCCATTTTTGGCATAACGTACACAAAAAAAGAACAAGCTCAGGGTTTTTTTTTCTTGTACATTCTTGTGTTAAATACGCCTACATGTTCCCTTTTATGCAACGATTCTCTCGTAAAAATGGAAACGTTTCATGTAGTAGCATGTCTTTCATTAGAAAAACATCTCTAATTATAATGCTGAGTTGAAAGTATGGCCTTGTTTTATCATTTCACAACCTAACAATTTTTTCTACTGCCAAATTTAAATTGGCTGAAGAGATTAACATTTGTCTAGATTAGATATTCACCTTCGGAAAAACTTAAAATTTATCATGCAGTGTTTCGATTGATTCTGTTAATTCTAACTTTTTGATACAATCGTAAAAACTTGTCACTTGTTATCGCTGAAGATGAAATCACAAGGCCAAACATGTTTCAGTTGGCCTATGGTCTATCAGAAAGTCGGGCGGTGAGTTACTAAGAGATTTAGGATGATAAAGAAGTAAAGAAGTGAGGAGTGTGATTTTTTATATTGGGTGTATTTATTGATACTTGTATAGTGTTGGGAAGGATGAGATTGGACATATAGAAATTTGCATTACAACTTAGATAGGGCTTTGGCTAAACTCTTTGCATACCAGAAAGTTCATGTCGGTTAATCTTTTATTATTGAGGTCTAAAAGTCAAAAGGGAAGTTTGTCCATTGTCTTTTCGTTCAATCTAGTATGATAATTTCACCTACTGTTCGTCTGATTATAAAGGCCATTTAAAATTTGTTGTTCGGTTAGTTTATATTCTCTGTTTCTTAATTTCTATTATAAGAATACGTCCTCGGTTTAGTGGGAATGGTAATCTAAGAAAAAGGCATGCGAAAAACTGAGGGATATGTATAACTCCGGACCAACAGAAACAAACCTGTGCAAATATTGCCAGGGAGAAACAAAGAAACTCATCCTTCGTTTGTACGAAGGCCTATGAAGGCTGAAATTCCTACTCCTGGGTGTAGAAAATTCAAGGCCTGATGGACACACATGGGAGTCCTGTACCAACTTCTGGGATCTGGTAAAAAACCTTAATGAAAAACCCGAGGCAATGGTGGAGATTGCACAATAGACCAATGTTGGTTGCGGTACGCAAGGTCGTAAAAAGGCCGATTACTTTTAATCTTAAAACTAGTTTTACAGTTAAGCTGAAGGAGGTCAGCTTTATTCTCTCCAACTTAATTATAAATTATAGGTCGATCTAAACATAATTAATTTACAATCTCTTAAGTCTGTCGTTTCACATAATTTTCGTATAGTTCGCCATCTGATTCTAACTAGAAAAGCAACTTTTTTCGCATTGTTTGACATTTAATTATAAGTATGAACTTTACAATTTATTTCACACAGTATGTCATCTGATTCTAAAGTTATAATTAACTTATACAGTAGGTCACCACGAAATATAATTTATTTGTACAATGAACTGATTCTTCTTCTTTGGGTACCAATTCGCTTTAAAAAGGAATGTGGAGTTTTGGCTGAACCATTGCCGCAGATTTTTTAGCCACAAAATACTCCTACCAGGACGTCATCTCACTTCGATTTTTCCTTCTAGAAATCTTAAGCAGTCCATATTTTTCCGGATGGGATAGAGCATGATACCCAAGTTACTTGTTTTTTAATGTTGTTAATTGTTTTGTTTATTCTTCTAAGTACCTCCACGTTTGTGATGTATCCTGTCCAGCTTATTTTTAGCATCCTTCTTGAATATCTCAAGCTTTTTTTTAGTGTCCAAGCTTCGACACCATTGGTGAAAATGTAGCATAATCTTATCCTTAATCCCAGATCATGTTCGTGACTCCACCGTGCCCATTTCATTTTAATAATGCGGTCCATGCCTTTTCCATCCTTGCTTGCATTTCTTTAATGGTCACATAGGTCGTTCAACTGACGACTTTAGTATTATCTTTTGGACCCTCTCGGCTAATCAGTATCTACGTCCGTGATAGATGTCTTATTGATAACCATAAATTTAGTATTTAAGACTAAGGGATGTCGGTGGATGCAACGGTTAAGTCGTTGACACGTCATCACTGTAAGATAAAGGTCCGGAGTTCGAATCCACCGGCGTCCTGACTGACAAATGGGCCTTTTTTTCAAAAACGCCATCTCCCCGAGGTTCATATAACCTCCTAGCTAAATAAAATACCATCGTGAAAAAAAGTATCGTAGGTTTTGTTATTCTTCTTGGCTGTTTGCAATTAAAACAGTATCGTCCGCACATCGGATATTATTTATCATAGTACTGTCACTTTTATACCCAAAGTAGTGGCGACTGAATACACCCATGCATTATATCTCCCATCATAATGTCGATGTCATCCGATTATTTTATTTGTACCCTGTACACATCATACGTATTACAAATGTGATTACAAAACTTTTTTTTCACACGGTCACAACACTAACACTAATGCCACCAATCATTGCTGGCCTCAGTGTGAGTGATTAATGGATAAGAGCACCCCTTCTCTCCTAACAGTTGCTTTCTTTTCCAACAAAGTGGATACCTTTATCATCCATTAATGTTGCACTTTATCTTAAGCCTTTTCGAAATTAATAAAACAGAAATACCAGATGGTCGATATCCCTACATCTCTGAATTAGGGCTAGCCTGTGGCGAAATCCAAATTGTGATTTGCTGATTTGATTTTCTAGTTTCAACTGATCAAAACGTGAGCAAACTATATTTTAATTCATGCAATTTGTTAGCTAGCTTTAAGTATGAAAGCTTTAATTTGTTGTAATTATGTTGTAATTATCTGATATTATTTGTATTGCGCACAATCTGATTCTAAATTTTTCCATCTTATTAAATAAGACAATTTCTTCTTCATTGGCTGTGGCTAAACGTGAGGGTCAGCCAGGTCTAGCTGTAGGATGGATGACCTGTTCCTATTTCTATCTACACGTGTAATTCTTTGGTGAAAATACGTTTACACTTTTCCGACGAGTGGGATTGTCTTTTTCCTAATGAGTCTGGAAGAAAAACGCCCACGTGGTCTTGTGAATGAAATCCGCAATTCCCGATGGTCTATTATTTTTAACTACTACATATACATCAAATATGTTGCACAATTCGCCGTAATTTTTTTTTCTCGGCTAGATTTTGAATAAGGCACGGCCCATTATCGATAAACCATGTAATCAGTTCCACAAAATGAAGATTCCCAATTATTGCTATTAGCCGCAATCGACGACGGTGTTTCAAAGAGGAAAACACACAAGTATACGCAATTAATCCTAAAAAGGGTTTCGCCCACTCGGAATTAAAGTAGAATAATAAACTATCTCATATTGTCCTTCGTTGTTGTGTCGTTTTGTAATTCTATGAAGCATGCATGAAACGTCAAATGTAGTCCTTTCCAAGTGAAGTGTATGCTTTTACAAATTAAATGTAGCTCTTTCCAAGTTGCAAGCATCCCTTTACATGTCAAGTGTAAGCTTTTACAAATCAAATTTGACCCTTTGACCCAAGTTGAACCCCTTTCCAAAGAACATGCATCTCTTTACCTCAATTGTTATCCATTTCACTTCAATTGTTACCACTGATTTTTTTTTTTTTTTTCCTCAAAACTTTTATTCACACAATTGTACATCAAGCTAATGTAAGTTATTTTTTGAAAAATGTTTTTCTTGTAAAACATAATTTATTCGTTTTTACAAAACTGAAGGAAAAATTTTTAAAAAGTTAATTTCGTTTTTTCAGAAAGTATACAAATTTAATGCAGTTTCTTCTAAGCTTTTTTTAAACAAAAATTATAGAAACTGTATGTTGCCTAGAGTATGTGAAATCTTTGAATTTTTCTAATGGTAACAATTAAAATAAAACGGGTAACGTTTGTTAGTAGTAAAGACTTACTTAGTTAAGAATTAAATTTGACTTGGCTTGTTGACTTGACAAGTGCTACATTTGATTTGTAAGAAGTTACACTTGAGTTGGACAAAGTTCAGAAAACTTGGAAATGGTATACTTTACTGCTGCCGCACTTGTATTCTTTGTACAATTGTGATCAAACCTTTAATACAGAAACATCTTCAATTATTAAATAAGTAGTCAAATAATCACAATTTCTATTGAAAAAAAAAAAAACATTTAAATTTGTTATTTAATTAGAGAGGAATAATTGTATTAATATTTTTTTTAAGATAGTCCATCCCAAATTAAAGTTCATACTTTGAGATTCGTAAAAATGGTATTTTGTGAAAGTAATTAGGACATATTTTCAATGTAAATAAAAAGTAAGCATTTCATTTTCAATCCTGATCGTTGCAAAATCAACAACGGCCTCCAAATTTTTACAACCCATTTATCTTTAGTTAGTTGACAAATTGTAAAATAAGACAAGCTCATTCAGTAACATTCCATTGTTGTTAGTCGTTCGAGGGTGTCATGTTGAAATGTGGACATGTCGGTGTGGACTGGCTAGCCGGAGAGAACAAATTTTTCAGAGGATCTTTTCAGGACAAATTGTTTAGGTCGAAATCTCTGTAAGTAGGCGCCACTTATATTCAACACTATTACGACATTTTACTATTAACGGTATCGAATCACCTGACTGGAAAGCTCGGCTGATTGGCTTGACAAACTCTGAAAGAAGGGAAGAAAATTGTCATTAAATTCTGACTTGAAAATTTATGTGACTTGTAAAAATACTTTGGACTGACCTGGAAAGATTAAATTACATATTAAATATTATATTAATTAGATGTAAAACAGATAAAGTTTTCCTCACCATAAATTACTCCCCGGGTATTTTATGTTCAAGCATAAAAAATTTAAAATAAAAAAAAGTTGTATTGAGCCATAATTATTCTCCTTATCCAAAAAAAGTCCTAGCTTCAAAGTGGAAATATATATTAAATATATTTAATATACCACATAAATACGTTCACCTGCAATAACTGACTTTAATAATTAAATAAACACTTTTGAAGAGCTTAAATAAAATGTCCATTAAATGTGTTATCCAAACTACATTTTCCCTAAATAGTTGGAATCAAATTATAGTTGTACTTTTTTGGAAATTAAAAGTTTTATAAAAATATTATCAATGCATGGGCTGTACTCAATTCCAATGTTTCGTAACATCTTATGTGAAATAAATTATAACACTCATTGAAAACACATTATTAAATTTTAATTTGTTTGTTTCAGGCAGGAGTGTGGGTCAGCGAGGGTGGAGTGGGGTGGGTCCCAGATGCCGACACACAGAAAAGCTGGAGGTGACCAGTATTATAAGACATTGAGGAGAGACGTTGTGAATTCGGGCCTCGACCTGGACAAGCTTCACGTGTTGAAGATAAGAAACAGGGAGGCAGGGGAGTCGTTCAGTAATGGTGTGATGACAAAGGACAAATTTTCCAAATACTCTCCACTTCCAGCGATAAAAAGGCCACCCGTGCTTATGCGGGAGAAGACCTACGATGTGCTGGAGCCCGTTTATGTGAGGGGTCCCATCAAAGAGAAGCCGGGCCAAGTCTTTGAAAAAGAGCAGGAACCCCCAACGACAAGAGTTAAACTTCCAGAGATAAGGCAACCCCCTACGTCGGCCATCACCAAAAAGACTAGGCGCACTCCATCCAGGAGTGATTCATGTACTCCGAAAAAACCCCAGCCACAGGTTCAACCGCTGGCAATTAAAAAGGATGCAAAGGTCAAATCGGCACCTAGAAGACACGCTTTCAGACCTCAGGAACTTTCTAAGGATATTTTACCTGAAAGCCCAACAGCCTTCTGGTTCCCGATTTAGCACTACTTTTTCGGTCTCCCTAAAAACCCACAAAAGAACAAAAAGTGATAATAGTTATATTTGTAATTTATTTTTGTACCAAACTGTAAGTAAATCAATTTTATATATGACCAAAAAATATATAAAAATTTAACTACAATAGCGGTTTTCTGTTATTTCATATAAAATCCCTTGATCAGAACCAATGCCCTAAATTTTATTACTTTTAGACCATTTTTAATTTAAATTTTGGTTATTAGATGATTATTTTTCCATAAAACTTAAATTTGGATTAAAAAATTTTTACAAATTTTCTACTTTTAAATATGCCAAGTTTATGAATTTGCATACTTTTATACACTCTTCATTGCTGAGCTGGATTGCAAAATAGGATCGACTCAATTTTTTGTGTTTTCTATCATTAACAATTTTAAATAAATTGTACATTTTTAGGCCGGTAAATCAGAAATAAAATTTTAAAATAATTCACTAATTTTACCTAAATATTTTATATTTAAGGTGAAGAACAATGATCAGGTAATATAAAATAAAACTTTATTACATTGTAAGGTATAAAATTCTTAATTACATACATCAGCTTATGTTTTCTAAAGCTGCACCAAACTTTATATACACAATAACGAAAAATCTCTTTTATACAAAAGTACAAAGTGGTTGAATTTACAGTCTTTTTTTACCCTTTTGCTCAGGTCATGTGAATTCACATTTGGAACGTTCGATTTCAGATTTGAACTTTGCAATGGTCTCTTTTGCCAACTTGAGTTTCTCTTTTAACTCTTGTATTTTCTCCCGTATCTTTGCCTTGCCAGCCATTATGTTGTCCAAGGAATTCTGCTTTTTTTGCTCAACTAGAAATTTACAAAAATAGTTTTAAATCTGTTCCTTACCAGATGGACAAATTGCCCTTACAGTCTGTTTCGTGCTTCCATACTCCAGATGTAATAGGGTGAGTTGTCGTCAAAACGTGATGCATAAATGCCGTAGGGTCAAGGAAAACAATCTCTTCATACGATTCAGCGACCAATGTATTCTTCCCCAGAAGGGCATCATTTTCTGATTGAAACAACTTCAAAACGTGGTATAGGGTAACCTTAAAATTTAATTATGTTGAATTATAAGCTATTTGCAATTTTTAATTTGTTAAAATTACCGGTCTTTCATTTGAGTCATGAAAGTATATTTTGATGACTATTTCAAACTCCCCCCAGCCCGTTTCAGTAATTTCGTAGGGTGGTTTCAAAACCACCCGATTCTGGTTGGCATAGCTCTCGTGAAGTTTGAAATGAACCTTTTTGACATAACCTAATCAATTTGATTAATAAATAAAAGCAATTTATTGACAAAAATGAAATTGCTAAATACTTGAAATATCTTCATTGTGATATGGCTTGACATAAACAGTCCATTGATGGGTGTGTCCATCCTCCTCTCTTTTCTCCCCAAAATACCTCGCCACATTCCCATAAACGATAGGCTTCACAACAGTAACACCCTGTAATTTATGTATATTATAAACAAATAAATAAATAAATGTTATTGCTTCAATGTTGTTAAAACTAAAGCCCACTCCGTACATCTACGAACAAATTACACAACTGAGGCTGTTGTGCAAACAATTGTATGGTGTTGTTTGAAGCTCTGTGCAACAAGTTGCAGAAATTCAAAACTGTTTGAAATTAAATAACGAGTGGCGTTGCGCAACTGTCACATGGTGTTACATTTCTAGTAATTCACCAAAAATTATGGGGTCCATTCGCAAATATTTTTTATAGACAAGTGGTGAACTGATGTTCTTTAAGAAGATTTTGCTTGGCCAAAAGCAGATCTTATCTTTAACCACTCTTTCATCCAGACTCTTTACTTCCTTTTTGTTTTAACACCAACATCCGGCACACTAGAAATTGGCTAAACAGGCTGCGTTGCGAGATGCCAAAGTCCGTGTAGTGTATGGGGGACCTGCTTGCACAACAACCTGTTGTACAACATACATTTGCACAAATGGATCATACATGGGGGGTTAACATTGTATAATAACAAAAAAGATAAAGTAATAGTCAAATGTATAACAGGGGCAATGCATATCTAACAATCAACTTTCCAATCTTACATATTTATTCATTTATTACATAGTTCAAACCGGGAAGCAGCCCCAAAATAGAACAATAGTAATAATAATACATAAAAATAATGTATAAAAAGTTTAACAAACCTGACTGATGAATAGAATTCATTGCAATGTGTTTATGAACAGGCTGATCAACTAGCCAAAAAAGGGGTAGCTCTCTCTTAACAACTAGTGCATTGGAGTGTGTGGTTGAGTTCAAAATGGAAAAACGACTTGAGAAAGAAAAACTGAAGCACTGGACAAAAACACCAGGTATGAGGCAAGCTAAGAGATGGAAGCCGAATGACTCGTTTCATTCAGCAACTAGGATTTGAAATTGTATGCCTGTGAACTCGGAACCAGAAACATCAGCACTTCGTGAACATGAAGCATTAGCCTGGTTATGGTACAGCCATTTCAATAAGGCAATTCTCTCACCAAAAGATGTGCACAAAGAAGCACTAAGGAAAGTGCTTAAGTCTTATAGGAAGAAGTGAATTTTCCAACAAATGAGTATAATTTATAGGTGTTCCACAATAGGTCAACATAGGAGGAAAGGATTTTTCAAGTCCTTTTTCAACTTCCAAAGTTTAAAAAATATATTTAACAAAACATTTAAAAAAGATCACACTAATGGATTATGAAAATGTTTGCAGTGCATGTGACTGCATTGTTAGTTTATGTATGAACACATCAGAATAAGTACACCATTCAAACTAGGCTCTGTTCTCACATTCAGTCAACCCCTTGCATTGCACTTTTCCTCTTTTTTTAATGCCTTATGAACTCACATTTCATTCAGAGTACATACGTATTTGTATCATATATATTTAGTTATGTGGGGAGCATGAAAAAAAGGGCCAGGGGTGGGAGTGGGAATCAATGCAAAGTCAACAAGCCGAGAGTCCATCACACTGACCAATCAGCTATCACAAACCACCGCATTGAGCAAAAGAATGGAGAAGTCTAAAAATGATAATAAAAAAACAAATAGGTATTGTTCAATAATAATGTATTCAGTATTCTTCCATATCATCTTTGCTGCAAACAATGTATTTAGTATTTTTGGTTTATACTTCAACCTATTTGGACGCATGGAACAAAACTGTGTGGTACTACCAAGCCTTCTAACATCCAATGTTTTCAAGCTAATTGAAAGTCCTCAGAAGGATTCTCCAATCTCACTCTTCACAAACTTGAACATACTCTCCTTCAAAGAACTAATCTGCACCTACTTCCTCAAGTTTCAAATCAATCTTCCAGCCAACAATCCACGACCCCCTCGCCTTAACATAACAGAGCCAATTGGCTGGCTTCCCACATGTGTCCTCTAAGTGCAGTACTGGCAGTAGTGATAATATTTTCCCCGTGATTTTTCTACCAGTAGAATAATTTGTAAGGTCCATAATTCATGTACAGGATACAAAAAATATTATAGAAAAACAATCTACCGCTCAACCCTAAAACTTTTAACTGTAGATTTTCAACGAAATGTGTATACTTGACTGCCATCTTCGCTAAAACCAGGGGCAACCTATAGTCCAACCTATAATCAGAATATGTACCTAGTGTAACCACTGATTTCTGATGAAGTAGAGTTCACTACAATCATAGCATAGCAATAAGCAGATAAGAGCGTCGACGCCCGCTTACAAACATTTTAACTTGGCTGTCAATCTGTTGATTTAAGGTTGGTTTGTTTAGTAATTCATATGAAAATTAAGACAAAACATTGCTTTTTCAATGTTGAAGACCGATGAATTGTTGTATGAAAACTTCTTAAATTAACAAATGGTAAACTCACTTTCATTCTTCCACCGGCGTCCGGGCCGATTTCAGTCGGAATTTGCTGGTTCATTGTGAAAATTGAGAAAACCTGTGGTCCAGAGATAGCATAAACAAAACTACGGTGAAACTAGAGGCTTCATAAAGAGTAACCTGTAACAGCAGTGTAATCTCTAAATATAACCTTAGTATTTAAATTAATCTTAATTAACAATATTTTACGAATGATATAAAAACATTAATACATCACTATATAATTTTTATATGCATATATTTTTATGATTATTTGTACTTATGCTTAAGAGTGATATTTGCCGCCCAAAAGCACATTGTGGCAGCCATCACCTCGTGATTAAATTCCTTCCTGCAATACCGGCAAAGATTACGTTTGTTTTGTATGTACGTCCAGTGTAGTAGATATCTGTATATTTGTTTTATTGTGTATACTGTGTATGGTCGCGTATGCAGAAGACCTTGCCGGAGGGCCGGCGTGTTTTTATAATACAGATTTTTGACGATTCACGATCGGAGCCGGCATCTAGGATTTTTCAGTTTTAACACTAGGACATGGACCCAGGGGCGATCACGACGGCGATCCTCGGATTTGCCGTAGTCTGCATATTCAGAGAGTTCCTCGTATGGCTCAGGTATGTATTTAAATATTTATTGTAAAAGACACAGCGGCAGTAGCTGAGCCATTGCTAACCAACCTTCACGACTGCAAATGTCTAGACAATACCCTTGACTATCGTAAACCTTGCGCTGAGTATGTGGAATATAGTTGCTGTTTATGTATATGGGAAAACTTATCCAGTGTAAAATACACGGGGGGGTCTATCATTTTTCATTTTAACTAACTCTTTCACACGAGACAGTTAAATGATTCAACTATACTGATTGACAAAGTTAATACACCACTCAATTTAATTAGTTTAAAATTAAATCCATTATGTTTCTACAAGTGTAATTAGTAACTACTCTAGTCAAAATAAGCAGTATGCTTTGTTTACTTTTGTACTGATTTGTACAAAAGGTAAAATTATGCCCAACCATTCTGCTACACCTAAAGATAGCTTTCGATCGATCTTTTTCCTTTGTTGATTTTATTTGATATTGTTCTTATTCTTAAACCTTTTTTAATGGCTCCAATCAGGTGTTTGAGTGTGTCTGACAGTGTCCTGGTCGTAACATTATTAGCGGATGAATATAGTCACCAAGAGACAGTGTGAAATAGGAAGGGTTCTTTGGCAGAAAGTTACTCAACATTTATTCAATAACTTTTGACAATGTCTAGTCCATCTGGCCAGTTAACTAATTACTTTTGCTGAATCCATGTTTAAAAACTTTTATTCAAGGAATTACAAAATAGTACTGATATATATTCTGTTTCTTTTAATTTACTAATCTAAATGAAATTTCTCCAATATACCTTCAGTTAAAAGTAACTTGAAAGACTATCTTGTTAGTTAATAAAAATGCTTATAAAATATCTGGCAAGGGAGAAAGTGTTAATGACAATTCTTCGAGCATCACCTGCGTCCTAGCATTGTCATCACCTTATTTATTTAATAAAATAGTTATACTCATATATAACTTATTTATTAGACAATAAAAACATTGAAATTTCAGAGTGGTGCATTAATTTTGTGTAGTAATTTGTAATTAGTGTAGTTGAATTAGTGGGCAAGTGTCAAAGTGTAGCTGGTAGCAGAGGATTTGAAGCCTGTAAAACTCCTTAAAATGCAGTCATCTTAGCAGGTGGTCAGCAAGAGCTGCTAATGTGTTCTCGTCTCCTCTGGTTGACTCAACTCTAAAGACATTAGTCACCATTTTATCTTTTATCGATTTTTCTCATGTTTCGTAAAAAAAATTTCCCAACTCCACACAGCATTGCGATTACCACCTTTGCCTAGGACTCCCAAATTTATAATTCCTTACATCCGTCCAATTTACATTCCCAAAATTTAAGGAACAAAAAAAACAACCTAGAATTAAATCTTAGAAAGTCCAAAGCCATTGATATAGGATCAGTCATCTCTGACTACACCTAAATCTCTGCAAGCTAAACATGCAGTCCTAAGTAACCTAACATATAACTGGACTTGTGTGATTTTGAATCAAAACTGTGATGAAGAGATTATCATAGATGTTTCAACACAATTCGATTTGTGCCTAAAATTGACTGCAATAATAGACGTCTTTCATTATGCTTAGAATGACCAAGGCTTTTCAAATAGCTGATTAATGTTTACCAAATCATAATTAAACTTAACAATTTTCTTTCTAGATACACCATTCCGAAGTCAGTCCAATGTTGGTTTTGCCATCACAACACTCAAGTACCTTACCAGAGTTCGAACAGTTGGCACTGTCCAAACTGTGATCAATACAACGGATTTAAAAAGGTAAAAGCGACCCATATGATTAGCTAAATCATTGAATACAAGCTTTCTATGTTTTATAGGATGGAGACTACAACAAAACTATATTTAGGCAATATGAGGAGAAGATGAATTTCCCCGTGACAATGAAAGGACGGTGCAAAAACGATTGGAAGACTGTCAACGAACTGTGCAAAATGTGCAATTACAACCAGGAGCTCAAAGTAAAATTGCTTGCCGAGTTTGTGCCTATAAGTGAAAGAAATTACAACAAGGAAATTGAGCATTACAAGTGAACAATTTTGGCTATTTTTAATATGCAAATTTAAAAAATTATAAACAAACATTTCACAGGACTCAGTTGGATAACTGCTTTAAATTGTGCAACAAATGTGACCGTCTTCTTTATGACATTTTCATGAAAGAAAGGCAGGATTTCTTAGTTCCTAGAAAACTTAATGCTAATAGAAAAGTAAATTTTTTATGACCTTTTTTTAAAAATATTTTTCTAATGTAATTGTATGTTTTTAGGCCAATCAACCAGGAAAATTTGCTTTGATAGTCAATTTTATTTTATCACTGTGCCTGACATTTTCGGCCTATATGCAGATGTATGGGATTAACGGATTCCCCTGGGACCACTACTCAAATTTGACTTACAGATACTTAATTAAAAATGCTGCCAAGACAAAAATTGTTTTAAATAACATACCAAAATGGAATTTATATTCGTCAGCACTGAACCAATGCAGCCTACTTCTGATTTCTGGATTTGCTTTTAACATCTACAGTGCTTACCAGACTCGTTCAAGTCTGATCACCCTTAATGCTGGGTCTTGGGCTTTTAATATGTTTCTCAGTTTTTATTCAATTAACCTAAACGGCTGGAATTTTTCTCTTGAAGTAAGTAATCCATATGACAACAAGCAGTGGAAGGAAGGGAATCGGAACATCATGAATACAAATCATTTATCAAATAAAATATATGATATAATTATTACAATTGAATGTAGTTAATTTATGATTATACAATATAAAACTTCATGTTATAGAACTTGAAGTTAAACAAAGTTAAATTTGGGAGATAGAAGGCTTTTATTCATTTTAATTATATGCACAGACTGAGATTGAACCGCCTGACGTAATTCCTTGAATTCACGTGACTTCATATGTATGACCTTTTTTACTATTATTCTAATTTGCTTACAGGCTGTTTCTGGTATTATTTCATGCCTAATCTGTGCACATATATTCTTCGATGTCAAAACACCTAAAAAGTCAAAAATTGAACCAAAGCCTAAGTTTAATGGTTTCACGTCTAAAACTTATGTACCTGCAACATCAACACCAGCGTATGTATATTTTTAATAGTGTAATTGTACATTATGTATATTGCATCATAAATTATTTTCTTTCTTTAGCGAATCTCCAAATCAAAGTTTTAGCCACTTTGAAGAACAGGTATTGCCTCAGTTAAACAAGAGCAACATTGAAAATTCAACAAAAAGAGAAGGGTCAATAGAGACTAGAATAAAAGGTTTGAACATCGGTGATGGTACACCAAAAGGAGTACGACCTTTATACACCAACGGGCATGCATTCACGAATCCTTACCCTGATGATTACATCGCCACACCATATTGGTGGGAAGCAGACAATTCGGCCTCAATTTTTTCTTCCACGGCCCAGCCCTCAAAAGCTGAGAGCATCAAGTCAGGAAAGAGCGGCAATTTTCCGTCAAGGTACTGCTTTTATATGAAATTTTGACATTAAAAACTGACTCAGCTGTTCAACAGGTTTGTAAACGACATGCCTCAACATCGTGTGAAGTCATTCACTTTCTTCCCGCCGTCTCTATCGAAGGCTTCAAGATCAAACAGGGACATGGACACTCTTTCAAACCCCTCTGACGAATGCATGTCCTGCTCAGGGCATTCTGTCCACTGCCGTCGGTTTTCTAATCAGTCATACACTCCTAGCTACTTTAACATTTCACCTACCCCTACTCTCCATTGTCAGTATCGACCTTATTCAAGACACATGTGATTCCAAGCGAAACATCACTTTGAACACTAAACAAATAGGTGAGTTTTTGTAACAGAAATGCTGAAAACTTGCCATAAATTTGTAGGTTTTTTTTTATAAGCCATAAACTGGATTTTGTATGGCGTCAATTTCTACAGTATTATTATGATCATAATGAATTTGCAATTTAAAATGTTTAATTACTAAATGACAGAGTTTAAACCCAAAAAACTTTTAATTTAAGTTGCAAAGTCATTAAACAAATTTTATTAATACGAATCATTTTGATGATATATGACCTTTGTTCATTTATTTTTCTTTGTTGTGTAAATAACATTGTCTCTTTTTTTGTATAAAATAGTAATAGTGTAAGAAAGAAAAAAATTGTTTTAATTATAATAGTTTTGTAAATTACTTTGTTGAACAGTACTTGAATTTATTTTCATTGTTTAAATATAAAACATTTTACAATGTTTTTAAAATCTTTGTATCATTGTTGACTAATTAATCGTAAATAAAATTAATAGTTTATCTATTTTATTTTAATTTTAATGCCTTATATGAACAAGGTAGCTGCAGGTGATATCTTCATTGCCACTACTCAGCCTAGTCAACTATTTATTAAACCTTTAATTAATCACTATTGACGCAAATCATATACATCAAACTCCCCATGGGATTTTATCAACTTTAAAGGGGTCCACATATAGACAAAATGTTATGTATATTAAGTGAAAGTAAAAAAAATGAATTAAATTTTAAATGAAGGAAGTAATTTTCTCTTTTTCATGGAATTGTATGACAAAGTTTTTTAAGATGATAAGTTGATAGAGAATAAAAAAATATACAAAACTAGAAAACAGAAGTTTATAAAATAATTAAGTTTACAACCCAAATTTGGTGATATACAAATTAGGCTATTACTCACCAATTTGGGTAATGATGACAGATTCATCACTCCACAATACCGTTCAGAAAAATGTTTGTTTTGCGGACATGTAGGAGAGTGGGATAATTATTTAAACTATATTTTTCTGCCAATGTTTGACTTGACAAAAATCTGTTTTGACACATTTATCCAAATTTGTATAATAATAGTAGTCTACTTCCAGGCCATACCTCGTTGAGTAAATCATTGGCTGAGGGAAGTTGTTTTTCTCTACAGTAAATTGTTTTTTTAGAATAGAAAATAGAAAAAAAAATTATTCAGTTGATATAAAATAAACAAAAAAATTGCATCCTCAGCATTTCTGCAATACGATGCCTTGTCTGGCCTACATAAAGTGTATCATTTTTTGGTAAAAATTCAGTGGATTGCTTATTTTTTACAAGGTAAAAATGAATTTAAAATCCAACAATGTGGATTGATGATGGGATCAGCAATTGTATACATTCTCCCCCTCAAATTATTCCTAATTAAAATTTTGAACTATGCCAGAATTTGAAACTGGAATCACCAGCATAGCACAAACGGGATAGATGCTCTAACCACTGTGGTCATATTTTCAAAGAAATATTAAAAACACTTAGTCATACGATTATCTACTGTAAATAAGTGTCAGTGAGCAAAATATGTAAACCCTTGGATTTTCTTAAAACATGTGACAAAAATAACTTCGAAAAGTTTAAAATACATCGAATCACATAAACTCCTTTGAAATCTAAAAACATTTATCAGGTAAAAATATGTTATACCTGAACACTAACATGAAAAACGGTAGATAATCACATGCTGATTTAAGTTTTTACATTTATTTGTAAAATATTTTTTTGTGCAATAAAATTTATTATTATTACATGACCTTTCCTTATCTGCTAATAATAGTCTGAAGGTTAAAAAATGGTTTAGGTAAAAATGAAAATTGTCTGTTAGCACTTAGGTATTGAAATTACTAACAAAAAAAAAAAAACGAAATTGCACGAAAAGATTTATTTCCATAAACATTTTTATAAACAAACATAAACATATGTTCTATGTGAAAGTTGAAATGTTGGTAACGTTTTGCTTAATAATTCTACCAGTTTTTTGTTTTGTTTTTCAATAGCTTTCAGCAAAACGCAAGGCCCCTTCTCAGAGGAAGATTTTAACATTATTCTCCCACATGATATATGTTGGAGGGGCGTGCACTGGCTTAAAAGCTATTAAAAAATAAAAACTGGTGGAACAGTTCGAAAAAATTGAGGAGAAAATTATACATGTCCCTTTTAAAAATAATTGTAAAACCTCACATCTTAAGTGATTGATCTTAGTATTCTTTCTTTATGACTGGTCAAATAGAATGATAGGTTTTCTATGTACTAACACAAATAAAACGGATATTTTCTGTAATAAAATTCGTAAATGCTCTCAGTAAGTTTCGTCACATTGCTATTGCAAAGAGCAATTCATGCTTTTAAACTGCTTGATTAACAATATTTCTTAATGGAATATAACTAAAATGAAAATGTTGCCCAACATATTCAGAGGAACTTGTATTACATTTTTCAAAATAAAATATAATGTGTGGTGATTAGTGACCGTTAAGTTGATGATTACTCAGAAATCGGATATGCAGTCTGGTGTGATGTAGGTTTCAGAAAAACATTTTCTTTATCATGCAAACATTGTTTAAATTTAACAAATAAATCTAGGATGGGGAAAAAAAGTAAATTTATACAATGCAAAAAATATTTTTTTTATATATATTCAATCAACGTATTTATACTTGCTCAAAGCGTTTGTTTTCTGTGTAATTGTGCCATTCTTGTGTGCCATGTTGAGAGTGCCAGTGCGAGAATGCTGTTTTATGTCTATATACATAGGATTTTGAAGGGGTGGTGAAGGAAGTAGGTATAGAAAGACATTTTTGTATAAGGAGGTGGCTACTTTGAGGTAAAAAGAGCCAATGAAGGGAAAAAACGTTGGTAATGGTTCGGCCAGAATATCCTTTCATGATTACATAAACAGGGATAAATATGAAAAAGAAAGCTAAATGTTGAAAAAATAAACTATGTGGAATGAGATGAATGTAGATACGATGTACTTACTTCCTTCCCGGACCCTTAAAAATCCAACGTATAAAAACATAACACAGCAATATCTCACTGGCACTCTCAACACAACAAACAAGAAATGGCACAATTACACAGAAAACAAACATTGTGAGTGAGTAGAAATACTTTGAATGAATATAAATAAAAATATATTTTTTGCAACATATAAATTCACTTTTTTCCACGTCCTACATGTATTTGTTAATTTAAACAATGTTTGTAAATCCCAGGCCTTGAAGATGATCTCAATAAAGATCAAAACATTGGCACGATAAAGAAAATGTTTTTCTGAAACCTACATCACACCACACCGATTTCTGAATAATCCTAAAATATAATAATACTATCACAATTGCCATAAAACTATAAACTTCATAGAAAAATATGTACAAAAATATAATTATATTATTATTTAACTAAACAGTATTGCCATGCCCCACAGCCATGGAAATTTTATTATTATACATTGAAAATGTTTGTTAGTTGTAATTAGATAATAATAAAATTGAAAAGACGAATATAAAATTTAGATTACCTAACATAACATCAATTCAAATTTTCCATCACAAAATGGCCCCTAAAATTGTGTAGCTATTACTTAGCTTACTCACCAATCAGGATTTAAACGTTTATTTGTTAATCCCAAACAGCCTAACTTCATGAAATTGCGGAAGTTTTGGTATGATTACGAGAAGAGTTGCAATGTAATTTACTATGAAGTGTACAGGTTCATGTTTGGTGTAAAAACATGTAAGAAAAAACCTTTAAAAAAAAAGTTATATTAATGAAATATATATATATATATATATATTTAGTGAATAATAAACTTACAGTACAGCAGGTACAGCTGTTAAAAATTTTCTCGTTTTTGTAAACTGTTTCCCATCATCAATCTGTTCCCAGTGAGTTAAGCGGCTACTTAAGCCCTGGTCCTCCGGTATCCACGGAGTCCCTTTAAGTAGATGTAGGAAAACAAAGTGCAACTGAAAAAAGCGCAATCATTATAAACTTGCATTTCAACATTATAATTTTCACTTACTGCATTGTGTATGAGGTTTGTTAAGGTCCAAGCCATAGGGATGCTAAGCATAGGGACTGAAAGCAGTATGAGATGCAGGATGAGAATACCAATGAGGTAACTCAGCCAAAGACCACGGCTTTTCATATAATTAGAGTTGGGATTGACGTTTCCATGTCCACCAACCAACATTCTGAAATATTCAATATTAATCAACCCTTAAGCCTCTTTCAGACAGAGCGACTCGTTGATTAAACTAGTTGAATGGACAGGTGTTGAGTGTAGCCCAAGTAGCAAATGGTGGGAACCACGCCATCCTCTTCACACGCTGTCAACTTAACTGCCCAGGTGGGTGGCCAGCCAGGCACAAATGCCGCTCATGTTCTCAACACTGGTTGACTCAACAAAAAACATTGTTCGGTATTCATCCATCACAAGAGTCACCTAGTTGAGTCGACTGAATTCACTATGGAAAGCAATGCAATGTGGGGCAGTTCATTGAAGAAATTTGTCTTATTCCTGCGATATGGGACATGAGGTTGAGGAGTATAGCGACAAAATTAAAAGAAGCGAAGCGTGGGAGGAAGTAGCACAACAGTATTTGTGAGAAAGCACCCATTTCCCAATTTTATAACAATGAATAAACCCACACTTTACTGGGTTTCTTATTTTTTTGCTTCTCGTTTTGCAGTGCTCCTGCTTCCTTGGGTTGTAACATCGTACTGACTTCCCATTGGGAAAAGAGGTTGATTCCATAAGTTGACTGGTGTAAAACTAGCAAAGAAATAGTCTTAACTTGGCAGTAAACTAGTCAAACTTGTAAAATAGTCAACTTAGCTTAATCAACCAAACCGCTTTGTCTAAAAGAGGCCTAAATTTACAAATTTATGTAAATGCACATCATGGATGATGAAAAAGCTGTTTTCTTATGTCTTATTTATGATTAAAAAGTAAATCTTATTGTAAATATTTCTATTTTTGTGTTCTATTATATGTATACAACCTTTTAGATTTTTTTTTTTTTTTGTTTTCATACCAAGAATTGGAGGTCTTCCGAGCACTGCGAATTTATAGCTTATTAAACTTCTTTTTTGGGAGCTGACATGTGTATTGAGCCCACGTTATTGCTGGTTTTCTTCTATTGAAGAAATTCATTTTCGAGGGGGTTTGGGACTGAATTCAGGATCGCTGGGACCTGATCCCACCCTGGACTTCCCATTGATGAATGCTGTGCAACATTCATTGTCATCACTCGCCTTATTCGGAAAGACTGCAGAAAAACGGAGGCAACAATGGGATTCGAAGCAGTATAATAATAATAATAATAAACATCTTAGTCTGAAGAATAACCACTTTTCTACTGCAGTCTCCAACTTTACAATACTTTTTTTTTTTTTTTTCAAATTAATCTCAAATAAAACTACATGAGCTATGCCAGGATTTAATTACTACAGTACCAAAGCAAATAAAAGCTGGATGCCAAAACAATTCAGCTATCAAGGTTCCCTTACATTAAAGATAGCATGAGATATTGCTCATTAATATAGATAGAAAGCTTCAAAATCTCTCCACGCAAAATAGAAGTACATGGCCTGCAGTTTTAGGTGAAAATGAAAAGCATCTTTTTAAATATTTCTTTCTGTCAGGTTCTTGAATCCCACATCATCAATCATCACATTAACAAGAAGAAAATAGCTAATAACAAAGCTTGATTGTTGCTAAACTGTAAAAGAAACTGATCATTTAAGCTTCTTTTTAAAGAACATAATCATCAGTATCAACAAGACCAAAAAGCTCAAGCCTTTCACTACCGTACGTTGAAAAATGGTTAAAATAAAATTTTCAAAATAAATTTTACCAATTGACTTGCGTGACATATGTCAGGTAAATAAATTTTAGTAATTGACTTGCCTGACATATGTCAGGTAGGACATATAGAAATTTTAATTACGATGATTATTAAAAACCACTAATACTTACGTGATATCGGCTAAAAGGGTATTTTCAAGTCAGCTAAAATATCACGGAATACGATTTTTATTTCCTTTTCCTACTACCTAGGTTATAAACATAAATATATAATTATATATCGGGTGGCAAATAAACATTGTTCACCTCATGACATCATAATAGTCTCACAAAATGATACTTCATTTGTCAGGAATGATCAAACATGATTAGGTTTAACATTGTTCAAAAAAAGCTTTCCAACAATCATTTTCTATTTACCATTGATAAAATTCTTAGTGAAATGGACATTTTGGACTGATATGTGACTTGTAGGTCTCTAAAATGATTGACAATTGAAAAATATAAAAATTAATATTTTAAGAAAAGTATCAATTTTTTAGAGCTTAGATGAAAGATATTACAGAGGTTTTTTGAATCATTAATAGTCAAATTATGTTTATGTTGTTATGAGGTAAACATTTATAAGAGAATCATGTCCTCAACACACCAAATTTCATAATAACTTTTAAGATCATCTGTAAAAAGAAGAAAATTAGCAAATGTAATGGAAGAATCAATATCATTAATAAATTTTAAAAAAACAAAGAGTGGTCCTAAATGAGAGCCCTGTGGGATACCAGAATAACTATGTAATTCTAAAGAAAGGGAAAAACAAGTTTTAACAATATGAAACCCATTTCTAAGATAATTTTGAAACCATGCAAGAACATGATATCCCATATTGGTCGATTTTATGTTAAAGAAGGTCAATGTTTACAAAAGTTGTATATAATAGTATTGTAGATGTAGTTGAAACAATTTGCAATACTAACATGTAGAAAATTTTAGTCACTTTTGTGGCAATTATACTAAACTCATGAGGACTGGTGGGTCTTCCAAAGTGAATGAACCGTGTACAAAAATAAAGTTATAATAATTG
Organism: Cimex hemipterus; assembly: GCA_039619505.1. Lineage (NCBI taxonomy): Eukaryota > Metazoa > Arthropoda > Insecta > Hemiptera > Cimicidae > Cimex > Cimex hemipterus. Next base: position 11,129,320 of record CM077106.1, on the reverse strand, counting down.
AAACTTATTTTGCCGGTACGATAGTTCTAATGATTGCTTGTTTTCTGTTCTAAGCTGAATTGTATGTAATGAAATGAACGAAAAATTTTTGTTTTGTATGAAAGAAGATTAGAATTAAAGACTGGTGGAAGATAGTGATGTCTCCATGTTCGTAGGTGACGATGGAAGTCTGCTGTACTTCAACTTCATAACCTTTTACTGTTATCACAGTATCGTACAACCGGTTGCTTTTAGGAGGGGCGATCGTTGAAACCTATTGATAGTTGATACTTGGTAGTTAGTAGTTACTATTTTACTAGTTTCAGTTGGTAGTTGGAAGTGGAACCTCCCTCTCGGTACTTGTTAGTAAACTTGAGGGGAAAACTTTAGACAAGAAATGATGAAAAGGTACAATGTTTATAACTGAATTCGACGGTCGGGACACGATGACTTCAGAGTTCAAAGATGTTTTGGCTGTCGCTGCCTCTTTCTGTCAAATAATTCAGTTGCTTTCTGGGGTGTAAGTGTAATATATATATTTTTTATTTTATATAAAAACGTTTCGAACACAAATTTAACATTTTTTTAATTAAATTTAACAGCTTGGTGTGCAGGAAATTCATAAAAAGAGGCTCTGCAAACGATGTATCAGCTTTACCATTCATCTGTGGCTTCACCTCGTAAGCAACTCCAACGAAATAACTAATCATTACACTTTTTGCTTTCCAAATTTAAAATTATGCATTAAGGGAGGTACTCACCTTCAGTTTATCTGACAGTTAGACATGTTTATTGTAATTTATGAAGGTCTATTGTATCATATTACCATACAATTACTGTACTTAAAACGTCCACTTCTTTTTTTGTTTGATGCATTTTGTGGACATGCGTAATAAATTTATCGAATGTAACTAAATATTCTTAACATGGTACATTTACTGATTTTAAACAATGAAATCGAACTATCAAATTTGGACAAATAGATGGTGAATTCCTTCAGCCAACTCATTTATTAATGGTGATGCATTTCCGGGCCAATCTCCCCTCTTCAGGTCTCATTGGAACAATATCAAACAATTGCTAATTACTCCAATGATTCCTGAAGAGGGAAGGTAGATTGGCCAGGAATCAATTAACTAAAAAAGGAAGAGGTGTTGCAAACTTATAAAGGCCAAATCATTATGAAATAAGATTAACAGTCTTAAATAACTGTGGAAAAATCTGCACAATTGACTGAACTGAGGGTGTTACATTCAGTTTTCTCCAATGTTCCATCCAACATTTTCTTCAGTTCTGTCACTTCTGACAAAGTGACAATCAGTAACAGAAAAAAAGAGACATTGTATGTTGGCTGTTTTGCTAGAAGAAATAGGAACAAGGAAAAATGCCACAGTGGACAAGATTATAGACCAGACACCAGATAGAAATTGGGCAAACTGCACAGTTGATTGTTTTAAAAGGTGAACCAAATGCACAGACTTTTGATCTGCATGAAAATCTGTATAAACTTCAAGTACTCACAGTTTATCATTTAGACATGTGATAAACTGCACAGATAGTTGCAGCCCACTTTATAATAAATTATTAGAAACAACATCGGGCATGTTTGTTGTAATCTGTGAAGGTCAATTGTATCATATTCCGTTAGTGCGTTTAAAATGTTCACATTTTTTTGTTGTTGTGATGTATTTTGTGAACATACATCACAAATTTATCAACTGTTGTATTGTATATCAAGAAAAGCTTTATCCTGCATGCATCGAAACCAAATATTTTTAACATGGTATATTTTCACTGATTTTAGACCATGAATTCAAACTAATAAATTTGGGGACTGCAGTAACCAAGCGGCTAGCGTGAGACTCGGCTCAAAAATGCCACGGTCGTGGATTGATTTGATTCCCACGTCACCTCTGGCCCTTTTTGCACTATAATCCCCCCCCCCCCATATGAATACCCTTATAAAAATTGCCCCTTGGCTACATATGCATCGATCATAAGGCCATTAAAAGGGGGGGACTATTAAATTCAGACACATTAACAGCGAACTTGGCCTCAAAATGGATCATCATCAATAAACAAATTGATTGAAGCAGTAAAGCATTTATTTGTTTTAATCTATGTAAGATGTAAGAAAATACAATCAACCTAAAAAGGTAGAGGAATAGCAAATCAATAAAGACCGTCCCTATTAAATAAGACTACCTGTCAAAAAATTAATTTATCTTATGAAAGAATAAAGTGAAATTTGATTGCAGATGTGTGCTATGGACTAATTATGGCTTGATGATTGAAGAGACGGCGATAACTTTAGTAAACATACTTGGTACCGCTCTCTTTTTTGGTTACGTGGTAACTGTCTACTTGTACACAACAAAGAAGGTACCCAGAATAAAAAAGGATAAAAAAGTACATTCAAAAATCCAATTCTTCTTTCCAGAATAACATACTGAAACAAGTGTTATTTTCTTTATTATTCATAGCAACAGCTTATGCATATAAAAAGTCTATAGAAGACAAGGAAATTCTCAAACTGCGATTTGGGATGATTTGTTGTGCAGTGACACTTTCCTTTTTCGCAGCACCTCTGACTAACTTGGTTTGCCTTTTAATTTTATATATTCTTTTTTTAAATAAAACTTCTAATTATTCTGTTTTCAGGCTCAAGTGATAAAAACAAAATCAAGTGAAACACTTCCATTTCCTGTCATCTTAATGACAATAATTGTCACCTTATTATGGTCCTCTTATGGATATTTAATAAACGACACCTTCATTGTTGTAAGTTTCTGAAACTTGAAAGAAAATTTTAAAAATTAATTTGTACCTTTCGTTTCAGTATCCAAACGCATTAGGTCTACTGCTTTCATGCTTTCAGCTCGTTCTGTTTGTCATTTATCCATCAAGATGATGGTACACCAAACCTAATATTACAGTTATTATACCTGAGCATAAATTGAACATATCAGCTTGGACTTAAATTTGAAGTGTATATCTTTTTTGTGACAAAATGTGTATATATATATTTTTTTTGTTTTTTAACTAATTAACTGCAGATCATATATATATATATATATATATATTGAGTTTATTGTATATGACATAGTTTGTGACTCAAGAAGTCATGTCCCTTACCAAAGAAAACTATGGCAATGAGCCAGCATACGTATGTTATGAAAGGAACAAATGTGTTAACATCATCATTAAAGTATTAAATTGTATTATAATTCAAGGATATGTGATCTTAAAAATTGTATCTTGAATAATATAGTTTATGGAGTGTGTTCTTTATCTAAGCCAAGCCTCGCAGTTACAAATACATATTTCTAATATACAATAGAGTACTGCTAATCCATTTCCAAGCATAGTGGACATTTATTACTTTTATATTTTCCAGTTAAATTTGATTGTAGCAATTTGTCAGTTGTGGTCTTGCCTGCACTTTAATCTAAAAACTGCCTGTACTGTAGTTTTGTCAATCACAATCATTTCGGTCTGCCTATCCTTATTGATTTAATCAATCAGACACTTTTTGATGACTTCTCGTCATCTTTAGTTTTTAATAATTGGACCGCTAAAAAAGCCAAAATGCATCAGACAGGCCTAAATGATCAGAAGAAACCCAATTACAACATCCTTGCACATCTGTATCAAAACTTTCGTCTTCTCCTTAAGAAGTAGATCCTATGACAAAGGGTGTAAACTTACAAAAACGGGCGATGCTTTTTACTTCTACAAATGCTGAGACCTGAAAAGTAATGTTTAAACTTGCGGCTCTCCAACAGTTACTTTAAAAAATAAAAGAGAAATGGCAGGGATCCCTGTTACCTATGCTTAAAGTTTTAAACTTTTCACTGTGGTTCTTTCTCATTTGCAATATAGCAGTTAAAACTTTAAACATTAAGAAAAAAAACTCAAGCAACAGAATAACACTCAGAAAAGTATTTAGGTTTATTTACAAGTAAAGAAGAGTACAGTATTATAAATTTAAATATGCCAGGCTTTCGTTTTTAACAAAAGCATGTTGATATAATAAGGAAAAAGAGTTAATTAAAAACATATATATTTAGGCGTTCCTAATTCCAAGTGCCTGTTCTAATTCAGCACGTTTCTGTTGCACTTTTGTGTAAAAGTAACGGCAGACAGCTTCCTGGGCCCAATTCTGATAGTAGAACTCAGCCCTGCGTTCTTCTTCTGGGTTTCCGACAACATCAGTCATTGTCTACAATTTAACATTGAAAATATTGAATCATTCAATTTCGAAGATTTCATTATTAAAAATTTTGAAATGGCATACCTTGAGATCTCTAGTTTGTGAAACAATCCATTTGTTTATAAATTGTTGCGGATCTTTAGCAAAACTAAGGAAAAATTCTCTATTTGTCTTCAGCTGATTTATAGTTTCAACAGTTTCGTGTATTTTATTATCCAGACCCTGTTGGTTAACAATAATAATTAGCCAAATGCATGTTTAAATCAGTAGAATAGTATTAAATACCTGAATTTCTTGCTGGCTTGCAGTAGAAAGCAAGAAATTGTTCATTTGGGTCTTTAAAGTGTCATCTACTTCAACGTCAATGTCATAACAAGCTGTTTGCTTCTGTTCAGTGCCTTCAACGCTAAAACAAACAAGATATCAAATTTGTGGCATAACCGCCACTTCAGACTTCCACTCAGTCAAAATGACATAGGATACCTATCAAAGCGGTATATGAAATGTTAGTAGGGTTGGCTCATGCGTCTTGTTAGTAACAAAACAGATGTACCTGTACCTGATGGTGTGGTTGATAACAATAGGGTCTGGTGGGTGCAAAAGAGGGTTAAGCCTCTGCGGAATCTCTGCAAACTTCATTTTCTGACAGCCAAACACTTGCTCTAGGTATTTATCGCAGTTAATGTACTCCCTTTCATGTTGATCCTAGAAAGAAAAATTGATATAATTGTTCGTTTGGTTATACTATTGCAAGAACTGTACTTGTAACTTGTGCGTTTTGATATACTGCCAAAGGGCGCAGATTATAACCGGCCTGGTCTGTGTGTGCACTCCCAAAAGCCTGGCTAATCTAGGATCCAGTTTAAACTGAAGCGGCTGATAATCAAGAAGTAGTAATATCGTGCAACGGACGTTCTTGTCCCCAGGACGCTTCACCTGGAAGCCGTCTGTTTCCTGTGTTGTCGGAGTCCTGTGCCATTCGACAAGATGGTTGTCCGGACCGTACAAGTCTTTATCCAACTCGATAACAAGGCTTTTAAAAAAACTTGAAAATTTTCTTTTAACCTGCAGAGGTGGGTGCTATAATAAATACACAACATACGATGATTAGAAAAGTAACTGCGGAAGACCAGGCAAAATAAAAACCTTGTTGGGGTCATTTTTAGAATCATCTAAGAGCCTTCCTTCTACTCTGAGTTCCCAAGAAGCAATACCTCCATCATCTGATTCTGTTGCTTCTTTGGCAGGATAAAACGTATTGGATATAAAAATTCTCAACTTCCTTTTTTGCTTCATCGGCCTTTTAAGAGCTTCCTACAACCAAAGAAAAATAATGATTAACAATTAGAACAATATGTAACATCGGATTGTTAAGAAAATAATACTAAAACTTTTTTTTGTCTTTAACTTAGGATGAACAAAATGTTTTGAACAGACAAGCGAGAATTCAAATGTTTATGCATTTGTTACTGGGCATGATACAATTTTCTAAACTCTTTTATCATAAAAATTAGATATAATACTATAATTTATGCCTTAAGAATTTTCTCTGGCAACACCACAAGACATCTTCAGTGGGGTGTTTTACGAGATGAGGATGTTGCTATTGTGACATCAATCTATTAAAAATCCTGAGAAACAAATCAAACTAACTAGGACCGACAAAGAAAGAGCTCAGTCAACATTAAAGTCTACTACCACCGATTAACTAAAAAAACTTTCTTTTTTTTAATTGCACAAACAACCTTTAACGTCATGTATATTATTAAGCATAAAGTGTATCAGGAAATGAAATGCCAAATATCCTTATTGCAACAAAACCTATGAGGATTTTAATATTTGAAATTGGATTGACGATCTTTTTAGTAAAGTTGTTTGACAAGTTTGAAAAATATAACATAAAAACATAGGCATTTATAATAAAACTTCATTAATTTCTTGTGGACAAAATAAACTGTACAGTACCTGAATATCAAGTCGTTTCCTCATGATCGTTGAATCGAGTTTCCTTTCGAATGTAATTAGATCCATGTAGGCCTGTGACTCCGGGACGAGATCCCTCACCTTCTGCGGCAGTATTTTGTCAGCCAGCTTCTTCTTCTTTTTGCTGCTGGGGGTCGAAGAGGCACCACCCGTTGGATGAGTGAAATCCCTGTGTATCCGCAAAACGAAAAGGGACGGAAAGGGATAGGCGAAACGAGGTGAAAGTGGTTAAGAAACGGGATGTGTTAGTATCCAAAGCTTTTACAAAGTGCGTGTGCTAAATGGTCTTACATGATTTTAGCCCTTTTATATTTTACAGCTCAAATAATTACCCATAGTTAATATTATATTTTGTGTTACAAATATTTAATGACGACTATATTTTATAAAAGTGTTACCAAATAAAGACATTGAGAAAATACAAATAACAACATGCCAAATATGTAAAATAAGATCTACTACAATGCAAGACAGAAACTATAAAAGTAACATAATTCCTGTGTAAAACTACCCAATGGATTTTGTGGTCGAGGGGCCACCCCAATTTACATTTTTTTTCCATACTATTCTTTTTTAAAAAACCATGGGCTGCACCGGGATTCGATCCCAGGACAGCTAGCATGACAAATACGAATAATATAGAATAATTATTATCTTTGTCCAATAAAAGCTTCCTTTATCTATTTTTATAACAATAAAATAATATTCCTAGTTATTTACTAATATTAGAAGACGGTAGTGGGTCTTTCAAGACAGTCCTTTATTAGATATTTCCTGAATGAAAAATAATTTTGCTTGCAAAATTAGAACAAAAATATCATTATTGCTCAGTTTGCAGAAAAAGATGCTTGCGGTCTATTTACTTATCACGGTCTGTGTCATTTTTTTTCTATTACAATTGTTAGTATCTCACTTTACTCAGATAGCAAAAATGACCTTACTACCCACACCCTTACCTAATAATCCTTACATTTAAATCTACTGTCCTGATTTTTCACAATTGCCCCAAAGCTCCTCTCACTTTTCTATGTGAAAGTAAGCAAAAATATGCTAAACTTGTGCAAATATTTTGAAAGAGTTTTAGAATCCGGAAGAAGAACAAAACATTTCTTTTTATGGTAGATGTTTTTGTTCTGGTAATGACAATAAATATTTTAAAACATTAAGAGAAAAACAGGATTATGTAAATAGGAGTATCTAAAGTAGTGTAGGAGATGTATAACATTATAATTATGTAATAATATAAAATAATATAATATAAATAAATTTTTATCATGCCTACACATGATTTTTTATTGATTTATAAGTTGATATGTTCATACAAAATAAACATTATAAAATAAAAAAACACCTTATTATTGTAGTTTTGCATTTTACGTCATTAGAGAAAAGGTGAAATCCTACATGTCTATAAGATTGAAAAAAATAAAAAGTTAATTCTATGCCTACTGGTAAATAGGAAAAGAACTTAAAATAAAATTAAGACTTTCTTGCAAGCTATGATCTACATGTTAGAAAGTGGCAAAAATGGAGTCCCTAATGACAACATAAAAAAATTCATTATCTGGCCCACCTTAAAAGATTAGTTTGCACAAATTTACAACGGAAAAGTTTTCTGTTGTTCAATGAGATTTACATTACAGTTAATGCTTATCTGACCTGACCATAGTGGCGAACTGTTGGATGGTAACTAGAAGAAAGACAAGTAATTTTTTTTTTTTTTTTTTTTTTTGCAAATGTGCACATTAACATTGAGGAAAAAAATTGCTGATGACTTTCAGCATTTTAACCAGGGAAAAATATTTGTTCTCATCTGAAACCGAATAGGCCGTAGGGTTTTACAGCCAAGTTACTATTTGCAAGTATTCAGATGTTTATATAATATTTTCATTATAATTCACCATAACCATTATTTAGGTCGTGAATCATTATTCAGGATGTAACTACAAACCGTGTTTAAAAAAAAAAAAGTGTGTTAAGTGAATCACAAACCATGCCACAAGAACCCCAAAAATGAAGAGTACGAAAAGACATTTCTGATTTGTTACGAAGTACATAACTAAACTGTAAACATGCACAAAAATACCAAAGATACAGAATGTTAGTTGAAAATACTAACGAATAAGGAAAGTCAAATATTGAGGTTTTTAAAGGGAATAAAAAAATGAACAAATGCAATAAAACAACACAAAATATGCGTGCTTTTGGTTTTGCGGATACACAAAAATTTAATAAACAAAAAAAGAGGATGAAAGAAAATAAAATCAACAGAAAACAAAAATTCTCTTTTATCCTCCGTTATGATGAATAAAAATAATTTTAAAAAATAGCGACATAAGGGATACAATGCAAACATACCCTTTGGGTGGTTGTTGAGGTGGTGGCCTGACATCTCCTGGACGTTTCTGTGCCTGTCCTGGAATCGGAGGCCTAATTGGATTGTAAGGGGGCTGCTGTGGACGCTGGACCATTCCAGGCACTCCCATGCCTGGCCCCTGCACAAAAGCCCCTCTTTGTTGCATCTGATTGTTTACCAATCGGAGAGGGAAAAATGGAATAAAATAAAAAAAAATAAAAATAAACAAAAAAAAAATTTAAAAATGTGCATTTGAAATAAGGAGCTTGAAAATAAAATATTATAAACTTGGTTATTATAAAGTTGGTTAAACTATATTTTCAACGTAAAGCATAAGAAAACTGAAAAAAAGTAAATAAATAAAAATGAATATTTCCAAGACTTCCCAAAATAAAATAAAAATATTTTGGGGTTAGATATAATGCTGTAAAATTTGATTAATTGGTATAAACATAATTTGTTAACACAAATAGTCAAAAATAGCCATTAGCCCAAACTATTGGGTTGTCCGGAAAATAATGCAGGATTTTGGTATTAAACAAAAAAAAAAAAAAGAAACTAGTTACTTTAAAGCAATGTTCTTTAATCAAAATAATTTCCCATACTCTCAATACATTTCTCCCAACGTGTTGGTAACTTATTAATTCCGTCTGAGTAGAATTCAGAATTTTTAGAATTGATAAAGTCAATAAATGCATTTTCCAGTTCCGTTTGATTTTTGAATATTATGTGTTGTAAGTAGTGGTCCAGGTGTCTAAAAAAATGGTAGTCAGTAGGCGAGAGGTCCGGAGAGTAGGGTGGGTGAGGCAAAGTTTCATAGCCAAGCTCCAATAATTTTTGTGACGTTACACGTGACACATGTGGTCGAGCGTTGTCATGCAACAAAATGGGCCCTTTCCGATTGACCAAAGAGGTGGTCAGCGACGGTCGTTTTACTGACTTTGAGTTGCTCTGCAAGTTCTCGAACAGTTGTTTTGGGGTTTTCTTCCACCACTGATCGCAGAACATCATCATTAAGAGAGGAAGGCCTTCCACGACCTTCTTCATCTTCAAGGCTGAAATCTCCCTCCCGAAATTTTTTAAACCACCTTTGCACAGTGCACTCATTAACACAACCCTCGCCCCAGACTTGGTTAATGTTTCTAGCCGTTTGGGCTCCGCTCCGGCCGAGTATAAACTCGTAAAAGAAAATCGTACGAAATTCTCGCTTTGACATTATAAGGATGACTGAATTATTTCCAAGTAGCGGAATGCTACAGAGGTAAACAAACAATATCATTTGGAAGAGGATTAATAAGTGTTGACATTCATACAAATGAGTAATCCTGTAAACGTAAACAGAATATTTTATATAGATTTTTTTTAATGAAAACTTAAAATCCTGCATTATTTTCCGGACAACCCAATAATTTATACATTTTTTTTTTTACTTCATTTATTTAAATCTACAACTATACTGTCGGTTCATTATCATTTGTATAATGGATCTATGCTTAGATAGGAGATTGAGATAGACATATATCACATTTAATCCACTGTTCAGGGGTGAGAGAGAGAGAGAGAGAGAGAGAGAGAGAGAGAGGGGGGGGGAGTGTGTGTCTGGGATGAGTCTGTTAACAAAGGGACTTGCCCCAAACGATGCTCGCCACTTTCAGTGTTTACAGCATCATCAGTGCCTTTTCAGTTTTTCAATCGTCGGCCCGATCCGATGAGTCATAACGGCTGGCCCTCGCTGGCTAAACCCCGTTGATGAATGTCCAGTCTGTAAATGGCTGCTTCTCTTCCAGATCGACTCCTGGAGCCAAATGTTCACTAGACTGACGTTTGATTTTCAACTGATCCCTTTTTATACCAGTTTCTCTATAGGTGTAGGGGGGGGGATAAAATGAAAAGTCGGGGTAGTTCTCACACCATGGGTGGACCGGTGAAGACTGTCGTGCATCTGGTTTACGATGTACAACGTTCCCACTTATTTTTAGCCTTATGGCGACCCTTCAGTACTAAATAACTCGATATTATTTATTTATTTCATTGGTTATCCAACTATTGAAACTTTGTCCACTTCGTGGGAACATCCGAGACTCCCGATCTGGGTCTGCAACACCTTCAACTTTCTTATTTATTTTAATTGTAATTATTACAGGCCTAGTTTCTCCTGGTTTGGGAGAAAGGTCACGTCGCTCCCATCTATGCTATGACACCCGTTGACCAATAATTCATACTTGATTATTGCGGGGTTATTGTTCCCAGATTGTGGAGGACGTCCCTTAACTTCTGTCCGGGTGATCGTCCCTTCCAATTTATACCCTTCCTTGTTTGTGTGGTCTGACAACTAATTTTTTGTTGTCCTTACTTTAACCAAATAACATTTTTAGACGGCCATATCATTCACTTTTAAACAAAGGGACTTGCCCCAAATGATGCTCGCCACTTTCAGTGTTTACAGCATTATGCTGGTAAAATAATGAAAATAATTTTACTGTATTGTTTCATATTTCTTGTTTACAGGTTTCTCGACTACTGTTGCTGTCTTTGATCATCAACCATTCCTCTCGTTTTCATTGCTCACCTACTCTTTCAGTTCATCTTTAGCGCACTCTCACTTTCTATTAAAACCAAATAAAGAAATCAAGTATCTATCTCAATTTTCTATCTATCAATAGTATAGATCCATTATTTGAATTATACAAATCATTATTCGTAACTGTTTTTTACTGACCAGCGGCCTTGCATTCGAACCCGACATACTTACAAATGGGATTTTTTTCAAAAACATCGGTACCTGAGGGTTGACCTCTGCTGATGCGAACCCTCGTTTAAAAAAAATTAGTATAATAGATCCATTAGGCAAATTATTACATACAAACAGTATTATAAACGCTTAACAAATAATTTTGCATTTTCTAGTTTACGGCGCCACATAATGCTAAACCGTCACGCCTGACAGGTCTTGTAAAACTGTCGCTCTCTTTCCTTTTTCCTTCCTTTTTCAAAGCATCATTTTCGCTCACCTTCAGTTTCTCGCTTTTCTTTTGCTCCACTACTCTTTCAGTTCATCTCTACCTCTCCACCTCTCACTCACCATTCAAATTTTACTTTACCCAACCTTTCGACTAGAACATGAAAACAGGTCGGTCCTTCTGAACAGTATTAAAACCAAATTAAATCATATATCTATCTCAATCTCCTGTCTAAGCATAGATCCATTATGTAAACGATAACGAACCAACAGTATTGCAATGTATAGTTGTAGATTTAAATAATGAAATTAAAAAATTGTATAAATTATTAATATATTTTTATTGTATGACTTCTAACTTGTTATAAGTACAAAGTTTTATTACCAACTATGGACACGTGTACTTGGTCGGTCTTCATTGTATGTTTCACTCATTTTTACGTCAATATTATGGTATTTTGGAATTTATTCATCACAAAAAGTATGATTCCCTCGGCATATCCTTTGATAATCATATCACTTTAAGCTATGGAATGATGGTGATCATATCCATATTTGCTGAATCTTTTGTTAAAAGAATCCATGTTTTGTTTCCATCGCTGTGCACTGCTCTTCTAGGAATAATACTATTTGACTTCCTTACTTTCTTCTGGAAAAGTGAAGGTTTTGCATTTTTATGGTGCTTGCCTTAATGCACTTTACGGACATAGTTTCTCCTAACTAAACCCAAACTAAAAGGATAATCATTTTCTTCCCATCTTGGATAATTCAACTTTATCCAACAATCTACTGCTGGTAAAATAATGAAAATAATTTTACTGTATTGTTTCATATTTCTTGTTTACAGGTTTCTTGACTACTGTTGCTGTCTTTGATCATCAACCATTTAACAGCCTTAACAACATTAGGTTTACTGACTAGGCTGTGTCTTCTGTTCCTTACGATTATTGTATGATTTAAATGATTAAAACTACGCTGATTTTCTTCAATATACATATTTAACAAACATACATACAATTATTATAAAAGAGACATGTTTTTGTGGTTGATATTTGTTGAGTTTTTACATGAGATGCATTCATTTACCAATGTGAAGTTTAAGCTTTTGAGAACCGATCTTCAAAAAGAAAGGCTGAGATTCAGTTTAATTTTCTTTTGCATTACCTTCACTGCCGCTGTTCAATATTATATAGAGAACCATTCAACCGAAGTTTCAAACAATAAATACTCGCAGGTGAGGATCATCAACGGATTCAATACGCTGACGTTTATAAAATTCAATTCTCGAAATCTCACCATCCCACCTCATGAGTTGTTTTTTACAATTAAAAAATCGAATGAGGAAAAGCAGAGCAGGGTGATCGGGGTTCACAACAAAGAAAACCACATTCATGAAAAATCAGCCATTGTCGTAGCTGAGGCAAGATCGACCATTTACACAATTTCACAACAAGGCATCCAGAAAATAGGCATCATTGTGGTTACTGTATATCATCAAAAAGTAGCGTTGTTTTACGTTTTAAGTTCGATTCCTGATGTTGAAGTGACCTTAAGAGGTAAGAGTAATAAAGTCGTGTCGTTCAACTCCTCTCCCAAAAGCCCCCTGGAATCCACAAGTGTCGAAGAGAGACATTACAAGGTTGTAGTGAACAAATTGAAAACTGAAGGTGTCTCTCAACAATTGAGCATGGACAGTGCCTTTAATAATTTCGAGAAAATGGTTTTTGTAGATTTTCATCAACGAAAGCTGATACTCACTTATTTCATTATTTTATTCATTTTCACATCCATTCCAATATGAGGCCTTTTCCTAACGGTAACATGGCGCAAAAAGAGTACTATTAAGCCCAGCCAAATTTGATTAATAAGTCAATTTAAAACATTAAAAAACTGAAATAATTATAGATTGTGATTTAGTTACATGTGTCAATAAACTTTTACTTAGCTAAAAACAGCTGTTAGCTAAGAACAATTTTATAACAACTTACAATAAAAAAATGCAAATTTGTCTTTACCCTATCCAGATCTGCAATAATATCGAGCATTTCATTTCTTTGTAAAATTCTGCAGTACAATATTAAAATTACCATTAAATTAAAATACAGTAAATCATGAATATACACCCATTTATATGGATATTTCCATTTATCGTGAAATAATAGTATTTTCTGATTCCCTAATTTAGGTTAAATTTTTGATACTTTGTGTAGGTTGATGGAGTAATATCCCTGTACTCCACCCTACAAATCAGAATGAGTGCACTATATATATTAGGGCGGGCGACCAGGACCTGAGGGGTTAAAAGCCTGGGTAGGCCCGTACCCCAGAATGAGCGCACCGCATGAATGTATTTATTTATGTGACTGATATCTAATTTAATTAGTATTAAGTTGGATTAAAGTTTGCATACGTTTAGGACTGAAATGACTTAGTTGTTGATATAGAGAGAGAGAGAGCAAAATTGGTACAAATTTCCAGGTATGGAAGATAAATATATATTTATATAACAATAGGTGATCCTTTAGGCATCCTTGAGTAGATTCTGTTTAAGGGCTGCCAATAATACAATAATAAAAAAAAGGAAGGGTTGAGGGTACAATGAATGGGTAACATAACTTTACTAAATGTGGAGAGAAAAAAATATTAATAATTATAGTAACAACTTGTAAGAATAGATAAACCAAAAATGAAAAATAAATAATTTTTTAAAAAATAGTTTTAAATTTTAGCTACATACTAGAATAGCCAATAGTTTCAATTTTTGAAAATGTTTTGAGATTTGCTTCACATTTGGTCAAATTAGGGGCCAAAAGGCTTTAAGTTTTAAATGAACAATTTAAAAAATGTTAACTTTGGTTGGGGCAACACCATATTTATAGAACAAATCAATTTAATTATTTTTATTTTTTATAAATTGAAGGCTGCAACCTTATCGGTTATTAAGCCTTGAGTCATTGCAAGTTGACGGTGCAGCTCCCCCCCCCTAGAGTGAGGCCCCCGCAGACCATGGTACAGTGGCAGCTCCAGGCCTGGAAAGAATGGAACCCCACGGATCTCTCGCAACTGATCCTTTTGATCTTAAAATTACGCACAGGGTTTTATCAAGGAAGGGTCGGTGTCTAGCCCAAAGCCGACCAGCACCCGAGGCCCCGGAAGGGCATCACCAGAAGTCAGCCGCACCAAAACGGGGAGCCAACAAAGGAAACAAGAGTTGAGGGGAATTTAATTTGTTAATTTGTCGGTATAATTCCACTTAGTATAGCAATGATACAGGTGTAGTATTTAAGTGTCCAATTGGCTATTGTTGTTTTTTGGTTTTTTCAAAATAAATTTGTTTGTTGGTTGAATGAATAAGTTGAATCAATAACTGGTTCCTTTCCCTGCCAAAAACTGGTACATATAAATCAATAGTAGGTTAGTTCCCTGAAGATTAGTTTTTTCATGTCAATGATTGATGAAAAAATTTGTCATCGATTAATAAAAAATATTTAAAAAAATAGTATTTTGATAAAAATTATAAGGAAAATGTGTAAAATAAACCTGGACAAGTATGAAAACTTTGAATAATAATTAATAAGCTAATTAATATAAAAAAAGTTATTTTTATGAAATACTAGAAAAAATACATTAAAATATCAACAAGTGATGATAAACATTCTGGATCAAGGTGTCTTGATAAAAATCAAATTCAGTTGCTACTAACAAGCATTTTTTTCTATTTTCAGGTAGTCATCAGGGCAAACCAATTTTAAATATGCCTACAGATTGACACATTTACATTTTTTACAGGTGATCTCAAATTTTCTTGAAGACCGACTCAGTCCTAACATTGCGAAAGCCACAGTCCTGGAGTGAGTCGGTCATCAAAAAAATTTAAGATTGCCTGTAAAAAAACTTAAATATGTAAATCTGTAGACATATTAAATATTGTTTTGCACTGATGATAACCTTAAAATAGGAAAAGAAATTGCCAGTAAGAATTGAATTTGCTTTTTCCTTCAAGACCACACCTTTATCCTACTCGTATTATTTCTTTTCGTAAGGACCTCCCCATAGTTTTTTTTTAACTTTATTTACTTGTATTTACAACTGTACATGGATTATATACAATCAGCAGATTGGATTATAATTTATGTTTGTGATATCTTGGGCATTATAGAGAAAGCTACCCACTGGCAGCCACTCTGGATTAATAAAACAATATTAATTATATATTTATTCAAAAATCGTGAGACATGGTCTGGTGAAAATTTGTTCATAGAAGCCCATATTCTTTGTTCTGGTATCCATAAGCTTGGCATCTGTACATCCGATTAGATTTGAGTAGATGTATGAGTATGTCTATGTCGAATTTTTGATTTTAATGTTAATTTTGATTGTGATTGAGTAGGTAATAAAGGATTTTAACTCGTTTGTTTAGTGTCTGTTTTTTTAATCGTGTGTGCGTGGATTCCAAATTAGCCTTCTATCAAATGTAATTGCTAACATAATAGCATTGCTAACTTTATCGAATTGAAGAACAGGTTCACTATATGCTGTATGTAAGTATATGCTAGGACAAGTCACACAATGGAGTGTAAAGGTGATATGTTGTGACTGAGGGGTTAAACTTTATTTTCCAAAGATTGCTCCATTTTCAATTTTTCATATGTGGTTTTGTAACATAAGAGAAGCTTGTGTAGAAAAGGGATGACTTGGGCATCTGCGTATGTGGCGGTAAGTGCATTCTGTGTGTACAACAGCGGAGCGAGTATTGACCCTTGTGGCACACCTGCAAGCCATTCTTCCTTCTCAGAAGCCGCCGTTCCCTGGTTTACGGCGAAAAATCTTTCCTTAAGGTATGATTGTATAATCAGACAATAGGCCTGGAGTAAAAATAACTTTAATAAATGTAAGAAAGTTGTTCTGTGTGAAATATCGGTGTGAAAATGCTCTATCGATACTGCTAGATCGATGTGTCACTAAATTCAACATCTTCGCTAGTTCGTCCCGTGGCCGACTGAGCGTTGACAAACACAGCCCTCAGCCGACCCGACAGAGACTCTGGTTTGACTAGCTTCGGTTTCGTTTCTGCAAGCCGCTCAAGATACCCATCCGCCGGCGTCTCTGTTTCCCGTCGACCGAGGATGGCTCAGCGATTTCCGAATGCCCAGCCCGTCGGGCCGAGCCCGGGCCAGCAGCCGCAACGCTATCCAACGCCCGGGGGGCCGCCTCTCAGGCAATACCCGGCCCCTAACTTCCCGGTAAGCTAACATAGCATAACCCCCTACTTCCAGGCCTGCCCATTTCTCCAAAACATTATTTCCACCGATATAAAATATCGTAAAGAGCATTAATTTAGTCTTCCTACATATTGCTCATCGTCTATGTATTCTACACGGACTAAAAATGTCGACCAAAACAAAAATGTTTACTTTCAGTATTAAATAATTAGCAGGCTTATTGCTTGTTTTAAGAAAATCTGAACACTTCATGTTGACCTTTTAAATTAAAAAAATCTAGGTGATAACAGTGCTGAAAATGTTCATTACTTTGTGTTTGATTGCGTTATATTTTACCTGCCTTTCTCCGGTATTTATGTTGCAAAATGCCAAATGTAATAAGTGTTTATGAGTAAAAAAATGAACAATAATTGATTTAATTCCTAGACTGTTACGCTGAAACTAGCAATCAATTTTTTGTACAACTGCATACATTTATGGTACTACAAGGATTGCACATTTACATATCTGATATGATTGATTTGAATGGCCACTATCCAGAGAGTCCAGAGTAATTGGCCATTGTAGCGTGAAGTCAAAAACACCATACAATTGCCAAAGTTATACTTTCTGTCAAATGGTCACGAGGCCATCTTCACTTCAGTCTAATATGAAAGTTGGAAGAAAGGGTTGAGCTGGACAGGTTGCAAATTAATATGTTGCCTTGAGAAGATATTTTAGGTGAAATTTATTGTATGATGAGTGACCCAGGGTATGTTGAGATCAGAGTGGATAGTGAGGACTAGAATAAACGCCTTTGACATATGCACCTGTGGCGTAGGCCAAGAATAACAAACTTTGGCTTTAGGGTTATAAAGAAAAAATAAATTATCTTGGTAATGGTAAAACTATCTGCATGTTAACAATTTTTAACATAGCTTTCTCATCAGAGTCGAGTTCCAAGAGGCAAGAAACATGAATATTCACCATACTGGTCCTTTAATTCTTATGTATAGACTAAATATATTCCATGCCAAAACATGGTTCATACCATCTGGTATAGTATTTGGTTTTTGTTTACGCTTCTCTTTGTTTTCCAGGATCATCTGACCAAGCTTTGATGTACTATCAAACACAAATGTTTTTCTATTACTATCTTTAAACAGTATAATGATAAATGGTGTGACCCTAAAAAAGGAAATAAATTAGTGTACTATATAGTTAAAGGTCTTTTTACTCTCCTGAAAAATAGCAATTTTTTATTCAATTGTTTGACATTGTAACAATGTTACACTCCAATATATAACTCTGAGTGATGCACTGTTTTCCAAAAAAAGTACTATTTTCAATAATACAAAATATATATATATATAAAAGGAATTAATATAAAAATGGCACAAACGTCAGTATTTTTGCTGCACTACCGTACTGTTCTTTCATGCATATAAAGAATTAGAAGTCCATTCATACCTTTATGAGCAGAGTGTCAGGCCTTGTTCATCTTGCTAAGCTTAACTCAGTCCTCACATCAATTCTTCTCAGTCCTCGCATTTTATTTGATACTGTTTTGTCTTAAAATTCAGTGCAGCACGTCAATGCCTCCATAGTAATAAATAAGAAAGAACTCAAAATTGTAACTATTTGATAAATTAAAAAAAAAAAACAAAAAAAAAAAACTTTCATATCTGCCAAAGTTTTCCGAACAATGTGGATCTCGGTATGGTTTGGATAAAAAGGCAAATTCAATTGTTTCTGAAACTATTTATTAAACAATTAATTATGTCCATTTTTGGACAAATTTAAGATTGTTTTGCCCTGATGATGACTTTAAAATAGTGCAGAATTAGTGACCATTAATTAATTATTATTTGGTTGGACCAGACCACATCTCACGATCTCCAAATAACTAGGCCAAAAGCTTGGAGAATTAAATTTGTTTTTCACCCAGACCATACCAAGATTCAGTTTATTCGTGAGTAAAATATTGTATATATATGTATAAAATATACATCTAACACTTTAATCGCAAATAATGACAGAATCGTCAAATGGTTCATATCAAAAACAAGACTTTAAAATAACATTTTACATTACAATTCGCGCTTTATATTGGGTTGTCCGGAAAATAATGCAGGATTTTAAGTTTTCATTAAAAAAAATCTATATAAAATATTCTGTTTACGTTTACAGGATTACTCATTTGTATGAATGTCAACACTTATTAATCCTCTTCCAAATGATATTGTTTGTTTACCTCTGTAGCATTCCGCTACTTGGAAATAATTCAGTCATCCTTATAATGTCAAAGCGAGAATTTCGTACGATTTTCTTTTACGAGTTTATACTCGGCCGGAGCGGAGCCCAAACGGCTAGAAACATTAACCAAGTCTGGGGCGAGGGTTGTGTTAATGAGTGCACTGTGCAAAGGTGGTTTAAAAAATTTCGGGAGGGAGATTTCAGCCTTGAAGATGAAGAAGGTTGTGGAAGGCCTTCCTCTCTTAATGATGATGTTCTGCGATCAGTGGTGGAAGAAAACCCCAAAACAACTGTTCGAGAACTTGCAGAGCAACTCAAAGTCAGTAAAACGACCGTCGCTGACCACCTCAAGGCGATTGGAAAAGTGAAAAAACTCGAAAATTGGGTTCCACACTCATTAAACGATCGCCAAAAAAATCAGCGTTTTGATGTTTGTGCATCACGTGGATTCTCTACGATAACACTAGACGTTCTGGACAGTGGCTCGACAAAGGAGAAGCTCCAATACATTTTCCAAAGCCCCCAACTCATCAAAAAAAGGTAATGGTTACGGTATGGTGGGCTTCATTTGGTTTAATACACTACTGAATCATACTGTAACCAAATTAATACCATGCATCAGAAATTGGCAGTAATGAAGCCCTCTTTGGTCAATCGGAAAGGGCCCATTTTGTTGCATGACAACGCTCGACCACATGTGTCACGTGTAACGTCACAAAAATTATTGGAGCTTGGCTATGAAACTTTGCCTCACCCACCCTACTCTCCGGACCTCTCGCCTACTGACTACCATTTTTTTAGACACCTGGACCACTACTTACAACACATAATATTCAAAAATCAAACGGAACTGGAAAATGCATTTATTGACTTTATCAATTCTAAAAATTCTGAATTCTTCTCAGACGGAATTAATAAGTTACCAACACGTTGGGAGAAATGTATTGAGAGTATGGGAAATTATTTTGATTAAAGAACATTGCTTTAAAGTAACTAGTTTCTTTTTTTTTTGTTTAATACCAAAATCCTGCATTATTTTCCGGACAACCCAATATTAATATATTCTTACTGAATGACTTATAACTTGTTATAAATACAAAGTTTTGTTTCGCATGGTAGAATGATATGGGTCATAAAAAATTATTTGAAAATTGACTAAGCTTCTAACAAATACTAAACAGTGAAATAATATTATTATCAAGATGATTACAATAAATGACAAATATAATTTTGATTTGATAATTACCATGTGATTTCTTTCTTTCAGTTTTTTTTCGAAATTTTTTGCTCCCTTTTAAAATGCCTTGGTTTGCGACACATTTTTCAACCTCTGAAGTTAATACACCAGCAGAAAAAAGCTATGGGCGCCTGTACTTGGTCAGTCTTCTTTGTATATGTTTCTCTCAGTGTTACGTCAATGTTATGGTATTTTGGAATTTATTCATCACAAAAAAGTATGATTCCCTCGGCGTATCCTTTGATAATCATATCGCTTTAAGCTACGGAATAATGGTGATCATATCCATATTTGCCGAATCTTTTATTAAAAGAATCTATGTTTTGTTTCCATCGCTGTGTATCGCTCTTCTAGGATTAATACTATTTGACTTCCTTACTTTCTTCGGTAAAGATGAAGGTATCGCATTTAACATCGTGCTTGTCTTAATGCACTCTACGATTGTGGTTTTTCCTCTCGTATGTGCAACGATTCTCACCCAAGTAAAGTCAGTAGAACATATTATATCAGTGGATTCTTTCGTATTTCTCATTCACTGGCTGTACGTCGCAGTTTTAAGCTGTTTTCTGATAATGGTACAAGTGGTCAATGTAAAAAAAGAAATTTTGATGTATATTTTTGGGTTGGGCACGTTACTTCTTATGTTCCAATTACTTTTAATTGCCATTTTATTTAAAAAGCTGAAACAGCCGTGGCTTTATTTCAATATACATTATCACATTGTAAAAATGTTATGGAAAGATTTAATCAAGAAGTTTCACAGATATACTATAACAGAAATAAAGGATGACAAAGATGATAAACTGAGCCTCTGTGTAAACAGATTGAAAATATTATTTTGGTTTTTAATCCCACTGGTGGCTTTTGAGGTATCGGCCAAAACCCTCGCAACTATTTGGGAGCATCAATCTCATTACACATACACGACAATGAACGTATTCATTTACAGATTCAAAAGATTTGAAGTAGTAAGTGACATTTTTACATTGGTGACATTGCCGATCACTTTTATGGTTATATTTCCTTTTTTTGAAAAATGTAAGCTTTTGAGAACCGACCTTCAAAAAATAGGGCTGAGTTTCGGTTTACTTCTCTTTTGCTTTACCTTCACTGCCGCTGTTCAATATTATATAGAGAACCATTCGATCGAAGTTCCCGATAATGAATACTTGCAAGTGAGGATCATCAACGGACTCAATACGCCGACGTTTATAAGGTTCAATTCTCGAAATCTCACCATCCCACCTCATGAGTTGTTTTTTACAATTAAAAAATTGAGTGAGGAAAAGCAGAGCAGGGTGATCGAGGCTCACAACGAAGAAAACCACATTCATGAAAAATCAGCCATTGTCGGAGCAGAGGCCAGATCCACCATTTACACAATTTCACAACAAGGCATCCAGAAAATAGGCATCGTTCCGGTTACTGTATATCGACAAAATATAGCATCGGTTTACATTTTAAGTTTGATTCCTGATGTTGAAGTGACCTTAAGGGGTAAGAGTAATAAAGCCGTGTCGTTCAACTCTTCTCCCAAAAGCTCCATGGAATCCACAAATGTCGAAGAGGGACTTTACGAGGTTGTAGTGAACAAATTGAAAACCAAAGAAACATTCTCAGTGGCGTCTTCTCTATTGTTAGAAATGATGTCAATTTCAATCATTTACGTATTTGAAGAGAATAACATACCGCAGATGAAAATATTTTCCGTTTGGAAGGGAAAAGTCCTTAACAAAGTTTGGCTTCTGCCTTCAGTTGCAACTTTTGGCCTGGCCAATGGAATGAAAAGACAGTACAATTTAAAATTTACCTTGTCGCAAACTCCACCCATCGTTCTCGCGACCGTAATGAGCATGTTGGGTTTTTTGTACAACATCAGTAGAGTTTTCTTCGTCCCAGAAGAAAAGATTGCTCGCCTTCCGACTATAATCAGCTTCTTATTCTTCCACGCTTGTTTCACCATTCTTTTTATTTTCTTAGCTGTTAAATACGAATATTATTCTTTCTTGCTGCAAGCCAATCAGAGCACTATTGAACCTTTGTCAGCAACTTTATCGGAAAAATTAAATCCGCTCATAGAAATTGACGAAATTAAAAAAGCAAAAGTACAAATGGAAAAAGAAGAAAAAGAAACAAATAATAAAAAGGCAACAGAAAATAAAGCAAAAAGACGATCATAATGAATATTAGTGTAAAATTAAACTAGAAAAACTTTTTTTATCTCAAAAGTATGTACGTCTTTATGTTTCAAGTATAAATAAATTAACAAAATTAATAAATAACTGCGTATCGACCTAACTTCCTAGCATGCTTTTGATTAACTTGAATGAAATTTGACATCAGAGTAATCCCAATATAAACAAAACATGAAAATGTTTTTAACTAAAGCCATCTATGTTGCATAAAAAACCATTTTCTAATCAACTAAATCTCATGGATAGCTTTAGTACTCGGACATCACTGCATTAGTTCACAAAAATTGTATAAAATATTTTACCTTTTTTGAATTGACCATTCTAAGCATGTTGGGAAACATTCACGATTTCGATATTATGTTGGGATTTTAACAAGTATTGCGGCCGATGATAGTACAGAAACATTAGTACACTTCATAGCCAGTATGCAAGACCCTTCACTTTCTGTGTTTAAATGACATTGCCACCTTGCAGGGCAGCAGGAGGAAAACTATAGCAAGAGAGACAAATTATTACTCTAAAATAAAATATAATGTAAAAAAGCTAAGTGTTGTTTTCTCTTTTCAACACTAAATATTTATTGTTTATAAAACTTCCACAATGAATGCATCCACAATTTTTAAAACATATGGAAACAACAACCTGATCCCTTGGGTACGGGAGAAAAGGTAATATTGGGTAAAAGAAAAGCAGACACACAGGAGGATCTGCAAGGCATATATAGGCATTCTTTCAGTACAAAAACAAACACCGAATTTTCCATCATTCAACATCACAGAAAAGAGAACAAAAGAAAAAAATAAACACCAGAGGTGCTAGACTCATCTAATACTAACACAGCCCACTGGCAAACACACTGCTACAGTTAGAAAGTACTAAACTCAGAGTTGTGATACAATTTACCAGTCAATAGCTTCTGAGAAAGCATAGAAACAACATTGGCATATTCAATGATTCCATTTGTTGGTTATGAAATGAGAAGGAAAAAAACACCCTCTCACCTCTTCGAATGTAAAGCGACCACATGTAGAATTAATATGGGATACAAGTAAAACCCAACGAAAGAAGGAAAGGAATTCCAGCAATGACAATCAATAACCTCGTACAAAAGAAGGATCGAATCGATAGACTAAACTAAGGATTTAGCAAAGATCAAGAAGCCAGAAAGCTGCAGGGATTAAGGAACATCACTTCCTAGTTTCCTTTCACCATCATCAACTTGACACTTTTTTTAGCTTACGACTTTACTTTCAGTTTTTCATTTCAAAAGTAAAGCAGAATGACATAAATCGCCTTTTTACTAATTAATTTGTTAAAATATTTTGTTTTGTATCATTTCTGATATTTACGATCAAACAGAAAATATATGTAAATTAAATATAAAAAGTATAATGTAATAAATTAATGGATATGTTTATTTTAATATTCATTAATAACGTGTGGTTTTGTTTGATTGGCGTATTCTTAAATTGCCAGTTTTCTTTTGCAAATATGTCCTATTGTTGAAGTTGTAACAACTGCAGAAAAAAATCAGGACGCGTATATGGTCGGTCTTCTTTGTATACTTTGCTCTCATTGTTACGCCAATATGATGGTATTTAGGAATTTATTCAACACGAACAACCCTCAGCATAACCCTTGATAAACATCACATTTCTATTTCTCCACTACTCTTCTAGTTTCTCTCACTCTTTCTCTTTACCTAAAAAGGTGAGTACTGTTTTAACTACAACAGAATCAGGTGTTTTGCTCCCCATGAACTTGAATTAAATCAAGTATCTATCTCTTCCATCCATTAGTAAAATTAGGGAAATGATAACAAAGGAATTAGGAAATGCTTAAACAGTATAACACGTAATTTTCTATTTTTTACAGTTTACGGCACTCACATTATACTACGACATCGTATCATGACTGGCAGGTCTTGTAAAACTGTCGTCCTCTTTCCCATACTTTTTCAATGCATCATTTTCGCTCACCTTCAGTTTCTCGCTTTTCTTTTGCTCCACTACTCTTTCAGTTCATTTCTACCTTACACCCTTTCTCTCCCTCCCTCTTCTCTTATAGTAATTTTACTTTACCCAAGCCCGTGAGTATGTTTTAACTCGAACAGAAAAATCAAGAGTCCTGTCCCCTGTGAACAGTGTATTAGAACCAACATGCTGAAATCATATGTCTATCTCTATCTTCTATAAAAAGTACAGAT
This sequence comes from Cimex hemipterus, assembly GCA_039619505.1. Classification (NCBI taxonomy): domain Eukaryota; kingdom Metazoa; phylum Arthropoda; class Insecta; order Hemiptera; family Cimicidae; genus Cimex; species Cimex hemipterus. The sequence goes on along the minus strand of CM077106.1, from coordinate 11,104,735 downwards.
CCATTAGGCAAATCGTAAGAACAAACGGTATTAGTAACACTTAAACTGGGAACACGTAATTGAGTATTTTTTAAAGTTCACGGCGCCCACAATATACTAAACCCTCACGACTTGCAGGTCTTGTAAAACTGTCGCTTTCGTCCCCGTAGATCTTCAGTTCGTCGCGTTTCTATTGCTCCCTTACTCTTTCCGTTCATTACTGTAGACAGATAGAAGATAGAGATGATGATTTCTGCTGTATTTGTTTGTGTCAATCAAATCCGACCCTACCCCTTCTCTCATCAAACAGACAAACAAAATCCTTCGAGAAACACTTAAACAAAAAGAAATTGATCAATACACCTACAAATCACTTCGAAACAACTATCTATATAACAGATCTATCAAAACACATAAAAATGAATACCCTCTAACACCAATAATTTATTTGTAAATTAGCCTACACACTTGACAAAACACCTAACCAATATACAAATAACACAAATAACGTAAAAGATTCATTTCATTAACAAAAATTATAATATACACATCCCCTCACACTACTCACCATTGTTCACAAACATTCCAATAGATGCAACACTGAACATTATTAAAGATAAATGGCCCAACATAACACAACACACAAGTCTATCAAAAAACACCTTCATAACAATGGTTCAGCACTTCTGTATTATCATTAATCAAATTCAACATCAACATACATCATCATCACAGTACACAAAACATATAGTGTAACTTCAACAATTTAGCTTTCTTTATCTTAATTATCCCCATCTATATAATCATGGAAGGATAATCAGGTTGAACCCATTCTTGACCACTGACGACTCCTTTCATCTCAAAGAAGCCAACTCCTCGTATAAAAATGGTTTTCTATGCCTTCTTCCTTCTCCCCCATATGTAGACATAAAACATCAATATCTCACTAGCATTCTCAACACAACACTTAATAATGACACATCTACACAGAAAACTTTAAGTGAGACCAAATATTTTGAATCTAAAATTTCTAGCATTATATAGTCATTTTTCACGTCCTACACGTATTTGTATAATTTAAACAATGTTTATAAATCCCAGGTCATGAAGACAATCTTATAAAAGATCGAAACATTGGCAGAATAAAGAAAATGTTTTTCTAACCGCGTCATACCAGACCACATCTCACTATCTCCAAATAATCATTAACTAATGGGGACTAAACACCACACATGTTTAGTATAATGCTGGCACCCTGAACTACAGAAAATACTCATTTACTTGTTATGTTGCTTCAGAGTTACTGTTTTTATCATTTTCATAATGGATCTATTTTACAGAAAGATGATATATACTTGATTTTTAAAATTTAATTTTAATACACTGCTCAGAAACAACACTAATTCTTGTTACGAAAAGTACTGACCTTCTTGGGTAATGATAGACAGAAAGAGGGAAAATTATTTTACCTTTTTTTCAATATCCTAAAAATCCTAGTCTCTTGTTTGAAAAATGTACAATGCTTAACATATTGTATGACACCCTAGCACCAGGGGAATGTTTATCTCATGGTATTGTTCCAATTTAGTATTTAAATTATTATAGTAAAAAATGTACTGTAAAGGCCGCTGATTTATTGAAAGAAAAGTACTATACAATTACATTTAAACCTTTTTTAATCCTGTAACTGTTTCATGACATTTTGAACTAATACGTACTTTTAGTTTTATTCTGCATCATAAACAACGAAAGTTGTTCCAGGCAAAACTAAATTTATCTTGCAATAATTCAAAAGCCATGAACAAATTGTACTCCGTCCTTAATTTAAAAAAACCTCATGATGCAATGTTTTTTACTGTTTTAAGACCGGCGCCACACTAGATGGAATGCGATGTTAATTTCCATTGCACAATCTTACATTCAAAACACAGCCAGCGACAGACTGAACAGAAATTTCCATTGTAATTTCACTGCCAAGCAATAATGGTGCACCAGCGTCCAACAGAATGTTCCGTCTAAACTGATCAAAACAGTGGAAAGTAGATGGGGTGCGCCACACGAAGGCCATGAAGGAAAGTAGCATGGAAGAGAGGATTTAACAGGTTAGCATTAAAGTGACCCGTAATTGACCAAGCGCTTCCCTATTGATATCCAATGGATGAATCCAATATTTTCTTTCTCTTCTCCATTGCCAAATAAATACACAAAATGAAAATTGTATCATACATGAACAACTGAGTCACATTTTTAACTGCATATCCAAAACATCACTGAGGTCATTCCATTCATTTCCAATGTATGTGGCTTGTTTGGGTTGGGTAGATTTTTCATAGTGAAACTTCAGTTATGGAAAACTTCCATTGCATTCCGTTTAGTGGCACCAGCCTGAAAGTTAACGTTTGAAAAAAAATTTCCTGTAAGGAATATGCGTCATGCCCACGGTAGCTTCTGCCTTATTAGGTGTGCAAACTTGGGCTTAATACTAACTTAAGTTCCATGCTGGAGGATACTAAAAAAAATTTGTACTTTCTTCAATTCTTTTTAGTCGAAAGCCAGGTATTAATAGCATTATATGTTCGAAGCCCAACCCAAATCCTAATCAACATCATAGTTAAAGCTGGTTGATTGCATAAGAAGCATAATTCTTTTTGACCATCAGTGCAATTATTATAAGTCGGTTTTTTGACATATAAATTAACACGAATATGTGAATTGGATGTCTGATACATGCATAACAAAACAGAGTTAGGTTAGTCTACTTTCAAAAACTAGTTAGCTGTTTATTACTCTTTATTACTTTCCAGTAACAGATACAGTGTGACATTTATGAAAACATTATGCACAAAGTGCAACTACATACATTTATGATTCACTCATAAATGTCTCACTTGATTTAATTTTTTTTACATTTTGTACTTTTTGGAAGGATATTTTTCTTTAAATTACAAAATTCAGGAAGTCACTTAGACTAAATAAAGCCTTAAAATACAGCTTATTAAAGAAGGCAATTATACTATCTTGACAACTAAATAATTAGCAGAACATTTAACAAAAAAAAAAAAAAAAAGAAAGAAAAAAACCTATTTACAAGATTAACAGAAGTGAGTTTCTATAAATATGTAATGTACAAAATGGAAAATATCTGAGAAAACTAAACAATTCTAAAAAGAACATAAGAACATATAAAACTATTATCTTTTATCAAGGTAACACATTGTTTTCTTAATCTATAAAAAACATAAGTAGAAAATACAGTGCTCAATTCTTAAAAAATACTGTACAAAAACAAGAAAATGTCAAATCAATTTATTTTGTTTTTAAAAAATTAATTATTTTATAATTAATAAGGAACATACATTGTAAAAAATGAAAAAAGGGGAAATGTATGAAGTCATAATTACGTAAAAATGTTTTTAAAAGCAATTTCATTGGAACACAGGGAAAAATAACACAAAATAAAAATGGAGTAAACTAAAGAAAAACAACCATTCTGTAATTTCTTCTTTTCCACTCTCTTTCTCTTCATGCACTGGAAAATGCTTGTCTCCTTAAAATGCTTTTTCATCAAAGGGGTAAGATTATATTTTCCGCTTTGTTTTTGCCCTTATATACAATCCACGTTATCACGAATAATTTCCTTTTGGGGTTTTTCATAACTCAAACTGACCTCACGTTAGGCGCAGATGGGATTTTATACATTACATTAATAACGTCCTAAAAAATCACAAATTAGAGAAGGCCTTGAAATGGTAGTTTATAATGTTTGGCAATAGTCTCACTTGGTGAGTATGAGCGTGACCTGGACCGATCATATCGCCGTCTTCTTGAGACATATGGTGATGGAGACCTGTACCGGCCACCCCCTCGGTAGCTACTGTAATAATCCCTGAAAAATTTACTTCATTATTTTAAAAAACAAAAAGGGAAAAATATGATATCAATAAATTACCCATAATCTCTTGTCTCCCTCCTATATCTTTCATCAGAGCTGAAGGAGAAAAAAAGGAGGAAAATTATAACCATATATTAAACATAATTTAATAACTAAACAAAAAAAAAAAAAAGTAATCACTTACTAGGTAGGTTTGCCCATGTAGATTCCAGGAGTGGGAGTATGGGCCTTTTGTGTGATGGAGTAGTCTACCCTAATTTTGCGGCCATCAATCTCCATTCCTGTGCACTGTTCCTTGGCCACCCGGGCATCCTCATAGTTCTCATAGTACACAAAACAGAAGCCCCTCGATTTATTCGTCTGGAAGAAAACATGACAATTGTACAACTTGTAGTCAAATCAAAAGAATGTTAGTTCTTGGTATAACAGTATGTTAAGTTTAAACTTTTTAATTACTATTTTGGTGTTATTTTATGTTTACTTAAAATTGAAGAACACTGGACATTATCTTTCACAGTACGGTCTTTGCTTGTTCTCATTGAACAGCTTTTCTTCTTATTTTCCAGAAAAGCAATATTCCTTGAGTATTTTCTTTTGCAAGGTACAGGTGGGCCAGAAGAAAAATTCTCAAGACCCGTTTTTTTCTTGCTGGTTTATATAAAAATAAATTTCACCAACCTTTCAAAGTCAGGTACGTTGTTATACATTGAGCAACAATATTTGAAAATGATTAGCATTATTCATTTTTTGAATTGATTTCTCATTAAATAAAATAACTGATTTCTCATGGCTCAGGAGAATAGGTTTTGCAATTGTTTATCCTTGTACTGATGTTTACACAAAGCTTCAAGTGTGGTGTATTTGTAACCATTTATAAACGGACTTTAATTTCTAATTAATATCAAATTAAAGCATGCAGAAACGAATAGATGGGATCACGCAGCGTGAATTAAACTAATAAGGTAAATCAAACTACAGATGAAAAACATACTATGTTTCAGAACATTATTCACTTGTAAACTACTTGTTCTCATTGAATTACTTGCTTTTTCTAATTTTCTAAAAAAAGCCATATTTCTTGACTATTTTTCTTTAGCAAGTTACAGGTGGGCCAGAAGAATATTCCTGAGACCCGTTTTTTTCTTGCAAACAAAGCATACATATAAAATTAGTTATGATAACTGTTAACATATTATGTATTACAATTTTTAAATATTCAGATATTAATTAAAATTGCAAACATGAAAAACTAAAGCAGTAAGATAACCACTTTTCCATAAATACATCCTACATAAATAGCAATAAATGAATAGAATAAATTTCTTGTCCTTTACACGAATTAAAGAATGTTAGTTCCCACTTTATTCGGTTAAAAATTGATTTTGCAAGGCTCAGGAAAATATAAAATACAAACTTCGCATTTGCTTGCACTTGCTTTTAATTACCTTGGGTGATTTATTTTTGAATAGATTAATAATACTTTCCATATGATAGTAAAATTACAATTTACATTTTTTTTGTCCTTTACACGAATTCAGGAATGTTAATTCCCATTTTATTCAGGTAAAAATTGATTTTGCAAGGCTCAGGAAAA
>CM077106.1:11063971-11099260 GCA_039619505.1 Cimex hemipterus | reverse complement strand
AAAATACAAATTTCGCATTTGCTTGCACTTGCTTTGAACTCCCTTGGGAGAAACATTCTTGAATGGATTAATAAAACAACTTATGAATCACAAAGAAATAAGAATTTAATGTAACGTTTTTATTTTCCTTGAATTGAGGAGTGTCATAGTATTTAGGAAAAAATTGATTTTGCAAGGCTCAGGAAAACACAATACAAGTTTTGCATTTTCTTGCACCTGCATTGATAAAACCCACCAACACGGCTTAAATATTACCTATTAACTTGTTCTTTAATTTGTGTAAATAACTTTGTTCAATGTTATCACTGAATTATATCACCTTTGCCAAATTTGGTACAAAAGCAAATTATATTCTATGAAGTATTTTTATAGCAAGGGACAGGTGAACCAAAAGAAATTATCTCAAGGCCCGTTTATTCTTGCAACATGGCACTGTCCTGACATACAACACAAGACTTGAATCAACGTTCCACACCAAACGATATAGTATTTTTTTTAAATGTGCTGCACCTTTAATGGCTAAAATATAGCCTTTAAACTTTTCATACAGTGTATGGTTAAATTCTCTTTTACAAATTAAAAGTAATTTACCCACCTTTGCATCAATGACAACTTGCACTCTCTCAACATTCCCATACTTGTTGAAAATGTGATGAATCTGTTGTTCCGAAGTGTGTGTACTGAGGCCAAAGACGCCTAGGCACTTGCTCGGCTGTGGGTTGTCCTGAAGAAGAACCAATGTGATAAGCTTCAAGAAGTTACTTTCAAAATGTTATAGTATATTCACATCAGCATAAACACAAAACTGAAACAGTAGGTATTATTAAAAGGGTTTTCAACAGGCAATATAACCAATTTTTTGGCTTTTTACTTTGTTTATTTGAATAATTATGACTGTCATTAAAAATTAATAAAATGTAATAAAAAGGGAAAACAAAAATGCATGTAAGGATGGATATTTTCCAATCCAACATTGAGCATGTTTTACATAGAATATTGTTCATATACTTTAAATTACTGTCTAGCTTGTAAGTAAATATACTACGTAGTACCGTTTAACTGAATTTGAAACCGACCAAATTTCTGTTTGTTTTTTATATTATTGATGATTATATTCTGGGGAATATGGTAATTACTTTTTTCATGCAGTTGTTTGTTCAAAATTTTTTGGAGCTTTTGTTATAAAACAAACAACAAACCAGCAGTCAAAATTTTATTTCCTATTTTTTCTGTTTTGGGCGGTCACTTCCAACTTCCTTTTTCTTTTGTTCGAAATAATTCTTTTATTTTCTCAGTTTTGCAGGCATTTAGTTTCTTACACATGACGTAAGAAAAATCAACCAAAAATCAATCAATCTCTTAATATATTGCTCAAATACAATTTACAGATGGGCTTACACACTGCAAAAATTGCTATAAATTGGTATTGGCAGTACAGCTACACTTACTATTTACCTTGGAGGGAAATGAAAAGGTAGTAAGGCTCAAGCATTAATGGGCCAGGGCTCGTTTTGGACCACTTATCTTTGACAAATATCCTACTAGCCATGTGAAAAAAAATTGTAAACAATAAAACCAACCAGTGGAAACGATAGTAAAAAATGCAAGTTAACTAGAGTGTAAGTCACTGGATCTGTCTATACTGGTACGTTTCAGGAATAAATGTCCGATCACAGAATTATTAACATTGTGGTGGAGATAAATATGTTCAACTCCATAGTTTTTGGAGTAACTGATCAATTTATAAAACATATCTTAAGCTAGAAACAGAAGGGACTAAATGCTAAAAATATTCAGTAACTAGATCAACTAGCTGAATTAATTAGTAAGGCAATTACTACAGTCTATGAAGGATTTGGCTCATTATCAATACCAAAGAGAAGTTCCAATCGATAAATTCAATGTCTGCAACTAAAGTAACTTTTAAATGGAGCAAAGTGACAAATGAGATGAATACAAAAACTTCCTTAACTGAATAGCATTGCAGAAAGAAAATTGTGGAGAATTTCTGTAAAAGAATAGATAAAGCTTCCCATTGTGATGAACAGAAAATTCAATTTATTCTAATGGCAGCAGAGGGGAGTAGAGCCACGATGATAGAGCCCTGGGTTGGGAGAAGAAATTATAGCAGACCACAACCCAAGGGTTACTGTCGAGTGACAATAAGGAGAACTGGAAACAACATACTTCCTCCCAACAAAGTTAAATGGGCAATAAAAGCACCTTTAATCCCTACAGATCACCAGGAGGGAACAATATTTTCCCGTGTTACTGCAATAGGGATTGGAATCCCTAACCATCCTTAATTTTCCATAAGAAAAAAGAGGAACCTGTAGGATAAATCCCAGACATGGTCCTAAACAAGTTGGTAGAGCATGTTGACAAATCATTTGAAGAAGAAGGGAAATAGCTGCTGTTTCATAGATGTAGAAGAAGCCTTTGACAATACCTTGAGGACAAAGCCATTGATATGGCTGTACAAAGTTACAGCACAGGCCTCCCGACTACAAATTTACAAATTAGTAGTCTAATAGCTATGATATCGGAAAGTATGTGCTGAACTTGGACATATATCAAACGAATAGCACCTACACAAGAAGGAATCATACAGCCACTTCTATGACTGCTAGTAGTCAATCTAATTAAAGAACTAAACACAAAATTAAAAAAAAAAAAAATCAATTTTCTAACAACCTGAAATAAATATTCAGATATCATGAGATGCGGTCTGGATATCTGAATAATTATCTATTAACCGTCACTAATCTCTACACACCTGAAATAAAATTGTTTTAATCATTTTTTAAAAATATGTATGTGTATTTATTTCTGCATTTTAATTACAAAAAGTAATTTTGTCAAAACATCATTTACACCATAATTGATTGATTTCTGTTTAACTGAATTATATTTTCAAAGTACATACTAAAGTAACACATCAAATTCAGTTAAACGGAACTGTAGTGCAATGTCATTTATTTTATTAACCCTTATTAACCTATAAATCCATCTCTTCTTCACTATAAATAAAAACTTTTACAAAACAAAATATTAAAAAAATAATAATATGAAAAAGTTTATTTATCTGTTGATTTTTTAAAACCACTGCAAAAAAAAAACACTCTGGATCAACATATGGATGTGAAGAAGAAAAAAGCCAATTTAGTTGCTAATGCCAAGCAAAACAACCTTAATATTTCAACAGATTGACAGATTTAAGGTTTTGGCATTAGCAACTAAATTTGCTTTCTTCTCAAAGATCATACCTTGAGCCAGAGTGTTTGTAAGTGAAAAGTGGTCGATACATCTAATACTGGGGAAAAAAATACATGCAATACTTTAACGTTTAATTTCAAGTGACTACAATAAATGGGTACTCAAAGCATGCAGTTGAAATGTACCTTTAAATACAAAATGTGAATGTTCTCAACTTGATAAACTAATTTCAAAATAAAATAAATATGTAATACTGAAAATATAATTGACAAAATATTAGTAATTTAATGTGCATTTCATGTTCAATTCAATATAAGTTTGTATATTGATGCTTTGGAAGTGGCAGATAACAAAGCTTAATGGGGAAGAAATTATAAAAATATAAATCATTATTTTAAATAAATAAAATCTCCAGAACTAAGACAAAAAACTATATATATATATTTTTTTTTAATTTATAATTTCTATAAAAAAAACTATGTTCAAATCTTATCAATATAAAAACCACTTTTCAAAACTTCTACTAACTCATCTTTGTTTCTGAAGACGAAGAAGAGAATCATTTACAAATTAGGAAGGATATTAAGTTTTAAATGGAATAAGTGCAGTATCTAAATGACTGAGGAGTACCCGACTGTTGTAGTACGTTACCCGGCTCCCGATGTGCCGCCTTCGGTTAGACATCGGGCTCTTGGAGTGTGAGCGGCCCCTGCCACGACCTCCTCTGTAAGGCAGGGGTGAGTAGGAGCCACCACTCCTCGATCTCGAGTAGCTCCGTGACCTCGAGTATCTTGAAGAACGGTATTTCCTTGGGGACTTGGATCTCGAACGGTACTTTGACGAACGTCGACCCTTATGGTGTGATCTCGATCTTGAGCGTGACCTGTTTTGAAATGAAGAACAATTAGATACAACAATAACTTTTGGAACTAACTATACAGATAGATGACTTTTTGTAACTTTAATCAATGTGAAACCTTAAGAATCACTAATCCAGATTTCATCTTCATAAAGCATTTTATAATATCAGAAGTGAAAATTATTTATTGACAACCAACATCTTCAAATAATATAAGTAAAAAATTTGAATTTCACTAACATTCAAAAGTATAACTACCTTAAAATTGAACAGATACCAAAATTTATTTCTGTAATTGATCAATAATTAAATTACGACTTTAAATATAAATTTTGATTTGCTTAAAATGAATTTGAAAACAATGTGACTAATTCTGAATTACAAATAAAACTATTGGCTATCAATAAATTGCTAAACAAACTTAATAAACCTAGACTTAATATGCTAAAAATTACTTTTAATTAAGAGCTAATACATATGTAAATATGTATTACATATGTATATTATATTTAATAAAGATATAAAATTGTTAGAAGATGTATTATAAACATAAACAACAAATTTTAAATGATATTGAAAAAAAGTTTCATCGTCTCACCTCTCTCTTAAAGTTGTTTTCAAATAAATTTGTTTTCAAAATCTTGAATAAAAAGACCATCTTGTGACGGAGTTATCCATAATGGAAATCTGTTAATAAACTTACAATTTATCTAATAGTATATAATTAGAAAACGAATATCTGTTCACCTGGCTGAGATAAAGGTAGCTGTGATGGGATTATGGAAATAGGATGGTTACTTTGATGAATTTTATTTTTGGTTAAAGCATCCCATTAAGGATTTGATGAAAATATTCACAACACTTTACACCACTTTATTATTAAAATATAATAAAAGGGTGAAATTAAAAAGGAAAGGAAAAGCAAACCCCAATTTACCAATTTACAACAATAAAAATAGGTATTTTTTCAAGTCAAGGAAGGAAAAAGCAAGGTAAAGGAGGAAATATAAGGCCAGGGAACGGAATCCCTACCTTCAATTTTTTAACACAAATTTTTCTTCCTTCTTGAAAAAACTTATTTTGAGAACTTGATAGTCTTCAGTGAAATTGACAAATCTACATAGTCTTCTTGATAGTCTTCGTACAATTTTCATTCGGGTAGGTAAGTGTCTTTGAATTGTTTTCATTTTTCATCCCATGGGGCTTTTTCTTAATAACCTAAACAGCGAAAATAATTTAGTTTTAAATAGTCTTTCCTTTGTTTCTTTTTTTGTTTTTGTTTTTTGTTTATTAAATTCGATCTATTTATCTTTACTCTTATGAATCCAAAAAAAAATATATATTGGTTCAACCCAAATAAAAATCTATAGAGAAGAATTACATAGCCAATTACTTAAACTGAAAAACCACGAAGATTTATATTTAATCGACACTTATCTGATATATTAAATTAAATATCAATATTACGTTATTTTATTAAAGTAAAATTAAAACAAAACAAACAGTACAACTTAACATTATTACAAGAGTAACATAATTGCTTAAACAGTATGGGAAATGGTTTAGCAAGTATGTTAAACAAAAATGACTTATTCTAACCTCGATCGTGAATATTTCCGTTTTGATTTATGGATCGATGGTGATCGAGATTCACTCCTTCCTTTTCCCATGTAGTTGTTATGATAAACTACTTTTCTCTCTTCTTCAGATTGTTCAGAGAGCTTGCCAGATGGAGTGTCACGACCCTGCAAAGATGAGAACATCAAAATGAAAACTTATCAACTGACTGCAACTTTTGAAATAATTAAAATAAGGAACATGTGACAAATAATTTATTTTATGTTGCTAAAAATTAAACAGTTATTGTTAAATGAAAACCATTCTTAGCTATTAAAACTTGTAAAAAAAACCGGTATTCAGATTTTTTTTACCTCACTTTCCATGACTTAAGACATTTTATTTTATGTCCATTTCAAAAAATTGTCACGTGTTTCCCTTACCTTCATAACTAGGTTTTAAGTTAAAACTTATTCCATGACCTAAAATACATTTAATTTTGTCCATTTCAAAAAAATTGTAAGTATAAACAGATTAATGATAGACTTTTTCACTAAGTTAACCACATTGCCTTCAATCAGTAATTTACATATTTTAATATGCAATTTACCATACAGTCAATAGGTTGAAATTTTATCTTGATTTATGAACCTATAATGTTGAATCGCAACCATAATGTCACTCAGACCCCCAATGACAAGAGTGAAGTGAAAGAATAAAATATTTAGTTTCCACCAGTCCTGCCTAGCTGAATGCAAATGCATGTCAATGTAAATGTATTTATTAGCATGAATGCATAGTGTAAGAGGGTTGAACATCAACTCTCAATTATGCTAGTAATATAACAGGTGTAAAGGTAATGGAGGAATATTGAAGTTCTACACTACTCTAACTGAATGAATGGTACTGGAGAAGAATAGAGATAAGAGAGAATGTATAAAGAATGTAAGAGTAACTTAGAGTGTGAATGCATTTAGGCAGCACCTAGCTGGTGAGGGCCCACATATTCCAACCCCGACGGCTGAAAAAATTAGAAATCTGAACTCAGAACATCCAAGTTGTAATTCCCAATGTCTGGCAGTAATTTATTGTAATTACTTGTACAAATGCTAGAATTACTGGTGGAATGCAAGGAATGAGAGACAACTCTATACATGCAAGGATGTTTGTACATACGCATATTTCCATTTATATAAATCAGTAACGAAGCATTGAATTTGTATGTATAAGCTAATTGGCTTCCCTCAATCCATTTTTTCTTTAGGCTACGTGTGCATATATACATATGGTTGTATGTATTTGGTTTTATTTTCTTTACATCCATGAATTAATCCCATTCCAATTAATTTCAATGAGGTAAATAAATTGATTAGAGATAAGAGCATTTTGATTTATACACTCGGTCATACAAAACATTCAACTTGTACCCCCCCCCCCCGCCCCAGGTACTAAACGTATTATCTTACTAATTCAATTAATTAAGGTTTTTAGTTGAGATAAGTCAGTGGATTTGAACCCGCGACTTCAGCTTGATATGCCGCTATTCTATATGTGCAACTTCCCATCTCAACCCCCTGAATTTTCCCACCTTTTTGCCTTTTTTCAAATGTCGCGTGGTTCTTGGCTCATGACTTTTTTATCTCAATCAAAAACCTTAATTGGTCAAGCGGATCACGGAAACTTGTGAACTGTTCAGCTCATCAAATGCCCTGTGTTTCAGTATGTGTCAACAAAACATTTGAATAAGTTAATTAACTTAAATTATCGAATTGTATCAAAAACAAACTGATTTATGAATAAAACAAATTCAACTAACAACTCAAGGTACACCACTTTTATTGCCTTACAAGTTCAGTTAATTAAACCCATTTCTGCATGTGTCAACTAACCACTGAAAATGGCAGGACCCAACAAAACTATGTATGTTGATCAATAGTTTTGATCAACTTTAAAGTTGAAATATATTTTGTTTAACTAGTTGTCTTTTTAAACACAATACAAAATCTGTGCTATACTAAATATTATATATAAATAAGGCAAGTAAATTATTGACTGTTGGTAAAATGTTTGGGAGGGGGAGGCTGACTTATAAATGGAACAAATTCATCACATATCTCAAGATACATGAGAAATTCTTACTAGTTTGGTTCATCAAATCTATTTCAGCATGTGCCAACAAATCATTTCTGTAAGTAAAGTAAATTACTGACTGTTGATAAAATTATCGAATTTTGTCAAAAACAAGCTTATTTATGAATAGAACAAATTCAGCTCACATCTCAAGGTACCATTTAAGTTTAGTTCAACATAGTTTTGCATGTGTCAACAAACCATTTATATAAGTTAAGAAAATTGACTATTCATAAAATGATGGAATTATGTCAAAAATAAACTGATTATGAATAGAATAAATTTAACTCGTATCTCAAGGTGCCATACGTAGTCTTACTAGTTCGGTTCATCAAACCCGTTTCATCGTGTGCCAACAAACCATTTTTATGGTTAAGAAAATTATTGAATTTTATCGAAAACAAGCTGATTTATGAATAGAACAAATTCAGATCACATCTCAAGGTACCATTTGCATTGTTACTAGTTTGGTTCATCAGACCAATTTTGTATGCGTCAACAAACGACCGAAAATGGCAGTAAACAACAAAACAATGTTAGCATTATTGAAAAGTTTCGATTTATTTTTTGACCGAGTCTTTTTCAAACAATTTTTTTTTTTTTTTTGTTAAAAACGGCCGATTTTACATAATGTTATTGAAGAATATTGGGTGTTAAATAAAATTATTGAATTATGTCAAATAAACAATCTGGCATTGGCAATTTAGTGTGAGGAATGAGGATTAGAGGTAACGAAGGCCCGGGACCGCGTGCTTGGTCGATAAACGGCGGGATCGATGAAGGCCAAAAAAGTCAACGACTCAAATTTAAAACTAATTTCTACTTTTACCTTCGAGTGTCCGGGAGGCTGAAAAGAAAAAGCCAACGATTAATTAAATGAAACCGAGTTTCGAGCGTAAACTGGGTGTCGCGTAAAAAAGCGAAACGCGGGTTAACCTCGAGGGTTAAACAAAGGACGGGATAACAACACGAATCGGCCGGGTGTCTCACAACGAATTAAATCATGTGTCGAGGAAAAAATGCAAAGATAATTGAATGCATTAAGAAAATTAGTTTAAAAAAATAACAATTTAAAAAATGGACAACAAATATAATAAACAACGGTAAACGCCGACCGGCGTGGGTGGAAACGGAATAAAAATACTTATACTCACATCTCTATTGTATGACCCTTCTCGATCGCTCATATCGTCTTTATTTAGGTCTCGGTTCAATTGAAAAAAGGCCGCTGGATTTGTAAACGGCAAAAAAAAAGAAAAAGCCTCGCCAAGAGTTCAGAGGTTTGGACAGCAGTGGAATTCGACGATCGAATATGGCGAAAATGGATAAAAAAGGAGAGTACCAGTCTCACCAACAACGCCCGCCACCTTCCCAACAAAATTTACCTCCGCTTCCCTATTTGAAAATTCAAATTTTAAATTGAGCTCATGATTTTCAATCAGATAGTTCTCATGCGCTTAAATAATAATAATGACTGTTTAGAGATATTGATATGGGGGCCTAGTGTGATGTACTAATGTTTTGAGAAACATTTTCTTTATCGTGCCAAAGTTCCGATCTTTATTGAGCCCTTAAGATGATATAAGTAAAGATCGAAACTTTGGCTCGATTAAGAAAATTTCTTAAACCTATGTCACACCAGAATGACTCTCACGATCTCTAAATAGTTGATAATTAACGTTACTAAATACTATACATTAATAATAATAATGTGGAAAGTGGCCGATAAACAGTTATGGGGTCATCGCCAGTCCCTGCTTGTTTTGGCTCTTTTCTATTATATCACTGTATTTTTTAGCCTGCAACCATTTGAGCATTCGATCTATTACCGACTCTGCTTTCATAAGAAAACTAAGTCTATACCCTAAAATGCCTAGACTCTCATTTGAACTTGTCAACTACAGAATAAAATATACAATACATATACACATCACTTCAAACAAATAACACTTCAGACTGCAGCAAGTTGAAATTTTTGATTTTATCATCAAACCTGTTGAAAATTACTTACTCTTTCCTATTTGAAAATTCAATTTCTAAAGTGCGCTCATGATATTCAATTAGATAGATCGTACCCACCTATGTATAATAATGTGGCAAGTTTATGACAAACACCCAAGGTCATCGCCGGCCATCTGCATGTTTTTACTTTTTTTTCTGGACTATCAGGCATATTTTTAGAATACGGCCATTTGATCATCACATTGATCTATTACCGACTCTGCTTTCATACATACGAAAACTAGGTCGATACTCTAAAATGTACACATTTAAACCTCAGGTTGTGAACTACAGAATAAAACATACAATACGTATAGAAATCATTACAAACAAGTAACACTCCAAAATGTAGTACTAAGGTGCATTCATCTTTATATCTAGATTGAAACTGTTTCATGTGAGGGGTCATTAATTCAACAAATCTACAAATGCATCACCTTTTAGATAATATTTAAGAAATATTTTTTAATATAATTTGTTGTCATATTGGGTTGTCCGGAAAATAATGCAGGATTTTAAGTTTTCATTAAAAAAAATCTATATAAAATATTCTGTTTACGTTTACAGGATTACTCATTTGTATGAATGTCAACACTTATTAATCCTCTTCCAAATGATATTGTTTGTTTACCTCTGTAGCATTCCGCTACTTGGAAATAATTCAGTCATCCTTATAATGTCAAAGCGAGAATTTCGTACGATTTTCTTTTACGAGTTTAAACTCGGCCGAAGCGGAGCCCAAACGGCTAGAAACATTAACCAAGTCTGGGGCGAGGGTTGTGTTAATGAGTGCACTGTGCAAAGGTGGTTTAAAAAATTTCGGGAGGGAGATTTCAGCCTTGAAGATGAAGAAGGTCGTGGAAGGCCTTCCTCTCTTAATGATGATGTTCTGCGATCAGTGGTGGAAGAAAACCCCAAAACAACTGTTCGAGAACTTGCAGAGCAACTCAAAGTCAGTAAAACGACCGTCGCTGACCACCTCAAGGCGATTGGAAAAGTGAAAAAACTCGAAAATTGGGTTCCACACTCATTAAACGATCGCCAAAAAAATCAGCGTTTTGATGTTTGTGCATCACGTGGATTCTCTACGATAACACTAGACGTTCTGGACAGTGGCTCGACAAAGGAGAAGCTCCAATACATTTTCCAAAGCCCCCAACTCATCAAAAAAAGGTAATGGTTACGGTATGGTGGGCTTCATTTGGTTTAATACACTACAGCTTCTTAAATCCTGGCGAAACCATCAATGCTGAATCATACTGTAACCAAATTAATACCATGCATCAGAAATTGGCAGTAATGAAGCCCTCTTTGGTCAATCGGAAAGGGCCCATTTTGTTGCATGACAACGCTCGACCACATGTGTCACGTGTAACGTCACAAAAATTATTGGAGCTTGGCTATGAAACTTTGCCTCACCCACCCTACTCTCCGGACCTCTCGCCTACTGACTACCATTTTTTTAGACACCTGGACCACTACTTACAACACATAATATTCAAAAATCAAACGGAACTGGAAAATGCATTTATTGACTTTATCAATTCTAAAAATTCTGAATTCTACTCAGACGGAATTAATAAGTTACCAACACGTTGGGAGAAATGTATTGAGAGTATGGGAAATTATTTTGATTAAAGAACATTGCTTTAAAGTAACTAGTTTCTTTTTTTTTTGTTTAATACCAAAATCCTGCATTATTTTCCGGACAACCCAATACAATTGAGTTTTTAGAATCTTAATAAATTATTATTACAAAAAATCCGTTATTGAGTCGATACTGTTTTAAATTCGGTGTGAAAGATGTTTCATGGTGTGCGTGTTCCTACGGGCATACTGCGAGAAAGGTGACCAGAATATTCAATGAGGCTCAACGAAGGATCATGGATAATTTATTCATACTGTGAAGTATAAAAATAAACGATTGCAAGCTTTTTTGGAATATTTGGGGCACCGTTTGAAAGAGTCAAGTACGCCTTAGAATCGTTCAAATTTTAGAGGGAACCTGTAAACCGTGATCGATGGTTGAGAAATTTTTCAAAAGCCGCTTTTTATGTGTATAAATGTCTTCAATTTTACTATAGCAAGAAAATGAGTTTTTTTACGTGAATGTTTTAATACTGAAAGTTGTGAAGGGAACAGAAGTTTGTGATAAATGTACATATATACAAGGCAATGCGTTTTTGTTTTTTGACGTAAAAAAAACAATCGTATTAATAAAACAAAAAATATAATTTAAACTTTTTTTAATTGTAAAATATATCATTAGTATATAACAATAAAATTTTAGTAATGGTTTAACTTGTTATAATGCGAGGTTTGACGGTGAATCGATGTTTGAGAATCGAGAGTGAGGATCTGAGCGCGCGTCAGTCGTGAGAAGATGACCTAGCTACTTGACTAACCCGACAGACTTGAACCAGTCCACAACAAGATGGCGGGCGCTATGTTATTCGAGAGAACCGTTTCGACGGAAAGCAGGGAAAACAAAAAGAGTTTCACCAATCTGGAAGAGGACAGCGATGAAAACATCAAGAGCAAGGAACAGGGGATCCTCCAACTGGGGGAGCAGTACAAAAACGAAGGGAAGGCGAAGGAGCTGGCGGAACTGATCAAGGCTACCAGGCCTTTCTTGAGCCAGATCAGCAAAGCCAAAGCGGCGAAACTGGTTAGGTCGTTGGTCGACTACTTCCTCGACTTAGAAGCCGGTATCGGCATCGAGGTCCAGCTGTGCAAAGAATGCATCGAATGGGCGAAGAACGAGAAGAGGACGTTCCTGAGGCAGTCGCTGGAGGCGAGGCTGATCGCGCTGTACTTCGACACCGGCATGTTCACCGAAGCACTCCAGCTCGGTTCCAGCCTCCTTAAGGAACTTAAAAAGCTCGATGACAAGAATCTGCTCGTTGAGGTACTTCTCCTCGAGTCTAAGACGTACCACGCGCTAAGCAACCTCTCGAAGGCGAGGGCCGCACTCACTTCCGCCCGGACGACGGCCAATTCGATTTACTGCCCTCCGAAGATGCAGGCCGCCCTCGACCTCCAGTCTGGCATTCTCCACGCCGCCGACGAACAGGACTTCAAAACGGCCTATTCCTACTTCTATGAGGCGTTCGAAGGGTACGACAGCGTGGAGAGCCCCAAGGCGCTCGTCGCCCTCAAATACATGCTTTTATCCAAAATCATGCTCAACACCCCAGAAGACGTGCAGCAGCTGGTGAGCGGGAAGTTAGCCCTTAAGCACGCAGGTAGGGACATCGACGCGATGAAGAACGTCGCCAAAGCGAGCCACAAACGGTCGCTGGCAGATTTTCAGCAGACATTGAAGAACTACAAAAAGGAATTGGAGGAAGATGTCATCGTGAGGGCCCACCTGGGCACCCTCTATGACAACATGCTAGAGCAGAACCTGTGTCGCATCATCGAGCCCTATTCCAGGGTCCAAGTTGAATTTGTCTCAAAGTCCATCAAACTGCCAACACTACAGGTCGAAAAGAAGCTGTCGCAAATGATCCTAGATAAGAAGTTCAATGGAATCCTCGACCAAGGAGAAGGCGTCCTGGTTGTCTACGAAGAACCAGCTGTCGACAAGACTTACGAAATGGCACTTGAAACGATCAACAGCATGGGTAAAGTCGTTGACACACTATATCAGAAGGCTAAGAAACTCTCTTAAATTAACTAATTGTATTTAAAGAACAGAAGTTTAAATTTACTTATATATATATAAAAATATACAAATTAAAACTTAAAAAACAAAAAAAAAATTAAAAATCAGCTATAATCTCATTCGTCTGTATGTGGATAAGTCTGATAAAAACCTGGAAATAAAATATTTTCATAAATCATTTAATTTTCCTTTTTCTCTATCTTGTTTGTTGGTATTATTAAAAAACTAACAAAATTAGTTTGATTGTTAACATATTTTTTTTGTTTATTAATTTTACTCAGTAATATAAAAAAAGGCTCATAACGATATTCTTTCATTGAAAACAAATTTCACGAATACTGTACATCTGTATAAGAACAATTTGGGACAGTTATAATGTTATATCAACATCGACTCATTAATACTTCATAAGACTGTCCATTATTGAATTTAAATGGTTTACTGTTTAGATTTTTTCTAATTTGTTTTGTTAAATATTAATTTTGTTTGTGTAATAACAATAGGGGTTGTCATTTAATAGGTTGAGTAGTTGACTCCTTTTTTTATAACAAATAAAAATTGTATAACAATATGAAATTTTGCTTCAATTTTACATTTTAACCCTTAGTCTCTTATAAAAATGTACTTTTATTAATAGTACATAAAACACTAAAAGTTAGTCGTTTGAATATTGTTGTGAGCCAGGGTATGTTAGCGTTATTTGATTTTTAAAAAAATTACACGTGCGAATGAGACTGTTTTTTTGTTACATAAAAAATGCAATTGTATATATAAAGAAGTCAAAAGTAGACAATTTTAAAAGTCAGTTGTAGGATTAAAAAAACATATATTTTTATTTTTATATATCTGGTCTCCAGTTTTCCTCTTGAATCGGAAAAGGATCCTCCAAGGATATTTCCCTCTTAAGCAATTCTACTTTTTCTTTCCAAGTGTCAGTCTAATTGTTAACTAGCGAAGCTGTTAAGTTGTGATTTAATAAAAAAAAATATATTTGACTGTAATATTTATTTATTTTTGAAAATTACCCCCTCCTCGTCAGAGGGTCAAGCGAGGCTTTTCTGCGACTCATGGTTTTAAAATAACAATTGGCAGCAAACCAGCTTGCTTGCCTGTTTTCTTATGTCATGTTTTACAGAAATCTAGTTTTTATTGCTCTTTTGGGGTCAACCTGCTTTGACCTCCAATTTCTATATTTGGAATTGTTTCCTTTTAAAGGAATGATCTATAAGGAGAAGGTGGATTTTTCACCCATCAAACAAATGTAACTTCTGTTGATTTGATTTTATAAGTTTTAATCAGTAAGTAGTAAAAATACAAAGGATAAATTCATAATTTAACCCAAATAGGAACATTCAGTTATCACAGTTTATACAACAAACATACTTATATCAGAGAAATTTAAGACAACATTTTTTTGCCTGATTTTTTGCTTTTTTTACTTTTCTTCTTTGAAGTCACTGTCTTGTCCTTTTCATTTATCTTCAGTGCCTTTTTTTGAGCTGAAATTTAGAACGTTAAGTTGCGTTAAAGTATAATTTTAAAAGAAAATGATTTGATATTTTGTTAACCTTAATTCACTACCCTGGAGGTCACAGCACGAAAGGTTTTTAATTTTAATTTTTTTTTTTTTAAATGTTTTCTCAATTTTCTTTTTCAATGGTCTAATATTTGCCAGTGATACATAGAACTAAGTCCTCCTCTTAATAATTATGAAATCAACTTTGAAGAGTTTTTAAATTTTATTTGTATCTTATACAAATGTGATCACAGTAACTTCTTTTACATGGTCATAGCGTAGTATTGATATCATTGTGGTTAATGAGCTAAGGAGTTAACGAATAAGGAGCTTTGACTTTTGATTGGATGTTGCTTGACCTGGCACAACCCTACCAGGTCCAGGGTGTAAAGTAGTGCTGTAAAGTTTTGGGTTTAGTTTTGACTGCCAAAACAAATTTCGCTCTTAAGACGTCTAGTCGTCCTGTTCTGTTAAGTTGTCTCTTAAGTCTTGTGTAGGTATTCCCAAGTATTTGATGTACACTGAAGTGCAAAACTTTTTTTTAATGTGAATGTACAACGGGTACATTTTTCTTCATTCAATCTTGCCCAACACTGCACCATCGATAAGCTCAAGGTGTTCTTGGATGTTAGATGTAGCTTGGATAGTTCGAGGAAAAAATTACTGTGATGATGGTATTGGGGTGTGCGATGAATAAAGAATGGGACAAAGAATGCTTTCTTGTGAGATGCCAGCCAATTGTTTACCTTTCGAGAACTCGTTGCCGCACCTCACTCTGAAGCAGTGGTCAGATAGGATTTTAGGATAGGAAGGAAAATGTATGTTATAAAGCATGCCCAGGTGCCATACCATATCAAAAGCCTGTGCTAACATCTAGGAACGCACCCAAGCTATTTGAGTTTAAGGGTTATTTTTCATTGTCCAAGTTCATGTCTATCATGTCAATTGCAGTACATTATTTTTTAAGGGAATTTTTTTATTATTTAATCCCATTTATTATACTATATATAAATTAATTTTTAAACATGAAATTTGAGATAAATGGAATGGAACCGATGATCTTTGGGATTGTATCTAGTGCTCTGGTTGCCTCTGCAGGTGGTTATAAGAGCCAATGTGTCTTCAATCTCTGAGACATCGAGCTTTCTCTTTTCTCTCTAGAATAGAGGAGAAGTGCCGACAACTTTGAAACCTTGGTGGATCATTGAATAATAAGAATGGAAGCTGAATTGGTGAGAAGGAATGATTTTATGAAATTTGAAGATAAGTAGTAACTAATCATAATGAGGTTGACTACACTTTCATTTGCTTTCCTATCAAAAAGTGACTTGTAAAACGCCATGGGGACCTCCAAGTAATGAATTATTAAAGTGTTCTTTGTCCTTAAAGCCTATTGTTAATCACAACTCCATTATTCAATTGACCTAATTTAATAAATAATTATTTGATGCATCACATGATCATACTTTGTTAGAACTACATATTTTACAAAAGTAACAAACCATACCAGGATTTTTAAATCTAGATGTCACAAAGCAGCACGGGACTCTCTTGAAATAATGAAAAGTTGGTGTTATAACCATAGTATCAAGAGGCCTCCAAGGGAAATGTGGACTGGCAACATCCTCAACATTAATTGTGCAATACTTTAAAGATAAGTTGAGTGTGTGGTTCCTATAAAAAGATTAAAAAAATAAATATATGAAAAAAATTCAAAATGTCCTCAGATAATTGCCAATTACCTGTCAGTTTGTTTGAATATTGTTACAAAAGACTCGCTTTCATATTCATGGTTGATTATGTAAGAACCAGGCTTGAGTTCGGTCAGCTTGTCGAGAATTGTATGGGCTGCTCTCAGCCGGTCATAAGGATTCAAATTGTGTAACCGCCGACACTCATTTGTCAGATCTGATAGGTGTTTCTTTTCTACTTGTATCATTTCACCTGTTATTGGATCCATTCTAACTGAAATAATAAAATTCCTGTTTGATAAAACATTGCCGACAGTTCAGTTAGAAAGTGAAACACAAACCTCTCCCAAGCATAGTGTTTGGCCTTAAAAGTATACTGGACCAGTCTTTGAGTGATTCTTCTAAGGTAACTGACTCAGCACCATATTCAGGCTGGTATTCAAGTTTAGCAGACAGTTTAAAACGGCACATTTTAGAGTAGGTAAAAGTCTAAAAAAATTAATTGAACAAAGATCATTATACAAAGTATTTAATTAACATTGATTTTGACTTACACCTCTTCCTTCGTGTGATACTCTGACTAACAACTTCAAGTCCTTGAGCCTCGTCTTCTTAGACAAAACGTTTTCTTCATGGCAAGCTTTCATTTCCCACAAATTGTAGTCAATTATGAAATTTGTAGTTCGATTTTCCTAGGGACATACATAATGGTATTATTTTTACAGAAAAATACCAAATTGTATTAGGGTGAATTAACTGGACCCAGAACAATTTTTGACTTATGAATTTTTTTTTTATTAAACAGTAAACTGCCAAAACTTATTAGGCATTGAGTAAATCTAATTGTTTAAAGTAGATTAAGCTACACATTTTATCGCTCTCCATTTAAATTTTTGTCAATTTAATACAACTAGAATAATGAATATGTTGTGAATTAATTTACGTTTTTTCCATTATGGGATGATACCGAAGATTTTTCATTTATTTCTTTCTGTTTTTTATTCTGATTTCCATCAACCATATTGGCACAATTATAACTTTCTGTATCCTTTTCACACTCATTATCTTCTTTGTCGGTCTCAATGCACAGGTCATCTGAATGAACAGACTGGTCTGTTTCAAAGTCGTCTTCTATCGCAGCTGAAAGACTGGTATTGTCACTTGGCTGTAGATTAATATAATTATTCGGGCCGCTGTCAATTCCAAATGTCTCTAATTCAGTACAGTCATACATTTTGGGAAATTGCGCCCTGTAAAAAAAGTTATTATAATAATGAAAGTTTTGAAAATAAATGTTAAAAAATGGTCTTTACCGCATTTCTGTGGCAGGTTTGACTAGTAACCTTTTTATGGCCTTTTTCATAAAGAATTTCTGCCTGTCCACAATAGTCATGGCCTTTGGTGGAAGTTTCTTGTCAAGAAATACTATTTTCTTTATACCCGTTTCTAATATAAAAATTTTAAAAAAGTTTAAATGAAATATGTCAATATTATTTGGCATTATAACTTACCTCTTTCAACTTCTTTTACTAACACGAAGATATCCCAAGAGGATTCGTGGCCAGAATGGTTAATGAGTGCACAAAATGCACTAGCTGACATTACAATTTGTACATCAGAGCTATACGCAATTGACTCTGCCTTTTTATCTTTAGAAACTAAATTTAAATAAAAAATACAAAATACAGACATGATAGATGAAAATTTTGCTACCAGCTCGTTAATTGTTATAAAACATGTAAATAAACTAACCTTCTGGATGATAATGGGCATACAATAAATTTTTAAAGACTGTCTTGTATTGTGGCCAACCGTGTTTTGTACTAGTATTATCCGAGGCCAATGCGTCCAAATCATTGTTCATTTTTTCAAAAACATCCTGGGCTTTGACAAGGAACATTCGCAAATGTGGAAAAGAATACTTAGCAGTCCTCTTGCCCTTAAACAGTTAATGTAAGTCAAATTTTATTGTTAAGATAAATTTTAACTTACGATGTGGGCGACAGTATTGATGTATGTAAATGTCCCTCTATAGTTAGCATTTAGATCGTTATCCTTGAGAGGAATTGACATCACTTGAGAGAAATACTTTGGGTATTCACGCACCCTTTCTAATTTAAGCTAAAAAAAAAAAAAAATTAAAAACAAAAACTTCAAAAAATTTGTTTTTAAATTAAAATGTCAAACAATGAACTAACCTAAAACGAATATGATAAAAATACTGTAATGACACTTACTTTCCAAAATTTATTTACATATTTCATGACTTCTGGTGTTATCTGGGAATGCTTACTCATTGCAAAGTGCATCCACTGGTTCATTGCAAAATTCTGATATGAAGCTTGCTCGTTTTGAAGTGCTTGTGAGTGCTCCTACAAAATATAATTAGTAAAAAAATATTAGATCGTAAAATGTAATGTTTGATCACAACTACTGAAGGTTAGTCCCATGAGTCAACTTTCGTTGTAGTTGATCAGCTAAAATTAAAGGAAATCTGTAGTGAGAGTTCATCCAACTTAACTTTTGTCATTCATGTTGATACTCGTTTTCAAGTTGAAACACCATCTGAAATGACTGTTCTCTTTTCAAATTTTACACTATGGGTGTTGTTTTGTTTATAAAATATTTTCAAAAAATGCACCTAGATAGAGTATGAAATTAATATAATTTGTTGGTAAACATTAATAATCTGGTCCCGTGTTTTGATTGGAGGAACCAGGATTGTATTTAGAAATGATAGTATTGTGCCTTTAGAGTTGAGAGTGATTGCAATTGGTATGGATATCCAGTGTGAGAGGGCTGATGTACTCCACCTGCCCTTTAGTTTAATTGGTGTAAATTGTGATGGAGGAATGTCGAGTTCTCCACCACCCTAATTGAGTGAATGGTACAAAAAAGGATAGAATGTATTTAAGAACAAGCTAGAGTGTGACAGGATTGAATTTAGGTATGATTTCATTGGGTTTTGAAATGACCTAGCTTTTGACAGCACCCAGAGCCCAACTTTGCTAGACATCAAAACCGAGGCCTGACCCAACACTGCCAACACCTGTACTCAAGACCTACTGGTAATTTATTGTATATTGTAGAAGCTGGAATTGCTGGTGGGCTGTGAGAAGTGATAGGCACAACTATACATTGAGTTGCAAATTTGAGTTTACAAAAATCATAATTAAGAGAAAAGAAAGGCTGAATTTATTTATTGCAAAATTAAGACATTTACCTTCTGCCTTGGATTGCAATGTATATTGTATCTTTGCTACTGTAATAGTATATATCTGTAATGCATTGATTTGCTAAACTGTTACAATTTTACATTAAAAAAAAGTCTATTGTCAAATGTTAATTGTTGAATTTACAAAGGCAAAATTAAGACGTGCCTATGGACCATTTTGGTATGATGCTTGCTGACATTTATAATAACTTTAATGGATCCATTTGCTAAAAACTTTCAGAATTTTCAGAACAAAGTTCTCTATTGTCAAATAAATATTAATTATTAGATTTTCTAGGGCAAAATTAAGACATGTGCCTATGCAGCACTCTTTGGTATGAAGGTTGTTGGCAAGTATGAAAAAAAAAAAAATGGTTATTGTCAGATCTACTAGTGCAAAATTAGGACATTTACTATGTAGCTTCTTTGACACAAATATTGACATTTATGATTTACTAACCCTTATTATGGTATGAGTCGATAAATATAAAATAAAATTGTGAGAAAATGTGTTGAGTTCTATTGTAAAAGAAACCTGGTCCTTACGGCTGATTTGAAGTAAAAACAATTAAGATGATTAGAGAACATTCAATGGTTTGCAAATCATAAATTGATAAAGATTAAAAAAAATTTTATTGAAGCATGTAATCAAAAGCTGATTCGTTGCCCTCGACTTTAGAAAGACGATTAATAAAAGTTGACTTATAAGAGCATGCCTTAAGGCATAATATTCTTAAATTGGTTTAATTCTCCTTAGAAGTTTCTTTGAGATTTTGGACATGGGTTTAAGGGAATAATGATACCATACTGACACGTGATAATTAGTACATGAATAAAAACATTTTCAAAAACAAACTTACAGAGAGCATTTTCTGCTGTTCGTGTGTCAATTCTTTCCCCTGGCTCATGAGAAGAGTTATGTTGAAGAGTTCAACCATGTCTGAAGTTCTGAAGCAGGATTGTTGTGGAATATACGATTTCAATGTGAAACCTGGCACTTTCATGTCAATAGCCAGTTTCTGTGACAGAAGAAAACATTGAAATGTCGTTTCACAAAAATGATTTTCATGTCATACTTGTTTTTCGTCCAGTTTGACATCACCGTCTTTCACAGATTTTAAACCTTTTTTTGTAAAGGTACTTTCCACTTCGAATTCACATCTGAAGGACTTGCAGACGTAAGAGTGTTTGTAGATGTCATCGACGCTGTCCTGGAAGGAGACGTTAGAAACATCTGGGATTTCTTTCCTGAATAAAGGAAAAACTGATCACAACTATGCCCTTGATGATTATATTTTCATGATGAAATATTTAGCTGAAACTAAACAGAAGTAATTGTTGAATAAACTTACCAGAATCGCACAAAATCTCTTTCATCCTTGAACAGAGGATTCATTACTTTATATCTTTACTCCAAGTGATTTTAATGTATTTACACTTTCTGTTGCTAAACAATTGAAACCTCCCAGTTTTTGAACGACATACCATAGCACGTGTTACAAATGAGCGGGAAGTTCAATTTGGCATATTGTATATTTTACATCCTATGCACAGCATTCAATTCAATGAACTGTTAAAATATAGAAGTCTTTTCTCAGATCGGGTCAATTGTACAAAATCCAATTCACCTCAAAGCCAACGTCTTCTACCTCCTTCTTCTAGCTAGCATATCAGCGTTTTTATTTGCCAAATAGAATTATACAATACAAATATGGAATTCTTATTTTAAAAACAACAAAGTCAGTGCCATTTCCTAGCTAGATGAGAAAGTTATGTTGAGACTGTTTCTACTACGCGAACCCTAGCCAAAATTAACTAGGGGTTGGTATAAGGCCATTTTTGCTAAAGTTAAATGTTTTTGAATTAAACGGGTGGCAGAAGTTGAAACTACAATATATTTCGAAGCAGTCTTCTTTCCTTTTCAGCGTACAAAAGCTTGACAATATTTTAGTTACGCAATCTTGTATGCTGAAAAGAGCTGCTTCGAAAGACACACAAAGAGGGCTTTAAGTCTCTTAGACATCGAGTAAATACGCGACGGATTTCGTCTTATGAAACAGAATCCCATTCTACATCAAGAGCGATTTGAGGCTGCTTATCTCTTTATGCAGGCGAACTATATTTAACTCGTCTCTTTACATGCAAAATAATTGAACTCGACTTCAGCAAGCATTCAGCAAGCAAGGACATTGAACCAGAAAATAAGTTGTACCTTCAGAAACATTATAATTACAAAGACAACATTTTTTAACAGAGGGATCTTTTTAGAGCCATGGTTTATAGTTTAAAAACGGCCGTTTTCCCCTTAGTTTAAAAGCCAACGAAGCTCGCGGAAACTTACATAGGTCGTTAATTTTATTTCCAAGTTTTTTTTTCATTAATATTTACTATAAGTTTTGTAAAAAAGGTAGCCATTAGATGTAGAATTGTTATCGAGCTTTTTCAAACTTTGATGCTTTTATTTTGTCAGGCAAGCCAATCATCTGGGATTCCAAAAAAAATATCGTTCAAAGGCTCCGAAAAATCAGAATGATGCTGTTGTGACAAAGAAATCTACTACTTGAACCACTAGAGACTTTTTTATTAGATCTACGTCAGTGATTTTTGGTCATAAAAACAAATGAAGCTGGTGGTTTTATGAAAATAAGGGTTCATTTCAGTTTCGTGTGAACTTTTATTTTAGACTCCATGGGTATGCTGGCCTTGCATATGTTTAACCCACACCCTATTAAGTCTAAATTCGGTATGGGGTATTTTCCACTCTAAATATCAGGTTCGAGAGGTTAGCAAAAATCCCATATGCTTGTAATGATTCATAACCTCATCTTTTCGTCCTTTAACGAACCGTTTGTCACAAGCAGCTAATTTAGTACCATTACGAAAATCATTGTAATTTTGGAAAGGAAAACTTCCAAATACCATTACGGACAATACTGTGCTAAAAGGTTTAAGTTTCTTTGTAGATTGGATTGTTTGCTACGAGGCTTGCATCATCTGCGTACGTAATATCTTGATTTTACTACCTGTAATACACTCCTACCTCCAGAACATCCCATAGATCATCAAGAAATAAAGAGAACATGGTGGGACTCAATAGTCTCTTTCAAGCCAGCGCCATTTTTAAAAGATTTATAAAGCCATCTGACCGACGAACCGAAGATGCTGCTTTATTAAGTGCTTTTAAAAATGCATTCACTTCGAGGAAATGGGTAAATAGATAGTTTGGGGAACAACGAGCAATGATGATCTGTATCAAAAGCTGGTGCAAAGTCAATAAACATAAATCATTTTTCTCTTTTTCGAGAAGACTAATTTTAATGAGATTGGAATATAAAAATATTTCGATAGCGCAATAATTTTGCCTAAAATCAACCTGAAATTGTGACAAGAGATCGTATTCTTCTATGAATGATTGTAGAAGATTTATGGGAAGAGAAAGAGATTTTCGAAATAGAGTCCTAAAAAGTTGTATCCTGTTTACCTCTATAATTGTTGTATTGTCCTTGCTTGTAAAAACGAAATATAATTAATTGATTTGTTTAATAATGTAGAAATTTCACCAATGCTACAATATATATGTAGTTAAAGAAGTTTATAAATTATGAACTTATGGTAAATATTTTTATGATATTCGTAAGGTAAGCGGTCAGGCCCTGGCCGATTTGTTGTTTGTAAGTCTTGATAACTACATTATGTTCATTCTATGAGAAAAGGGCATGCACAAAGGCAGAGCAAACAGATTCGAAAAATTCAAAGGGGGCTTTAGTAAAAGCTCAAAATGTAAGATTAAAGTTTAAGTAGTATCCTTTTGAGCCCGTTTGATTCAATCGTCATAAGTCTAAAGGCGCGTACAGGCCTTTAAAAAAATCTGTCGGTCATTGTCACTTGGTTAGGTTGTGGCACGAACTTGGTTCAACGATCTATAAATTATGAACGATGTTGATCGGTGACGCAAAAAATAAACGCCCTCCGATTTTAGTCGATGGCGAAAACTTGGCCGAAGAAGAGCATGCCAAGGTAAGACAGCATCGGACGAAATGGCTGGGATTTTTTTAAGACAACCTCATCGAAAAATTCATTTCTTGCATGAAAACAAATATGTGTTGTTTATTACAAAATTATCAAAATGGTAGAATAAATTTTATTTGTGTACATGTTAATGTATGATTTTAATCTGTGTTTTACGATTTGCAAAATATGTTTTCAACTGTTTACTTGTTTTACACTTAGAGGAAAGACTTTTAAATAGAATAAAAACTAGTAGAAACCATCGAGAAGTCTTTTTGAAATAAACAGAACGCTTCTGGTCTTTCATGTGTAGTATGAAACAAGTCGATATGTCCTTCGGGTTTGTCAAAACCTAATTTGTTCTTCACCGGCAAATAGTTATCGGTTATTGTCTTTCTGGATGGACTTGTGCCCTTACATTATTGATACTCGAGGTCGAGGATAGTCGGTATATCGATCCCGCAAAATCATCCTTCAAATACGACGCATTATGATAAATTTGGAAAATGCTTTGTTCAGGGTGCACTCCCAGACAATCAGACCCGGGGAGCAAGCTAAGTTGTTCTACCAAGTAGCTAGAATAAACCGACCAAGATGATCGGAAATGAGTCAACAACAAATAATCTCATTGTAAGATTAGAATGCCTACATTGCTTCCTGATTGTCTAAAGGTGTCTGTATCGTTGCAATATTTTCTTTATCTCTTGGTACAGAGCTTATTTGCAATAAGTTGGAATTTAATAGGATATGTTCCAGTGACTCATACTACGTAACGTACACTGAAAGTAGATTGTTGTAAAAATCTTTTTCAACGAGATCAATATTTTTATGCACTAATTAAGCAAGTTGTAGCGATGAACTTTTTGTTCGACAAACAAATGGCCAGTTAGTCATTAAGAAAACATGAGGCGAAGAAGCAATCATTAACCATTTGTCTAATCAATTGAAATGACGTCCGGTCAATATTCAAGGGAATTTAAATGAGAAAACAGACTTGTTAAAAGCAACGAATACTAAAACTAATTAACAAATACGCTATTTTAAAAACAAATTGATAATTTTAGAAATATTAGATCAAATATTAAATTGTTTCACTTATACATGTTTTTTTGATTGTCCTTGATAGGAATGTAATTTTATATTGATAAACCCACTTGCTTTGTCAAATAAATCCTAAAAAATAATTAAAAATTGTAAAACAATGTTTTACAGTATAATAATTTTTACGTTTTCAAAGTGAAGATTTAATCTATTTTTCAACGTTATTTATGCTTTTTGACATATCCGTAATATTAAAAAACAAAAACAAATAAAAGCGTGATGAGATATTTTTTAAATTGTCTTGACATTCACAACAGGTTGAATACCAGGTTCGAATCATAGAACATGTAAATCACAATATTAAAATTCGAATATTAAAAATTACACTCTATTCGTAATTTTGGCATCATGAGGAGCTAGCTGTGTTTGCGATGGAAAGCCGGTTTTTAATCACTACGAAGCATGTCTGTTTTTATGATAAACTGTGATCCAGTCACGCGAGTTCGCAGGTAAATTTGCTCAGCAAATAGACGTCAATCAAAACCTAAAAAAATCCTTAACGCTTATTCCTTAATCACGTTTAATAAATTAATATAAAGGCCAAACGAGTTAAAAACTTTTTGTTGATTGAAGTTTGTACGTTTCCCGATCATTCTGGTCTGCCCGTCCTCGCAGTTTGGTCGGTCATATGCACTTCGTCATTTCACCAATTTCAGTGGAACAGAAAAAATATTTCATCTAGATCAATCTAAGTACAATAATGGTATATGTAAAAGTCAATGGCATAATATTCAACGTAATTTCAAATTAAAAAAACACATTTTGTGTTAAAAACTAAATAACTTAGCAATACCCTCAACTTCCAAATGCGACACAACTAAAGCAACTTACAGAAATAACCACTGAACAAAAATATTTGAAATTTTTTTTTTTTTTTTTGTTGCTTTTTTACGAGGGTTCGCAACAGCAGAGGTTATATAAACCCTCAGGGTGCCGGTGTTTTTGAAAAAAAGCCCATTTATAAGTATGTCGGGTTCGAATGCAGGGCCGCTGGATTCGAACCCAGGACCTTGACCTTACAGTGATGAGCGCCGTGTCAAAGACGAAACCTCGCGGCCACCGACGCCCCACTATTTGAAATTTAACAACGAGATGTACACCCAAGGCGGTCTAGGGATGGGGGAACACAACTTCGGCCATTCTTGTAGAGGCGTTACTCTAAAATCTTGAAGAGAACCATTTCCCAAAAATAGTGGCTGAGAACGGAATACTCCATCTATTTAGATATTTCGGCGGCACTTCAGACAACTCCTTAACACAATACACAAAAACATTACATTCACCTAGAAACTGGAAACGACAACAACATATAATTCTTGGACACTCTCAGAGGCCGTAATAAAATCAGCTTTTGTTTATACAGAAACCGACAGTATCTTCACCATGTCCAACCTGCCACGCAAACACAATATTTCAGCTCCACGACACAAGATTCACAGACTAAAAACTGTCCCACTCAACACTACGACCATGATTTGACCATAGTTTCTTAATCTGCATACAACCTTCTTTCTATTTAAGAAATGCTAGCAGTTAGCTGTTATCTTTGTTTTGTTTTTGTTGGTTCTATGCTGTATCTATGTTTTTCCGAATAGCATTCAATGGTATTATAGTTAGTTCTGAGCCTCGGCATTAAGCTGTATGTAATAATGTGACGGATGGAGAATGACAGTAAAATTTTATCCCTGATTTCCATGATTTCCGCGTATTGTTGAGAGCATATATTAATCGCATGAATGTTTTTACCCTTTTCGCTACGAAGGAAAAGCTATTTCTTTTAAATCCACCTACCTTTCGAGAATTACTATTATATTTGCCTATTTAGATTGTACTTAATGCCATTAAAACGGAGGTTTCACCATTTAAAATTCGAGAAAATGTCACGTGCTTTATTTCATTTATAACTTGTGTGCCTGTGGTCAAAGTGAGCTTTTATACAACTTTAATGAAGGCTGTTATGAACAGCCAATTGTAAACAACGCGATATCAAAGAAAGATGTCGATACACTCGAATGGCTATGAAAAGTTGATGGGGCCATTTCGTTCGGCGTAATGCCTGAGATAATGTGGTATTGCAATTAAGGCCGATCGTCAAAAAATAATATTAAAAAAATTATTGGCGCAGTCAGGGATTATTATTGACCAGGTCTTCATTTATTGGACGTTGAGTAGACAGGGCCCCTTCCAAAGTGATTGTTGTTGGCAACGGACAGGTTTTGCCGGCAAAATTCTAGGCTGCCACCAATTGAATTACACGAAACCGGGCTGGAACGCTGCCACCTTCACATCGTCCAACTGGAGACAACAAGTGGACGTGCTGCTACGCTCAGTCACGTAGTTTCAATGGAATCGGAAAATTTTCGACTGAACACTTCCTCAGACATTCGACTCTGAGATGAGAATGTTTGTAAGTCACTGAATGAAAAATGCACGTTTTAAATATCAACTGATGTTCTACTTGCAGAATTTGTCCTTTAGCGTTAAACCTCATCATCAGGTTGAATGAGGTAAACAACAAATTCTGTAAGCAGGCCATCAAAAAAAGTGAACCTACATATCCACCCTACCTTTACAATATTTATATTAACGTTAACAATTTTCCTTAGCCTTGAATGGATCCGAAATTCGCTACTATTTCAACGTTCTTAAACAGATTAACAAAAGGTCAAAAAATAAATTTTTATTAATATCTTGACCATTAAAAACAAAGCAAAATTTAATACTAAGAGAACTTAGCAGATTCACTTATTAAAACAATAACAACATCGTTAGCATTCTTTGGTGAGCAACATGCTTGAATATTATTATAACTTTCTATGTAACCATATGCTTTTTAGCCTTGGAAAATACTTTAGGTTACACTGCAATATTAAAATATATTTTTAATTTTATTATCTTTTATTATGGCATGCAATTTTACAGTACAACGTTCATTAATTCATAAATTGATGTAAAGTA
Organism: Cimex hemipterus; assembly: GCA_039619505.1. NCBI lineage: Eukaryota > Metazoa > Arthropoda > Insecta > Hemiptera > Cimicidae > Cimex > Cimex hemipterus. The sequence continues at coordinate 11,071,342 of CM077106.1, read as the reverse complement.
AATTTTCTTACTTTCTATTTATATGAACATATTGTAAAACCACATTATCAAGTCTGTTGTTAATTTTTTTTTTTTTGACATTAATTCTAAAAATCACTTATAATATCTGTACGTTGATTATTCGAAACATATTTATAACTTCAGTTTTAGTAAACGATGGTTTTATTCATAGAGTTTGAGTCCAACAAGGATTACAGAAAGTGAATCAACATACTCACCCCGCTTTTATTATTTTTATATATTATTTGTTTGTAAACTCATTTATTTTGTAAAAATATATAAATATTTCTAAACCCAACTTTGAACCAATAAAATAGCAAAATTTATGATCAAAAACATTAATAAATTAGGCTCATGAATTTAGTTTAATTAGATCATAATTCACTATTAATATTTTTTCGCCTAAAATAAGGCTTAAACTCTTTAAAAATATTATTGAGTATAGATTTTATTTCAATATAGATAAATACATAATTTAAACAATCAGATTTGTAAACATACTTACCATCTTACAGTTAATTAGGTTTTTAGTATAATAGCTAATTTAAGTATTGTAGGGTTATTTTATTGTTAGAAATGGATTTAAATTTGATAGAAAGGTGATTCTTGCAAAATCGTATTTATATCATGATACTAATAGCTAAGATATTTCATTTATTTGAGTTTACACGGAATTTTAAATAACTTTTTAATAACCAAGGTAAGTTATTATATGTTATTTTTACAATTGATGCAAAACAAAACATAATTAAACAAGACTTGTTAATGAAGTTGTACTATGACAAATTTAAAAAAATAAAGTAATAATTGTTTTAGAAATAACCGCAACTTTTTCTTATAAAATCTATACTGTGCTATCAAATCGTATAGTTGGAAATAGAAAAATTGATATATTTTTTGCATAATTTATGATAGGCATTTAAAATTTTAAAAACGTGTTCAATGTGTCTATATTCTTGAAGGGGAGGTCGAAATGCCTAACTGTTGAAACGCTTCCGACGAAATGAAGAGAACAGGCGGAACTGTGATGTTCAAATGTGCCATCCGACGCCTGAAAAATTAAACAGTTTCCACAAACAAATCGTAAAAAAATTTAGAAATTGATAGTCTATTTATTGTGGCCTAATATCATCAATCTCTAATTAGAATATTAGTTATATTTATTAGACAATGTAACATAAAAAAATAGTCGTTACTATACGATTCAAATGTTACTGAAGCATCGTACAATAAAATGTTTTTTACTAATAATCTATTTTGTAACATTTTAATAGGAGGTAGACAATTCAACGTTTAATATTATGTGAAGAGACTGAAACGGCGAAATAATGGAATGCGTCTGACAGACCAGGAAGTCTCGATTGGTAACGATCAAATTACAAGTTCATACCCCACAGGCCAGTTAGAGAAATATCAAAAATGATATTTTTACAAGGGTTCACAATAGCAGTTTCCAGCAAACCTCACGGTACCGGTGTTTTTGAAAAAAGCCCACTTGTATGTATGTATGGTTCGAATCCAGCGGCCACATTCATGAATTACAGTGGTGAGCGCCGTGTCGTCTAAACCGTTATGGCCACCGATGCCCCTCTTCAAAATATTATTTTTCAATTTTACTATATTTCAATTATTTTGTAAAACTTTCAACTTATGTTCCCTTCTTCTTTCAAATAACAGTAATCGTTTAAAATTGCTAGGAAAATCAATTTCTTTATAAACTTAAATAAGAATTAACAATTATTGGGCCAATGAAATTAACATAGTGAATAAGAAGATTTAAAAACATATATTTTTTTCACTTCAGAGTATTCTATAATTGAAATCACTTCATGGATTGTTTACAATTGCAACTTCGTGTATGAAGAAAATGCTTATTCCAATGGGCTCAGCCTGTTTAATTGAAGCCTGTTGCAGTCGCGTGCACTTCTAAGTATTGAAAACACGCTACTTCATCTCAGGGATCAGTGATTTTTTCAGACACGAAGATGTAAAGCCTTATTCCTGTTATGAAATACATACACATTAAATTAAAAACTACGACCATCTATAAACAGAACGGTTCAAGGATGATCATGAATAAATAAATTGGGGTTGACGTAATGCGTAATGTGTTGAAATACAATCGTTTGAAGACGTACTACAAGTTGGAAAACTAATTGACTCGTTTATTTTTAATGAATACAGTCAATGAAGCCTACCCAAAGTAAAAAACGATCATTAGCTATAATTGTTGTATATTTTCACGGTGAATCAAAAAAGACCTGAAATAAAAAAATATTATTATTAAAAAAACCCACGAATAACAGGTTCAATATTTCACAACGAACTTGACACCCTTGAAATATTTAAAATTATTTCTACACTTTTGATGTTTACACTTTTATGTTTTAGTGGTCAATTGAATAAGTTACTTGTTTCAATTATTTATTCTTTTATGTAATGTCTTTCTTATGATAGGCTTGTAATATCCCTTAAATTATCCTCCTTATCCCGTAAAATTGTACAACCAATTATGAAGGCTAACAATAAGAAGTTAAAAATCTTACCCTTTTCGCACTGTTTTCTGTTTTAAACTCGGAAAAAATTTTCATATCGTACAAAATGCAAGAATGATTTTGAACTTTTACTGCAAAAAGAGAATTCTTTGATAATGATAAATAATAATATAATAATATGATAAATTGATTCAACTTAAAATATTAATTATTTAAATTATTTAATTCTATTATATTTATTAAAGCATTAACTATTATAAATCACATATTTGTAGCCTGAACAAGTAAAAATTACATATTACAAATCTGTTAGTGTTTATTATTATCCGGTCCGAAGTCGTCGAATGTAATGTCCAATATTCTGCAAGTGCCTTTAATCAGTTCTCTAGGAATAGAAATGAGGATAGTTTGTAAATCGTGTTTTCCTTCATTTTTATTAATTATTATTATTATTATTTTAGTCGTCACATCATTGAAACTACAACCAATACTGCAACCGGAGGACAAAGATTAAGAGAACTAGCTAAGGTCTGGAGTACGAGTCGGTATCCCAGGGAAAGCGTAGATAGAACGTGAGCAGAAGTTTAAAGATGGATCGAAAGCTAGTGGATATTTTAAAAGCGGGATCTGATCAATTCGTTGAAAAAAGTAATGCTGAGAGCGTTGTGGATAGTGAGGTTAGCCACGCAGTTATGAGCTTTGACAATTTGTTTGAGGAATTTTGGTCGGAAACACTGAATATTGGAATTTTTGGCGGAGTCCCACAATTCTACTACTTATGCCCATATTGGTTTCAGTAATGTCTTGCATAAGGCTGGCTGAGTTTTCATGTTCAAAACAAATTTCGGTTCTAAAAGTCTTCATAGTTATGTCTAGTATAGAGATGACACGTCTTTTTTATGACTGAGTTGAGAGGAAGACGGTAACTCCTTGTTGTACCTCTCCTTATACTGAACAACATGGGTGTTTTTCAACGTAAATGTACATTTTCGCTCAATCAGTCTTGTCCTCTGATTTTAGCACCAGTAGTTGATAAACTCAAGGTGTTCTTGGGTTCTTGGTTAGTATTTATTAGCTGAAATAAAGGAAATTGTGCGTTGGGAGTATGAAAAGTAAACAAAATACATTGGGTACAGGATGAGATCAAGAAAAGAACTGTGAGAAAATTAATACCCCCTTTTTAAATAAACATTTATAATTGTATTATTTATACGCATAAGAATTTTGTAATATTTTTGAGTTATTTTATGATGATAGCACTTACCCTCTTTCACTGTTCTATCTTATTTTAAATTTTTCTATCCATTTTCATTTTACTTTTAACATTTTTGAAGTTCATAGTTAATTTTAATTTTTCGTTTTCATTTAATTAACTTTACTGATTTATTTAAGGAAAAGTTTTTATTGAACGCTTGCAATAATTCTTCTTTTCGAATATGAAATAGAAAGAATTGTATTTAAGTTAGTAATTTTTTCATGCAATTTTCTGTTTATTCCCAATATACAATACACGAAATATTATTATAATATAATAATATATTATTACAAGGGATATTATTAAATTATTTTTATATATTATAGTTTTTATCCAGCCAATACGTTACATAAGAGATTAATTAAATGAAAGATGTTATTTGGTCAATCGGACCATGAAATCTAAGGAATTATTTTTTGTCATATTAAACTACAGTTAAGCTTATTTAATAAATTAACATTTTTTTAATTATTTCTTTTTGACCGTAAGGAAGACGAGCCGGGATGAGCGCCAAGTGGTCTCGCCGAAGCAAAATACCTACCAGGCAACCTACTGGCCTCTACGTCCACTCGAGCCCACCCACAGGTAAAATCATGTAGTTAAACCAATCCCCCTACCATACTGATCATTTTGTATGTTATTTCGTGATTTAGCGGTCCCGGTCCATCCTTCGATAGTACGTCAATGGCTGAGGGGAGGAGAGATAGAAAGGCTGATGGAACTCATCCTCCAAGGGGAAGGAGCTACCCTTGTAGGAGAATATTCACCCGACTCCAAAACAAGAGCCTTCATCAACTCTCTTCCCAGGATTTTAGTAATACATTCAAACAATTTCTTTTTAAAATATTTTTCGCCAATTTTGCCAAACTTGTGAAATTATTAAATCTTTAATTTAAATATGGAGTTTTTGAATTCATTAAAAAATTCACTATATTATTTGATTTGAGATCACCAACCAGGTGGGGGAACCAAATTTCAATTTCTTTTTTATATTTAGGGCTTTCCTACAGGAAACATTTCAATATTAGTGCTGTTTTAGGTTGAGCCAATACAAACTGCCATGGGTTCCTCAGTTTATAATTTGATGTTTTGCATTTAACTATCTTATTTCTCCATATTTTTGAAAACTGTATAGACATTATGAGTAGTCGTAGAAAATAGTGTTGTTGAAAAATTGAAAGCGAGTGGTCATTCTTTCTTTATATATTTCGCACAACCACAAGAAAAGTGAAACAACTCAAAAAACATTTTTACAGGGAGACAGATGGAAGTTTACTTTTTGAATTATGTAATAGGGACATGCAAACACAGTTGTTGGAAATAAAAACTGTAATGATCAGTCCATATTTTCTTTCGTTTGTCCTAAAAGAAAACACAAAACTTTAAGTCCACCTGTACTACTACTAAAAAACTACTCTTTAGAGTTGTGACACTTTTCTTAAATATAATGTAAGCTAATTTATTTTTCCTAACGATAATGTTTATTAATGAATGACTGTAAGTATATTAATTTTTTTTATGTTAGTAGCAGACAACAAACGTGCTTAAATATCCTTAAAGTACAGTTTACAAATAATATTTAAATGTGCTTTTCTCCTGGAGTCAGGGCTAATTCGTTATTTAATGGACAAAATTAACTATTGAAATAGAAGTTTAATTGATTATCAAACATACATAATAAAAATAACATATTTGATCAAAACATTAAAAAATCGCTGAAGATGTAAAATAATGAACTAGTTAAATAAAAATACAACATTGTTAAAACAAACACGAAAAATTAATTAAGAATTTTATTAAAATTAAAAAAATGAAACAAAAATAATTCACGATCACTCTAGATCAAGGTATGGTCTTGAAAAGAAAAGTAATTCAGTTTTTACTGCCAAGTTGTCGATCTATTTTAACTTAATCATCAGAGCCAATATTAATTTGCAATTACGAAAAACATGTTTGTACTATTGATTTAACAATTTGATTTAGCAAACTTTTATCCGGAGAGTTTGTGAGTGAAAAAGTGATCGATATTTCTAACATTGAAAACTAAGAATATTTTAAAATTAGTACTACTTTGTTTGTAACATGAAGAGAAAAACATAAGTCCTGGGAATGCTTTTAGATTCAATTAACGCCATGCAATCATTCTTCTTTGCATAACATGGTAATTCAGTATTTACAATATATTGATTTTCTGTAACACTTTTGAGCTGTAATTTTGAAGATTTGTTAGTGAAATCTGAAGAGCTAGAGCTATCAGCATTATAGAGCATAGGTCAAACCTTTCTTCTCATTACCTGTTATCAAAGCGCAACGAGAATATCAAATATCCATAACATTCTGACTTAAGGAAGTTGCCAAAGTGTGGAATGTGAAGACTGACAGACTATATTATTATCATTGATGCCAGTTTCCTTTTTGTTGGTTGTCAACAAATGTAGAATCAATTTGTCCACGTGATGTGAATGTAATTTTTATAAATATTTTGCACGTATGGAAATAAACTTTGCAACTTGAAGATTATTGATCCTTTGACATGCAGGAATTATTTCTTAAAAAGATTGGTCAGTTATTACAAAACATTTAATACTCACACCTAAAGCTCGACACAGAACTAAGATGTGCCCCTTTTCATGAGTAGAGAATGTTTTTCCGCTAATTCAAAAGTGGCACATGATGCTGCCTAGCAGTTAAGAGTTCACGTACAGTTGTTTGATTTTTCCTGCAGTACCACATACCTGAATAATCCGGTTTTTATAATTTTTCGATTCTGAATGTGCCATACAATATTTACGGCCCTATGCGTCTTTTCAGCGACTTCATCTGCTAACTCACTTTCCGCTTTAATATGTGTAGTACGTCTATTTTCTAAAACACTAGCTTCTCCTCAGTCGTGAAGTATAGAATAGAGACATAGCAAACGATACATAATATGCATCATCATCATCATCATCATCCTATAGAAATATAGATGTCCAATCAGATTCACTCCCCAGAGTACTCGACATACTTCGGGGCGGGGATGCACTCAATTCTCGCTTATAACTTCCTTTTTCTCTCCAGACGTCACTCACCCTCAGAGTCGTCTATATTCCACGGTTGAACTACTCCTTCCTTTCACGCTAATAAATTACATTAATTCAATACATTTAGTTTAATACAACAAAAACACATTCAGACATGACACAAATGCAACATACATTTTAAAATACTTACATCTCTGAGGAAAGGGAACAGCGATATGCGCTCATTGGCCTACCCCAACATTACATACGAGTCTGACTTCTTTCTTTAAAGGACTTGCTATTGTCTATGCTCTAACAATTTTTAATTTAACTAAGATCCCAGCGGGCCAGAGCATACTGAATATCAGTCTAAACAAGATATTAGACCTTTACTAATAGAACACTCGCTCATTTGTTCGGCAAAATCATAAATTTGTTTCAGCCAATTTCTATCTTTACAAGTTCTTATTTTGGGGTAAATTGTTAATAACTGGTCGTTGTTTTATATCCTAACATTTAAAAAAATCGTAAAAAGTAATCGTCAGTAAGAGTCTTTCTCACAAATCTTTCTTTGACGAATTTCTTTTCTGAAATACATATATATATATATATATATATA
>CM077106.1:11030989-11063571 GCA_039619505.1 Cimex hemipterus | reverse complement strand
ATATATATATATATATACATAAATGAAAATGTATTGTACAATGAAATATATATTTTGTATAAAAAAGATTATAATTTTATTTATAAGTTAACAACTTTCTTTGTCGTAACAAAATTAGAGGTTCATATGCGACATTCTTATAATCTATCATAGGTAATTTAAATGGAATTTATTTTAAGTAGCTGTCATACATCCAAACGGTGTTGTTATTTGGTTTTTTAATCATAGTAGTCATTAAAGGGAATTTTGTATAAAACACATCAATAAATGTAATTCTTCGAACAGTTAATTATTACTCCGCCAATCCGGGTCAATCAATCGGTTTGAGTTTCTTTGAAATTTTATACGTTTTCGTGTAATAGTTAACGTGTGTGTCCAATCCGATTCCATCATCTATCGACTTCCCTATTAGATAAACCGTTTGTGTACGTCTGTTATTGATCAATGTCAACGCTTTCCTGACCCTAATAACAAATATGGTTATATTATTTATTAAAAAAAGAAGAAAAACATATTAAAGATTAGTGAAATAATTATTTTAAAATATTGGCAGAGAAGTTTTTTTTTGACATGAAACGTAAGAATAGGACGTAAATAATAAACACACGATTTCCGGTCAAACAACTACTCTAGGCCGGTAACCCCGCAATCGATAATGTAATATTTTAAAATGCCGTTTGATATTTCAGAGAAGGATCGAGGAACTGCACGAGGCCGGCCTTCGTGGGCAGGTGGACGAGGTGGATAGCGTGCTGAGCCGGGAGCCGCGATTCCACCTGGAGCTAAGCACGGATTCTGGAGGACTTGGTCTGCTACACAAAGCCGTCATTCACAACCACGTCCCTTTGCAGGAATGGCTCATCGAAAACTACCCGGACATTGTTCACGTCCTCGACAAGGTACTCTCAAATTTTCGCATCCAACACGTTTAAAGGTAAAAAAATTCAAATAGTCTTTTCTGGCTTTGTAAATGTAAAAATTAAGCTCGCGGGAAAAATCTGCATTAATTATTTTTCTTGATACGATTGATATCAGACTTGATATTACAGTTTGGAATCAGGCGAAATTGAATGAACAAAAATACACTCAGTTTTTCGTAGCTTTCGTGGAATATTTATTATCTGGATTTTAAAACCATTAAACGATAAATTAAAAACAAATTTAAATATCTACGTACAATATTCGATATTTAAACTTAAAGCGTTAATTTATGAGATAAGTTTAGTAAATCGGAAGAAATCTATCACCCGTCATTTGTATTACAGTTGTAATTTTTTTATTGAAGCCAACATGTCTGCGGGTAAACAAATGAATATTAATCAATCAATTCACCTTCAAAAATGTGATTGGTTGAAAAATAATATAATACAAGAAATCACATGATCAGTAAAGTAAAAATTGTCCATTACGAAAAACCGGAGTATAAAAAATTAATAAAGTTTTAAACTTCATATTTCTATTATTTCACGTTTAATGTATAGACGGTAAGTTTTTCGGTGTTTTCGAAAAAAAGCTCACCTGTTAGTACTCCTTTTAAAAAGTACTCAGTACTTCTGCTGATGTTCGAATCCGGTACCCATGCAGAGACAAGTCGCCTTGTCAACTAATTGTTATTTAAGCTTCACCCTGTTTAAAAATTAAATATCGATCAATAGTCTTTTTATTACATTTTTATCACATTGTCTAAACACGGGAAAATTTACAAAATAGTACTATCAAATACCTAATTAATATTCACTATTAGACGAAAATGAAAGATTATCAATAAACCTAAAAACAGGTATTCAATAAAACACGCTTTACCGATCGAAAAAATAACTGTGTTCAAGGGGAGGAAGAACATCGGATGATTTTAAAGTAAAGTACTCACCTACTAGGTAAGTACTTTACTTTAAAATAGGTAATTGGTGAGTAAGGAGATAGATATATATATATATATATATATATATATATATATATATATATATATATATATAGAGAGAGAGAGAGAGAGAGAGAGAGAGAGAGTATGTGAGTGTGTGTAAGAGATGACCTGAAAGAGTAGGGGAACAATAGAAACTCAAGCACTGAAAGAGATCGAAAGTGATGCATAGAAAAAGTACGGGAAAGAGAGCGACAGTTTTACAAGACCTTGCAGTCGTGATGGTGTAGTATAATCGAGGCGCCGTAAACTATAAAACACTCAGTTACTATTTATGATGTTTAATCATTACCAATACTGTTTGTTTGTGTCCAATTACATAATGGATGTATACTATAGACAGGAGAGAGAGAGAGAGAGAGAGAGAGAGAGAGAGAGAGAGAGAGAGAGAAGGAGAGAAGTAAAAACGCGAAGAACTGAAGGTCAGCGAAAGCGATGCACAGGTTTGTTGAAATGTTTGGCCCCTAGATGTGTTTCCAAGAAATTTGAGATCACTTGTAAAAAGTTTAAATATCAATGGTCGAAAGCTTGGCACAAACAACTGATTCTGTTGTATCTTCAAGACAATACCTTAATACACTGAGTTCGTGAATAATCAGTGCCCTGAAAAGTTTAAAGTCTAAAAGTTTAAGACCGCATCTAGCAGGAAGACCATGTCAGTCACTGCATTCCAATGAGAAGCTTGGTTTTAATGCCGGTCAATTTTGAAGTGCAAAAAACGTGAATTACAATCCAACTAAATACTATCGTCTTTTGTTCGTTATTATTTTAATTACATTTTTCTTTAAAGTACGTATACTTACTGTCTCCATTTTTATGGAATCGAAAGAGCTATTTGCCAAACAGTATTGTGTGCGCTTTCCGTACATCATGTTCGTTTCCACCGACGAACACGAAGAACGAACCTCCATCTTCATTTATGAAATGGTTTTGCTCGAAGTTCTTCCTAAAGTAGGATCCTTTTCGCTTTCATAGTATTTCTGGTTTTTCTTTAGTATTACCTTGTTAAACGGGCTAGAAGTATCGTCAAGATTTCTACTTGGGATCCTTATTCCACATGAATGTTTTTGGAAAAAATTCTACCAAACTCGTAAGTTTAATGATTTCATCTTTATAGACATCCGGTTTGCCTCCGCCCTGTGACGGGACTAATTTCGGACAAAGATTAAATTTGATTCTATGAAATTATGTTATTCTTAATAGCTGACTAGAAGATGCAGGTCCTACGAACAAGCCACAAGTGTATTATGCAATAAAAATTATTTAGACGACAAAACTACGAGGTTGTAAAAAATAGAAAGAAATTGAATCCTCTTATGCATCAATAATATCGACAAATAAATTTGAAGCTCATAACTAATAAATAACGTAGTCAGGCCGTTTCGGATCGTTTTGTCATTGTTAGGTCTGGTAATAATAGTACCGAAACGGTATAAACATTTGAAAGTACACATTTACAAAAATTCTCAAAAAACATCTCAAGACCTCTTCCCTACTATAATATATCACAAATTGAAGGCTATAATATCACTTATCATTCTGTCATAAGAAGAACAGCGGCACACCTTCACAGTTCAATGAATATAATAGAAAACAATGTTTGCTCTTGTAACAACACCTATGAATAAATGGGACCTCACCGGTGTTTGTTTGTTCGTACTCGAAAACTCTCCCATTAAATTCCTGGTGAGTGACCTAAATAAAATAAGTGATTTGGTGTCAGATGATTAATTCCTCAGATATTCAATGCTTTGTAGCATCTATAGACTGCTACAAAGATATAACCTATAGATTCAAATAGTACACTTTAAACTAAATGACTTCATTTATTAAAACATTTATGTTCATTAGAAAAATTATTATTTTAAATCCTTAAAGTTTTGTTCAAAATGTGAGCATGAACATACTGTCCTATTTAATTTGTTGGAGAAATTTAAAGATCGCCATTTAAAATGAAAAAGCTACATTTAAATAAAATTTAATGTAATGTAATTCTTAATAAGTAAATAAATAAACCCGAAGGCATACTCGCACAAGTACAACCACCAGCAGTGTACATACGAATAAATTTCGGACTTTATGAAAAAATAGATCAAAACAGTGTCTAAACCATTTTAACGATTATGAATCCTCAACTACGCAACGTTCTTTCCTTTAATTGATTTTTAAGGAGAAGGATTAGGAAGAACTTATACAACAAAATGATCAAAACATGTTAGAATTGGGGTTTGGAAAATTTTCCAAGACGGAAAAACCTGAGTGGCACAATTCGCTCGGTTTGCGTATCTAAATTCGCGTGACATAGGGGACAATCAGTTTCCGAGACATTCCCATACGAAATGAAGCCTTCCTTGCACATATTTACCATCTACGTAGTTATTTTTATATCTTACGTATATACAATATTTAGAAATTGTAAAAAAGTCTAAAAAATATGACATTTCTTGGTGCTAGCATAAATAGTATTGAAATACTTTTCTCCAAATTTAAATATGAGTTGGACAAAATGTTTCTTTCAGACTGAAAGTATTAGTGTGTTGTTATTATCGTATAAATTGCAGTACAAACAACTACTAAGACACAAAAGAAATAATTTCATAAAAACAAATCAACTAACATCAATGATAGAAAACAGCAAACAAAATTATATGTATGTAAGTATATATGTATATGGACCTTTCTAGATGGACCGGCTGAATTTCTGAACCGTTGACGCTATAAAAAATACGATTTAACATTTTTTAATCTAGTTTCAAGTTTTAACCTTCCGTGGAGAAAATTATACGGGGTACCTCAGGCTTAGTTTAGCTTCAAAATTTCAAATCGGATCATATATATATCCTGTCAAAACATTTTAAAAGATTTTTTACGCTAAAAACAATGGTACGATCGGATTTTAAATTGGACAAAAAATATGGCAAAAAAATTCATTTGATTTGTTGTTTATTTATTACATTTCATGTTCGAAAAGAGAATCTGGAGAATAATTCTTTGTCGTTGTTGCAGAGAAACATCATCTAATGGTTTGGTAAAACTTCGTTCACAATATTGAGAAACTGGCCGTCATTTAAATTATTTTGGTAGAAATATTTAACAATTAATTTATTACCAAGAACAGCACACCTAACATTCTAAAATTCTCGGATTTTCCGCCGCCCACGTTTGAAAATTCCGACGGTGTAGTTTGACATTAGAGGTGAACTTGGATATGTGGAAGAATGTTTTTGTTGCAAGGAACGTAAGACGCATGTCTCAATTAGAGTCCATGGACGAGATTAGAGAGATATGGCATAGAACTGTAAGTCCGGAGTACACCTCTAATTTTATTTTTTGGAAAAACGAAAACCCTTTCTTTAAAATTTCGGAGAGACTAAATTTCGTCGGAGAGACGAATTTAGATTTTCTCGACAGTCAGTAAAATGTTTAGCTCCTCGTCGAAATTTCGCTGCCGATTTCTTGGTGATGGAACAGCAACTAATTCGTATCTCCTCATATTCGAACTACACGGATAAACGTTTACAATTATACTCTGGAGCGATCAGCATATTTCTATGAGCACAACTGTACTCCACGAACTTGAGGTATTGATTTTGAACTGAGCCTGAGGTGTCTTGTGTGATTTTTCTCCCAAGAAAGGTAAAAATTAATAATCATGTATTTTATGTTTTATTTCAAAGCGTCATTACTTCAAGAGCAATTCAGCCAAGCCGGGCTAATAGCGCTGTATATAGCGTTACAGTAGTAGATTACACATGCCAATGAATCAATTAAATTTTTATGTTATTGCATTTCTGTATAATTCAGATTATGCTGCCAATTCTTTCCCGTAATTTAATTTCTAATGCAGTTGTATTGCTACCATACTCTTTCAGTTAATTTCTATCTCACTCTCTCCCTCCTTTATCCGTTATACATTACCCAAGCAGGTAAGTATTTTTTAACTAGAGGATGAAAATAATCAGGTGTTCTGTCCCCCTTGTACATTTTGTATACAAAAACCAAATTAATGAAATCATGTATCTATCTCAATCTTTTATCTATAGATTTATTAAATAATAAATAATAATAACGGCGCCACGATTATACTAACCCATCACGACTTGCTGGTCGGGTAAAACTGTCGCTCTCGTTCCCGTACTTCGCCTTCTGCACCTCTTAAAAACTGAAATAAAACAATAATCCACATTTAGAAAGAACTTTGAGCGAAACCGTTTCGAAAATCTAGATAGCGACCTGTTCTGCACTTCGTAGAGGGAATCTAACGTGATGTGAGCCAAATCCCATCCTATACTGTTCAGCGAATTGCTTTTTAAGGTCCGAAACCTTAAAAATGGAGACATACTAAATATAAGTATTATAGGGAAAATATCATTAAAATAATAACATCAACAAAATACGATAATATTTAGTAGTGTATTAATTCACGTTTTTTGCACTTCAAAATTGACTGGCGTTAAAAATAATTTTCTCATTGGAATGCCCCGACTGACCTTCCTGCTAGGTGCGTTCCTTAAACTTTTATAATTTAAACATTTCAGAACACCGAGTAAAACTGGAAATGCATGCTTTTATCTGTCTGTCGATATCCTAAATTCCTCTCATTTGTACCTCTGTGAACTAAATAAACTGTGGATAAACACATACCGTTATAACGAAACTTGCTGATGATGTTTTAAAATAAAATCTTCGAAACTTTGCTTTTCAATTGGATCTTACCTTTTGTCCAAAAATGTATAAATATATGTATAAAGCGGGATTTATCTTTCTGGAGTTATATATTTGAAAAAAAGAATATTTCCTTATAATGTATTCTATGATAATGACATGATTCCTTAAATTACTTTTTTAAAACAAAACACCAAACAAAAACCTAACATACAAAGGTACATGTGCAATGAGCAAATTTCCGACAACTATGTACACATGGGCTTGCTATACTATAAATAGATTCCTTTTGAATTTTTTATATTAATTTTAATTAGGGAAAACAAATTAAAGTCAACGGTTGATAATAGTGGGTAGAGATTAGTGACCGTTAATCGATAATTATTCAGATATCGTGAGATGCGGTCTGGCGTGATGTAGGTTTCAGTAAAACATTTTATTTATCGTGCCAACGTTTCGATCTTTATTGAGATCACCTTCAGGGCTCAAAGTGTTTGTCTTCTGTGTAATTGTGCCATTCTTGCGTGTCGTGCTGCACACAGACACTCAACATGGCAGGAAATGTCTGATTTAGAGCAGATAATCAGCTCGCAAAAAAAGTCCTGTCTTCACCCGGTACCGTTCATAACTTCCTCGTAGTCCTTACTCACTCTCTAGTTTCAATATCTCTCTCCCTATCTCTTCGGGCCAGCGCCATATTGTATTTGTTATAACATAGAATATAATGATTATTATATTAATCACGAAGTCTCTGTATTAAGGTATGGTACTGAAGATAAAATAAAAACAGTTGTTTCTGTGTTAATCATTCGACCTATTTTAAGGTCTTCATCCCGGCAAAACAATTTTAAATATGTCTACAGATTACACATTTAAGGTTTTTTACAGGCGTTCTCAAATTTCCTTGAAGATCGACCTAACATTGCCACCGACTTAAACGGTATATATTATTATTGGCTTGAAAGTAAAGATTTACTATATTGATTGTAATAATATTTCAATATTCACCGTGCAATTTATTTTTCAAGGTAATAAATTATATTCAATCCGATAAATTAGCATAAACACAACATCCGATAGAACATAGAATTCTGGTCGCATTTATTTCCCTAGAGAACTCGATATTCTTCAGAGCGAGTTAAAACACACAAAAATTAAGGCTAATAATTATATATTGGTATTCCGGACCAAAACTAAAATTAAAATAAAAGTGTATAAAACTTGCACAATCTTTCAAAAATTTCATTATTAACAGGGATAAATCGACAGTATCCGATTAATGAAAACGTCTTACAATTTAATTAGCGTGACAGTTCTTTATTCTAAGACACATTAGTCAATGTATTTCTGACGCCATTAATTCCAAATTTTCGTCTAACAGTAAATCTCGCCGTTTTTCATCTACATAAAAGAGATTGGATTTAAACTGATTAATACGAAACCTTTACAAGTCCCACAAATATACGAAATCGGTTCAGCCAGATGTTGCCTAATGTCGATCGGAGGAATTCTAATCAACGTGGCAGGTGATGATTTCCCTCGTTAAACGATACGTTGGCGATGGCGGGATGGCGTTCGGGGGTGGTTTCGGTTCGCCAGGTGGGGGTGGGTTTTGGGGACCGGGTTGCCCAAGGACGTCCAGTTACCGCAAAGCCGCCCCACAGGAACCAGCCAAGGTAACGGCCTCGACAAAACAGAAACAAACAGAAGCGCACGTGTGAACGAACACTTTTCAAAAAATTAAACACTTCACGCTGTGTGTAAATAACAAATATACCAATAAAAAATGTAAAATTAAAATATTTTTATCATATTTACCGTTACACCTATATTTAGTAGCATAAATACCTGTCTCAAAAACGATACACAAATGAGAAACCTGCGGAAAAAGTGTATCTTTATCATAAAACGTAAATCAAATTTCTCAAAACTCCCTAGGGTCTTAAAATAAATAATACTTATAAAATTGTATATTTTAGTTTAGTACTTACTTAAAAGTTGATAATAAATATTCCAGCCATATTAAATTAAAGTTCACCAGTATTATAAAATATTAGGAAACAATAATGTACATTTTTATTGAAATAAAAATGTTTATTATTTAGTATGGATTAATACAACTACAACAAATTACGTAATTACGTATCACATTAATGTTAATTTTTTGAACATAAATGCTTCAGTTTTATAAATATGTTTTTATTGCCATAATATATCAGAAATACTTGTCATGTTTTAGTTTGAGTACAAAATGCAAAATTTTAGAGATCCTAGCGTATCACAAAATAGCTTCCACGATTTAATTTTCTCTCACTACTTAGTAAATTGTGCGACCCTTATAAATTACAAATTTAACAAAAACAACTAGATTGTTTTTAAATGGGATAAAAATTATGATAGGCGGACGTAAAGTGCACAATTTAGAGGCGCTCATATACTAAAGAATTTATGACCATTGCAGTAAAACCTTACGTGTTCGGCGATGGTAGATCCAATCATTATCGATTTTGCGTCATTTTCAGTGATTTGGCGAATCAACCATTGGTCAGGGTTTCACCGTTTAGAGCTTGGTAAAATAAAAGCAAACGTCAAAAGACTTCATTCCGAGCTGGCGTTTCAAAGCTGTACAGTCATTGACATTTTGTCAATAAAAAATGAATGTCGACTAAACAAACGCATTGGAAATATTGACGTTTGCGTAAAAAAGTTCATTTACTTTTGCTTGAAATACGGCAGCGTCAAACGTGGAAAGTAGATATTATGTTTTACCCTAATTCAGTGTTTTAGGCCTTTGGCTTGTAGCTACTCAACATTGTTTCTTTGTTTAATATCAATCTTAAAGTTCTTACGTGTTTCTTACGGTGATGGTTCTTTTTTGTTTGATGTGTCCAGTTATTGAGCAAATGTTTACTTTATATGATAGTCAACGTTATTGCATTGAATAATCCAATTTCGCATGTCTTCGTGATCGTTCATGTAATGACTGTATTTTTGTTAAGTGCTGAATATTTGGTAGGAATATTGTTTCTTGAAAGCTAAATACAAAGGTAGTTTTGAATTTTTGAAAAGTCATTCTAGTAATATCTTTCTACCTTTATGTTATATTTACTAAATGTTTTACACTCATGAAAAACCAATAACTTGAATTTTACTATGTGTTGGAATGGATGCAAGGATGAAAATGTCTCCATACCATTTCAATTTATTTTTAAAGCTGCACTGACGACGTAAATGTTTTTTGTTGTTAAATAAGTGTTTCTCCATATGTATAAATGATCTTTTTCAAATCCGTTATTTCAGGAGAAACGAAATCCGCTTCACTACGCCGGTGGCTGTGTTAAAACTTGGAACAGACTCGTCGAGGCCGCGGCTGACACGCAGGCTGTCGACTCGGAAGGCAACACGCCCGCATTTTACATGCTGCACCCGAGACGACTGCGCCCTCCTTTGCCGGACACCAGGGCCCATAAACAGGAACAAGGTAGATCAAACTTTTCAATACCTATAAATGATCACGCTAAAAACGAAGGAAAATTATTAACTAACTGAAAATGAAATATTTCATAAAATGCTGTCACTTTTTTATATTCTCTTGGGCAATATAATTTTACATGTTTAATATATATCAGATTTATTTAATATATTGCGGATTTCAACAAGGCAACATTTATTAATAATTACTACCTAGTGGGATAAAGAAAAGTTTTATTTAACACATTATTTTTAGCACACGAATTGCTATGGGAAGTACATTTGAACACAAATGAATGTTTGATATCAAGAATTTTATTACGCCATCGTATTAAAGTCATTCATTACACATGCAATATTATTTTTTGTTTTGTATTAAATTTTATTAAATTGTATTACTGTTGTATTTCGCGTTAAATTCATTGCTTATGGATTATCCATTGTATCCATTCCAGATGATTCCACAAAATCCAAACTCCCCACCCTGGATCATGCAACGTATAATTGTCGATTGAGAAAACGAAGAGTTCTTCAAATTCAAACCACATAATAGCAATGATTGACATTGTGATTTATTTATCGTCAGTGCAAATGCCAGTTTAATTGGAAATCGCAATCATTTCAATTGCAATGGTTCGTTTGTTGGCACCATTGGTGCATGTAGTATTACCATATTTCCTCCTTTGAGTTTTAGTAAGAATATTAATATTATTCCACTAACAATATTTTATCTTTTTGGTGTTATTTTAAACAACAGCAAAATGCAATTCTATGACAGAGTCGAAGAGTCAGAATGTAAGATTAAATATAATTCATGATACAACAAATTCAATTAGTACTGAACTGTAAAATACTTACAAAATAATATAAAGACAAAAACTTACAATACTAAGATAATTTAATGTTGATCTACAACAGTATGTGACTTGTTTTATATCAGCTCAAATCCTCAGATACGTGTGAATAAACAGACACATGTGTATAGATAAGCCTATTAGTTATCGCAGTCCACTAGCAATTTCAGTTTGTAATTTACAGTAAAATACCGGCAGGCCTCGAGAATCACGCTCCGAGTTTGGGGAGTTGCAAACAGGTTATAAGTCCTTTTATTCCAAAACGCATAGTTCTTAAAAATACCTTAAAAATGAAATAAAGAGATCTAAAGTGACACATTGAAAAAGTACATGAAAGAGAGCAACAGTTTTACAAGACTCGGCAGTCGTGGCGGTTTAGTATAACGTTAGCGCCGCGAACTGTAGAAAACATTTATTTGTTACGCTGTTTACGTGTATTATTCCTGTTGTTTATCATTTGGCTAATGGATCTGTACTATCGATAGATGGAAGAAAGAAGTAGATACATGCATTCATCGATTTGGTTTTAATACACTGTTCAGGAGGGCAGATTAGCTGATGATTTCCATTCTATATTAAAAACTACTCACCTGCCTGGGTAAAATAAAAGTTGGTTGAGAGAGGAAAGAGATAGGGTTGAACTAAAAATATTGCGGAGCAAATGAAAAGCTAGAAACTAAAGGCGAGAAAACGTGATGCATAGAAAAAGTACGGGAAAGAGAGCGATAGTTTTACAAGATCTGAAAGTCGTGCTGGTTTAGTATAATGTGGGCGTCGTGAACTTTAGAAAATGCTCAATTACCTGTTATGCTATTTAAGCGTTGCATTAATGGATCTATACTTTAGATAGGTTAGATACACGCATTCATTAATTTGGCTTAAATAAACTATTCAGGGTGGAACAGAACACTTGATAATTTTCCTATTTTAGTTTAAAAAAAAGTACTCACCTGCTTGGGTAAAGTTAGTCATTCGAGAGTGAGAAGAGAGAGAGAGAGAGAGAGAGAGAGAGAGAGAGAGAGAGAGAGTGCAAGAGATGAACTGAAGGTGTAGTGGAGCAAAAGAAAAGCGAGAAACTGAAGATGAGCGAAAATGATGCATTGAAAAAGTACGGGAAAGAGAGTAACAGTTTTACAAGACCTGGCAGTCATGATGGTTTAGTACAACCGAGGCGCCGTGAAATTGAAAAAATACTCGTTACTATTGTTGTTTGTATCATTTGTATAATAGCCAAAACTGCTGATGGTTTTCCTGTTAAAAAAGAGAGAAAAAGGAGAGAAATTGAGATAGAGACGGACTGGAAGAGTAAGGGAGCAACAGAAACTCAATTGATCAAAACCTGAATTATA
This sequence comes from Cimex hemipterus, assembly GCA_039619505.1. Taxonomy (NCBI): domain Eukaryota; kingdom Metazoa; phylum Arthropoda; class Insecta; order Hemiptera; family Cimicidae; genus Cimex; species Cimex hemipterus. The sequence continues at coordinate 11,051,311 of CM077106.1, read as the reverse complement.
CTGAAATGCAATACCTTCACGTTTTGCTAATTTATTGAATGCGCAATTGACTGTTGTCATGCTGTTCATTTTGCTCACAATAGGCCAAAGGTTGCAAAACAATTGCTGGATTTTCGTATTAACTGCCGTTAGGCTTGAGTCGGAAGTGTGCAAATTATGCATTCAGAACAGAACCTAACTGATTGTAAGAGTTCAAGAATCAGCCTTAACTTACACATTATAGAAAACAGGAAAGGGGAAAGTAGCAACTTGAGTTTACTAGTTTCGTTCAGTGAACCCAGTGCAACAGGAGTCTCACCACCCAGCATGTCGCCAGGCCACTGTCGCTTCAACTTCCTGGGTGGAATATTGGGAATGGGATGGGCAGATAATACTAAGTAAGTAATAACACTACTATTTGGGTTTTGAGAAAGGAATTTGTTGAATTTTGTGTACCGGGATGCTTTGACATCTGAAGCTATGTACTGAGATGTTACGACATCTTTCACATTCAAGATGTTAAGGTTATTAATGTATGAGTGACTGCGAAGGAGGCGTTCATTATTTTTCAGAGGATTTAGGATTGGAAAATGTGAATGCGATGAATGTTCGAATGTTTGATTGAATCCCATAATTCGAAGCTGAATTTATAATTGAACTTTAGTATCATTGTGGAATCAGTTTGTCTAAAATTCCTGAGGCGTTTTATAACGTGTAATCAGATCTTGCTTTAATAGTCCCATTCCATATAATTTTGCCGATCTACAGTCTAACGAAGCGGAAATGGTTAACTTGGAAGGAATATGCGATGTTACGTGACGATTTTTTTAATATTTTATAATAAAAAACCAGCTTAAAAAACCCTTGAAGTTTATTTTTTAAAATTATTTTAAAATTGTAATGTCGAGAGTGATTATGTCAATATAGGATAGTTTATTTTATTTGTTTCCAATGTAATAAATATCAAACATGCAACATTGTAAAATTAATTACAGCTTTGTTGAATTATTAACCGGGAAATGTTGACATTTGCAAATCGATAAGCTGTGAAATCGATCAAGCCAATAAACGTGTGTCAGAGTACTTCTGAATTCAGAGAAAAACAATTTTCATTCCTACAGAAAAAATTGACAACTGGTACAAAACATAATTAAATTGCGCCATATTTAATGAAATTAATTATCTTGTGCAAAGAGTTTGGCATATCATATTAAATAATACTCAGAAATGGATAGAGATGTGCGTGTGAGAGGAAGAGAGAGAGAGAGAGAGAGAGAGAGAGAGAGAGAGAGAAAGCAAAAAATGGGAGGGGCAGAAAAAAATAGATTACTTTTTAAATTAAAAAAGTTTAATTCATTCAACGTTATGGCATCAATGTGTCATAATCAAGTAAATTTATTTTTAAATCTTCTGAATATACACTTTTATTTTAAACATTTTGTTATAATTAAATCTATTGTTAATATATATGTTATTTAACATAATTTTTTCTAGAGAATAGATAACACGTAAATCACAAGGTCGACCACTCGCATGAGATTAAGTTTGGTTTTGGCCTTGCCCTTTTACGTACATAGCCGTGAATCCCTTTTTCTTTTAGACGTACTTTATTTCACTTTTATTTAGTATTCACTTATTATTATTTTGATCGTATCAAATTTCTATTTGGTTTCTACCCATAAATACACCCATAGCGTTGACTATTTTTTGTTTTACACCCTACTCTACTGCATCTTGTGAGTAGGGGGTGCAATTATTTACTGGGGGTTTTACCCTTCAGGTGCGAGTACAAGACTGTGACCAGCATCTTGTCTCCATGTCTTTACGTTGCACCCAAATGATAGGGTTTGTCACAAACCTAGTCTGTATAAGTGAGGGGGCAGATTATTGAGCCTGGGGGTAGCCTAATCGTAATCTCATTAATGCTGTTAGTGGCTGTCTTGGTACAGTGTCAGTAGAGAATCAGGCCTTGGCAACCATTGCTGGCTGTATTGACGCATATTCTTTACCATTTACCTTTGTTGTTGCATTGTATTCCTGATTATTTCCTTTTTTCTGTGTCAAATATTTTCATATTATGTATATAATTTAGTTGTTTCTTTTTTGTATACAAAATTATTTATTCATGATCTCAAGTTTTTCAGGTGCTTCTAAACTTAAAATGCAACAAAACAGTTCATACAGTCGTATAGATCCATGATCAGATATGATCAGATTTTCAAACCTTTCGCGGATATTAAACATCTATCCGGTTTTGGTCATAAATCTACTCGTAGCTCTTGAACTTTTATTTTTAGATAAATTTAAAAAAAACGAAAAATGATTAAATTTCTCTTAGAAAGGTGTCTTCTTGAACTTTCAATTTAATTTCTTCGTTTAATAATCCGTTTAAGAATGTACGTTCTTTTACTGGTTACATTTCAATGCATGCAATATTATATAGAAAAATTAAATTTTACTATAACACCACTGAAGGTTTAGTTTATCCCATACTGTTCATAAAGTTTACTTGTTTGTTGTAATTTAACTTTTAAGATAGTTTACGCGATCTTATTCTTTCTCGAAAAAGCCAATATTAATAAATACACTAAAAATAACCCCCCATAAATAAGTAGAGCCCATTGAAGAATGCTGTTATGCTTGGAACTGGAAACAGAACGGGGAAAAATTAATCCAAATTACGCCCACGTTAAACAAACAGCTTTGCTGTATACTTTAACAGTAAAGAACTATCCACATCTACACAACTAAAATACTTAGGAGAGATTCAAGAAAGAAAAAGTCAATTTGGACAAAAAAAGAAAAATAAGACCGAATTTTATCAGGTGAAGAAAAAACTAACGTTTTACAAAACACTAGTTCGACAATTTGGATATTCGGAGCGGAGCTGTGCCATCTAATATCCTTCTAACCCAAGCATTCCAAACAAAGTTCCTTAGAAGAAATTTTCCAAAATCTTTACTATTTAATCCCTATCATTTTCATGTTTAAAGAAGTGATGAGTTCAATTATCACTCCAATCTTTCATCGAAGCCCAACTGTTCAAGCATTGTCCACTACCTCCCGTCCCAAGAATTTTCCTCATCTATCAAACGAATATAGGCCCGAGAATCCATCCACCCTCTAAACACGAAAATAAATTTAACTTCAGGATTCGCTGGCTCTAATCACACGTTTCCTACAAGCGCAGTGCGGTTATCGCCGCGATAATATTCATGTTGTGGTCTGGATTTTATAGCACAAAGGACAATTTATAGCGTGTATAATTTACGTACAGGATACAAAATAAAATGAATATTGAAAAAACTAATAAAAATATTAAATTATACGTTCAATAAGAAAGGTAATAGTACATACATACACACTAAAGTTTTAGTATTGTTATAGCTCCTCATAGTTAAGAATAATCTAATTATAATTTAATTGATTCTACATAATATTACATGTAATATAATTTAATCAGTACAAAATCGTACCTTCTAAAACGGCCTAAAAATTTCACAGAAATATATCCATGATTTAATAAATTAATGAAGGATAATTTACAAAAATAATAGTTCACCCTTAATACTACTATTAAATAGACAATCACAACACACTTAGATACACGCTGTGATTTTTATATTTATATAAATAAAATAATTGTATTGATTAAACGTTATTATTATTATGTATAAATCACAATTGCAAAATTAACAACCTTAAATTTGGGGGGCCGCGGTAGCCGAGTGGTTAAGGCGTCAGACTCTCGGCTAGTAGACCCCGCGATCGTGGGTTCGATCCCCACCGTAGCCTCTGGAATTTTTCTGACGCCTAAGGGGACCGGTGGCCGCAATTAAAAGCAATGGAAGAGGCGGGGCTGGATCTCAAGTGACGCTGAATCTAGTCCCAACCCCTTTCAAAAATGAGTTTATTCGATGGAAGAACACTGGAACAACGAGGGATCATATTCACTTTGTGTTATGAGCCCTCCCCCAAAAATGGAGCCAGGGTATAGTACAATAAGCTGAACAGCTGCAGTGCTCAGGAAGGAACTCCTCCAGTCCCTGGTGACCATTATATCCATCCAAACCTTAAATTTAGTCGTTACCGACAATTTTGGTTTTTTTTAATCCTCGCTGTTCGCTGTGGTCTGTCAGTCGTTTCGGTATTTTGCCATCTTCAGGTGTTTCTTTTAATCCATATTTATAATTCACATTTGAAAATTAGCATGTAAAAATATTATAGCATTTAAATCACACCGCAGACCACACGACGAAATTTCACAAAACCTCTACAATACAAATAAAACTGTCAATATTCACGGTGTAGTTACTTGTATTTCATGTCAGTAAGAATACAACTTTGTAATTAATACTACGAGTTGTTAATATTTCAGTATTTCAAGTTATTGCTCTAGTTCGATTCGGCTATTTAACCTTGAAGAAAAACTTTTCCCATTCTAAAAATGGTAAAAGGCATCAATTTTGGTCGTTTTGATCAATGAGGTTTTTCGCATCAGTCTCGTCCGCGTTTCCAATGCGACATGTCCCACGACAGAGGTAAGAATCGAAGATAAAATCACTTGATTTATCCTTGTTTTATCGTAATATTGTATTAATTACAACACGTTTATTTTAATATGAACCAACTTTTATATACTTTGAGCGGATTGCTTATTTATATAACTTTAAATCCGCGGACTAGTTCAACCTATCATTTCTCGCAGAACACCGGTAATTCGAGCTTTTGTGAAATTCACAATAAATTACCGGCTGGTCTCGAGAATTAATCACCCCGGATGTCGACAGTCTGACGTCAGACAACGGTCTTAATAGTCCAACCGGCGAGCTCCAGGGCTTACCAACTGGCAAACTAAATCAAGTTTCTCAACTAAATCAAGGCAATAATATTTTTAAACATTTTTGAGTGACATACACGGAAATAGAAACACTATTTGTGTTTAAATAACCAAGCCATATAATAAAACTGAAATGCTACACAGAAATTATGAAACAGCCAAATTCATTTATATTACGTATCTGTCAAATCTTTACGATGTTCAATAAATTTAAACAATATCCTAAACCGTAGTAAAGGATATAGTATTTTTTTAAGTAGGCCAAGGCGATTAAGGACGTCGCTAAGAGTGGTGCATTGCCAAAAACAAATAACAAACCGGCCATTTAGAATTTCATTTGTTTCCACAATCACGAGAGATTAATTTAAGCCTTTTTCTAAATAATATATAAAAAATAATTAATTGTTATCGATTTAAGTGGACCTGGATATCAAGAATAGTCTAATTTACAATAAATGTGTGGTGATTACATCAAAACTACCAAATACAGACAAACTAACATACATTTCCATACCATTCATTCACGATCTATCACATCAATTAAACGTATTTCTCTCTTCCGATAACTTTAAAATAGATTTCAATAACTGCAAAAATGTTCGGACTTTTTTTCCAAAATTAAAGATCCCTCACCAATAACAAATAAATCTGACGTAATCTACAAAATCAATTGTTTAAATTGTTAAATTAAATTGATATTACATCCCCATATTTGGATAAAAGAGTAAAGCAACATATCTATGATTGCAAAAAACCCAGGCAAAATCCTACAGCCCTCGGTGCCCAACATTTTGAACACAAACACAATTTCGACACCAACAATCCAAAAATATTACAGAACAAATCAAACGTAAACGTAACGTTTTATAAATGATTTATATCAACAGATATAAACACAGCATCAATTACAGAATAGACACGTGTAAACTCAGCCGCAGCTACGCCAATATCATTAATCAAATTCAATATCGATAACATACATACATCATCATCATATCACACAAACCATATAATATATAAAATGATCATCACATCCCATACATAGAATATTTCTACGTCGTATAACTTTTCAGGAATATAGCCTTCCTTTCCCTAATTATCCCCGTCCATATAATCCTGAAAGGATTATCTAACCGAACCTTTACCAACATTTTTTTCCACCGTCAGCCGGTTTCACCTCAAAGAAGCCGACTCCTTATAAAAAAAGTCTTTCTATACAGCCTTCCTTCCCAACCCCTTACAAAATCAAATTCACTGGCATTCTAAAAAAACGACAGGCAAAAATGGCACAATTACGCAAAAAACAAACACTGCAAGTGAGTAGAAATACTTTGATTGAATATAAAAAATATTTTTTTGAATTGTATAAATTCACTCTTTTCCATATCCTACGTGTATTTGTTAAATTTAAACAATGTTTGTAAATCCAGTGCCCTGAAGATGACTTCAATAAAGATCGAAACGACACGATAAAAAAAATATTTTTCTGAAACCTACGCCATGCCAGTCCCCATTTATGATTTCCGAATTACAATAAATATTGAACAAGGAAAAATTTTTATTAAGGAAGACAAACAACAGTTAAGCTAAAATTTCAATTATGCAAAATTTTTAAAATTCCTTCGATCGAATTGATTGTGTTATTATAATTTTCGGCACACAGACATTAATAATAATCAAGATCTTTAAATCTCATTATCATAAATTCATAATATCACCACACTTATAGAATATGTTTTTAAATTTAAATTCTATGAAAATTCCCCAGGAGGCTGTTAAAAGTATTTAACATGATGGGCATTTTGTTACAGGCCTGGTGATCAAGCCTTCTAACATTCGAATATGGATCCACGACAAGGACCTAGGACGCCTCCAGAGGGTGCTCTGGGAAGGTATGGGGGATCGTCTCAGGACGGAAACAAGCACCCAACCTATGGTCAGGAGGTTTCTAAACGCAGTACCCTACATCATGGTTTGTTGGAATGTTTTATACATAACTATTACTTAACACACCAATAGAACAAAATAGAAGTTAAACCGTATATTGAAATAGACTCAATCTATAACTATATTATTGTAAAATAGGAAAAGGCAAAGTATAAAGATATTCAAATAAAATCAGATTAGGCATGATGTTATGTACTCTTTATGAGGTATTTATGATCTCATGTAAATACACATACTACTTACTATATGTACTAAAAGGTAGGCCATGCGTCTCCATTCCAGCTTATCTTCAAAAGCGCCTCGACACCTCATCAAATTTAAATGTTTAATGAAATTCTCCACGTCATCCAACCACCTCATTCACGACCACCCATTTAAACTTTTTGCATGTGAATTTTTTGTCATCAGCTTTTTCTGAATTACACCCGCCAGCTCTGCGTTTCTATAAATTCTTCTCATCTATAAATGTAGCTCCTCGCGGCTAGACCAGAAATGTTTCTTACAATCTATATTTCTCAAATATTGAGATTCACTTTTTCTCTCTGTATTATATTCAGCTCTAACGTTGATAAATAACGATGGGACAGTTTTATGCAATGCTTGAGATTAATTTAAATAGTGAATATTAAATCTACTTTATGAAGTTATCGTATGAATTATATTTTTTGTTTTTTAAGTGCAAATTATGAATTTTATAACTACCGTTATGGTGTTGCCTTTGAAGCACATTTAGAAGAGTGAAACTTGGATGCTTGATTATATATGGACTCACATCACCTTTTTTTTACTTATCAACAAAAGTTCAAAATAATTCAATTTACCAAGTCCCACCGTGTTTTGTTCTACAATTTATAACATCAATAATAGCAAAAGAAGGCTATTGTCTGTTCGGAGGCCCAATTGACTCCGAAGAATAAAAAATGGGCTCTTATAGATTCCATAAATATCTAAGAGACAGATTGTCATTTTTTTATTGACTGACGGCAGATTAATCGTCCAATAGTGCCCGCACAGTTTACCAGCCAGTCATGTACTTGTCACAGTTCCTCCAGGAGTACTTCACCGAAACGCCCTCGTCTGTAAGTTATATTTGTAAAAATTGCGGAGACAACAATAAATAATACGCGTGTGTTCCTATAAATTGGTTTTATTTGTATAAGGACTTTACGACATGGGCTTGAATAAGTTAACCTTCAAGTGTAGCAAATAGAGGAAGCACTTTTGATTATTTAAAATACAAGGGGGCTCTGCTCCCTGCTCGCTTCGTTCGCCGCTCCCTTTTTTATTGCCCAGTAGGAGCTAGCTAAGTAATTTTTCATTCAATGTAACCAGTAGATGCATATGCAGCAATCCTCTCTTTTGAAACTAAATTGTACATATACATATATTGAAATTAATTCTTTATTAAATACCTGGCTACAACGTATTTTTAAACAAATTTTAATAATTTTTTCTTAAAAATAAATCCATAAACCGTAATTAATTTGCAATATTGTATTTATGAACTGATAAATTATTATTGTACGTTCTACCTGAAATAGAAATTATTAATTAAATTATTTAGCTAAAATCCTCTTGTTTCAGCACCTTGCCGGTTTTACCTTATTTGTTTTGTCTTTTCAGTCATATTCGGAGATTAATAGAAAAAGTTCATAAAAACAATTGTATTACTTTGGCTTCTACTAAATCTTTTTCTTTGAAAGCTTGAATACCCCAGTTCACCGACAAAACAAGCAAATATATCATACTTGACATCGTCGATTACCGGTTTACATACGAGCTTATTTATTCAAGTTGATCAAGTAGAATTTCTTTCCGCTTTTACCAATTGGAATAATTTTTTCTCTATTAGGGATCGATTCGAGAGGTGCACACGGCTGCGGTCAACAACGATTTGGAGCTACTGCTCGCGAGGTCGGCTGAACCCGTGCCGAAGGACATCCTTATGAGCAAAGACGCAAACGGTCTCACGCCCCTGCATAAGGTAAGTAGGATGCCATTTTATGAAATCATTTATGCACGATTCGGTTCGTCTGTCTTTGCAGGCTGCAGGATTAGGAAACATGGAAATCGTGCAGGAAATACTGCGAAGAGCACCAGAGGCGGTGAACGCCAAAGACAATATCGGCAGGACGCCGCTTCATTATGCCGCCGGTTTAAGAGACAGGAACGCCATGTACCAACATCTCGTGGATGCCGGGGCAATTGACCATCTCGAAGACAAGGTTCTTAGTTTTAAATACCAGATTTGAACCATTGTTAACTGTAAAATTACTTTTTCAGAAAGGTAACACCCCTTCCCACTACAAAGGTAGGCCGAGCGAGCTCGAAGGGCCCCAATACTTGTCTGTGATACCCAACGCACCTCGGACGGCGCACATTTTCCCTCCATCTTGGGATTGGCGGCTCCTTACAACGAGCTCTGACGCGGAAACGGCGAGCACGGCGACTTCCCCTCAGATCGAGACGATCGTGAGTAATCTTCTCCGGGCTTGTTGTCGGCCGAATATATATAAAATACATCAACATGATGCTTGTCATGTTGCACGTCATGCTTTACACGCAAGTGAAGACTAAAACATCTCAATCGATAAAACCCTATTTCGTTTGTTTTTTTCTTCTCAGACAGGACCGAAGGAGAGAAATGAAGTAATACCCATTTACCGAATGTTGTTCCACACGTCATTTTAACTTGAGTCACCATATATATTCATGAATTATTACCAAATATGCCTACAGTATCAAAATGGATAATGAAAAAATGATAATTAGCACAGATTAAGCATAAATACAATACCTGTTCTGAGCGTTTATCGAAACATCATTAGAACGATACATATAACGTACAGGGTGTTCGGCTATTCGTGTTACAAACTTTGCCAATAGATTCTACATTTAATACAGAACCAAAAAGTCGTAATTAACTGTGGGCCAAATCTCAACAGTTATTCTGCCTTTTCTGATTTTTTAAGATTTGACAACCTTACTTCAAATAAACAATGTCAAATTCCAAAACAGAAAACGAAGAACAAATCCGTTGATACCATTGAAAACTACGTTAATTTTCCTATAAGATGTGATTAATATTAATCTTGTAAACGTTGGCGAAATAAGCATTTTAGTAGCCAAAATTTTGAAAGATTTTTTTCAATTTAAAAAAACTTATTATAGTGATTCTAAACTACTATTTCCAAGTATAGAGACCAGCAAATTTCAAAAGACATATATTTAATATCCTATTTAGTGGTGTACTTTCCTTTTTCAAAATTGAAGAAATTGATGAAGGAAAGATAAAAACCGTGGTTGACGGATTGGTATTGCGAAACGACAAAAAAATGAACAACTTTAGGAAACTTTGAATGAATTTATTAAACATTTTTTAATTTGAATTTGTATTCGAAATAGTGTAATTGTTGATTTATTTACCAACAAGAATGGTACTTTGATTAAAGGATTATTATTCCCCGGAAAAAAAGAGTTTTAACATGCAAAACATTTTTAATTCATTCATTCAAAATTTCCGTAAGTATTTCATTTTTCATTAATCTTTCCACCTTACCAATTCGTCAACGGTTTTCCTTTTCTTCATCAATTTCTTCATCTTTGAAAAAGTAATTACAAAGAAATTATTCGACCCATAAGAGTACTAAATAGAGTTTGTTTTCTGAAATTTGCTGGTTTCTGGGTCCGTAAATAGTAGCTTAGAATTACCGTAGTAACTTTCCAACATTGAAAAAAAAATATTTTTCAAAGTTCTGGTTACTAAAACGCTTATTTCACCACAGTTTACACGTTCAGTATTGATCACATCTTATATAGAAATTCAACGTAGTTTTCAATGGTTTCAACGGATTTGTCCACAACCTTCTTTGGAGTTAAATTTAAAGCAAGATCGTGAAATTTTAAAAAATCAGGAAAAGAGGATTTACTCCGAACCTGTTAAGATACGGACCACAGTTAATTAGGACTCTCTGGTTCCATTTTGGTTGTAGATTCTACCGGCAAAGTTTGTAACATGAGTTAGCCTAAATGATTCAACAACTTAACCAAAAAAAGAAAAATTTACAGGAAAAATAAATGTAAATTATTTTCTACTTTTGTATTTAATACCGCAATTACGGTTTTGATAAAGAAAACACATGATCCATAAATTTTGTCTTTCGTTTCTCCGAGGCTTAAGCAAAAACACAAAAGTAAAAAAAATATTGAGTTGTGACACTTTTTTTGCTCTTGGCTCTTAGCGATTTAATTTCAGCAATTAGTCTCTTAGCCCTAACAATAATAATGGCCACTAAGGGTATTTATTTCTTTGTGGTAGAAACAGACAACATACAAACGAGCAAAATATTCATGTAGTTTGTTTTCCAAATATTATTTTTGACCCACATGTGCTTTTTTCATGGAGTCAGGGTTAATTTATTTAAACTGCACAATTAATTATTGAAATAAAGGGTTTATCGATTTTTAAAAGTATTATAATTAAAACATTAAATAAATCGTTGAAACTATAAAATAAGTACAAGTTAAATTTTTCTTCTTCAAAAATTGCAAAAAGCAAAACCATATTATAATTAAGCATTCTATTAAAATTTAAAAAAATGACACTGAAAAAGAAAATAATTTACGAATAATCTAGGCCAAGGTATGGTTTTAAATAAAAAAGCAAATACATTTGTTACTGGCAAGATTTCGACGTACTTTAATGTCACTTTAATTTCACTTTACGAAAAACATGGTTTTACAATTGATTTATGTCAAATAATTGTAATACATAATATTACCTTGTACCTTTTTGAACTATCACATTGTTATTTTTCTAGTTAAATAGTGAATTTATCTGGATCTATTCTGTCCATAATAACAGTAGTTTACAAGTACAAGTCTTTTTTAAAATATCTTTCTTTAAGATAATTGATATATTTTATTAATAAAAGAATCTTCGGAATTATTAAAATAAGAAGAATTATTAATTTAAAAATAAATAAATAATTTGTAAGGAATGGCTAGGTTAAATACCAAATTATGTGCATGATTTAAATTCAATGTCTAAAACATAAATTCGTTCGTGTGTATCCGCAAATATTTGCTGTCCTATTAATAGAGGTGTTACAAACATTTCTAACCAATTTAACCTGCCTATAATTAAAGGAAATACAAAATTGTGATTAAGCTATTATTTCACTTTCAGCGAAACGTAAATGATAAGGAAATAACTAAAGAAGACGAAGAATTAGCTCCAAAAATAGACGATGATGAAGAAATGGAGCAAGCAAGCGAAACACCCGAAATGGAATCGGAGCCGGTCCTGGATCATGAAACCGAACAAAGCGAGCCTGCTGAAGCTGAAGCCACGAGACCCGAAATATCAGAAGACGAAGGTGTCGGGTCTGAGTTTCCAGCGTCGGCAGGGGACACGCTGTCTCCAGAGAGTGACGTTACGAACGGTAACTACCCATCCCCCTCACCAGCACCGCCCAAACACATCCCATTTCACTCGTTTGCGATTGTCTTTTATGTGTTCTGTGTTGTACAGCACTTGTGTTCCAGCACGGCAACGTTTCTTGAGATCCTCGTTCACGGCCTTCTGTTATCGCGAGAGATGCCACTTTCCTGAAGATCACGGACGACGGCTCTCTCGAAACGTTCCCTCCAGGCACCCTTGTGCGTCCAGTTACTGTCACCTATGGGTCTCTAGCGGACATGTTTCTTCTTTTCAGAAGAGGACGTCCGGGAAGATGAGTTCTCAGGAGCCAAACTAGGGGAGACGTTCACATTGACAAGGAGTTTATTCGGCGGGCGGGGTCACAGGGGTGGGAATTTAGGCGATTACGATAGCGGTAATGAAGACGTACAAACAGAAAGCGAAGAAACTTTCGGCGAAAAAATTAATCACGATTTTGCTGAAGATGTCGGAGAGTTGAATGAATCGGATCAAATCGGAAAATTAGAGCGAAACGAGAGAAGGAACGAGTCAAGTTTATCAATGTCTTCACAAAATAATGAAATGGAAGATATTTTGAAGAGACCGACGAGTGGACAAAGAGAAAGTATTAGTAGGCCCATTTCGGGTACGAATACAAAAATGTCTGACGAAGGAGAAAATAGCAGGCCGTCAAGTAGACAAATAGAAGGTAGTCCAAGTGATTCTATACGTGCGCAAATGGAAGGAAGGTCGAACATACCGTTAAGTGGTCAAATGGAGGGAAGATTCAGAAGATCTACTCGTGGAAGTAGTTCAAGCAGACTTATAAATGGACCAACCACTGATCAAATCGCTGGTAATTCTAACAGACAAAATAGCTCCAACGGATCAACAGGTGGTGAATTAGTAGAAGGAATCTCTGGGAGGCCTTTCAGAGAACGAATGAATAGCAGCAGACCATCAAGTGGGCAAATAGACGAAAGATCCAGCATACGAATTAGAGGGCAAAGTGAGCATCATTCCGATAGATTAGGTAGCGCGGAAATGGAAGGAAGTTCCAGTGAACCAATGAATGGGCAAGTTGAAGATAGCTTCAATATACAAATTAGTGACCGAATGGAAAGCAGTACGGACAGACCAACAAGTGGGCAAATGGAAGAAAGCAGACCGTTTAGCGGACGAATGGAGAATAGCTCAAGTAGGCCAAGTAGGGAAATCGAAGGGGGATCCAGCAGACCAATTAGTGGGGAAATGGAGGGTAGGTCCAGCAGACCAATAAGTGGGCAAATTGAGGGTAGGTCCAGCAGACCATTAAGTGGACAATTGGAGGGTAGGTCCAGCAGACCAATAAGTGGTCAAATGGAGAATAGCTCCAGTAGACCAATAAGCGGACAAATGGACGGAAGAACTATCGATGGGGAAATGGAGGAAACATCCAGCAGACCAATTAGTGGGGGAACAGGTGGTAGTTCTAGCAGTCCAATAAGTGGGCAATTCGAAAGTAATTCCAGTAGACCAACTAGTGGGCAAATTGGAATATCAAGTGGACCGATTAATGGACAAATTGAAGGAACATCCAGTAGACCAATTAGTGGACAAATAAATAACAGCTCTAGTAGACCAATAAATGGACAAATGGATAGTAGCCTCAACCGACCATTTAGCGGGATGATGGAAGAAGGTACGAACGGAGCCCCATTTGATCAGAGAGAAATGAATGACACAAACAAAGAAGGCTCCAGTCAATCGAGAGAAAATTCTAGACCGACCTCAACAACTATTAATAGCGATGAAAGCCGGCCATCAAGCACCATAAATCAAATAGAACCTAATGATGTTGTAAACGACAATGATAATAATGAGGCAGAAGATCAGAATAGCTTAAATCAAAATACAGAAATGATATCGCGCCAAATTGACAATAACACTGAATCAAATTCAAATACTGAAACAGAGAGCAGGCCATCCATTTCAGGTCAATCCAGCAGGCCAGGCACCGGCCCGTTTCAGGCCAATGCTTCTAGAAGCGCTCAGGGTGATTCTGGAAGCGAAGAAGAAGTGGAGACGCCTGAAAGAGTATTGACCGCCGGCGGAAGCAGAGCGGAAATCCTTGCGATAACCCCTGCCCCACCTGAAGTCGGAGAGGATAGCGATACACAGAAGGCCGTTGAAGAACAAATATCAGGTGCGATATTCAGCTACTAAATAAATAATACTAAAAAAAATTTAAACCTAAAATTTTAAAAATATCCATGTCACAAATTAAACAAATTTATTAAATTAAAACACCTAAACTGTGAAATAAAACATTACTATAAAATAATAAATAAAAATAAGCAATACATTTTAATATTGGTAACGATAAACAAATAAAACAGAACGCTGAAATAATTGCTACCTGTTGTAGGAGGCTTTTTTTGTAATTAAGACAAACTTTTGATAATGTTTTCTTTCAGATTCGAAAATCAAAAGTGAGTACAACTTCAGACAGACTAATTAAACCAATTTATACATTTTATCAACACACTACTTTAATATATTTTTACCCTTTTATATAAAATGTAATTTAATTAGAATAATTGGTTTCCCAGTTGTATTCACTTTTTAAAAATTTTGTTATAGAGACGAAATAATTTCCGCTGAATGTAAAACGCCACTTCTTTCTAGTTCATGGTATGCCATGCTTAAGCCAGCGCATGCTGCATTGATATTTGTTTAATGTCGATGTAAGAATTCGTTCTTAAAACATGAATTAAAACTGGAAAATTTGGATGAAAATATATGTATTTGCCTGTAGTGTACGGCTTATCGAACCATTTGGTCTTTACCATTTTAGTGTGCCCATCCTCGCTCGGTTGGTCTGTCAGACGCATTTCAGCGTTGTAATTAATAGTCTGGAAATTTTTCTTTCCTTACGAGTTCTCTATTTTGTCAGCCACCTCTCCTCTATAAGCAGACATGGTCCTGATGTTTTAATTCTCATTCAGAAACTGGCCAACTGTTAACCAATTAAAAAAAAATTATAGCTCATAAAAGTAAAAAAGAGTGAAGTGAGGTTGGCCACCCTGTAGATATCACTTTGATAGGCTGAATTTTTTAAACTTGTTTAGGATGTGTTTTCTCAGGTGGTGAATTTAAAAAATTTGGCCACAGTGTAGGTATCATGATGACATTGATATAGTAATTTTTTTATGAGGTCTGGAACTTGGCCCTTTTAGGATAACGGTTAGGTTTTGTTGGGATACAATTTCAATTCAATTTCCAGCTTTTTGCACAAAGTGAACCTACTTGATTCTACAACGTTTGCCAGAGACTCTTTCCAATTTTCAACTTTTATATTAAAATTTATAGTTGGCCATAACCATCTCTGAAACGAAAAAAAGTTTTTATAGCCATTTTAATCGCAAGAACTTTTGTCGGTCTACAGGCTTAAGACTAAGTGTTCTTAGCACATACTTAAAATGGAGTTTAAAAAAAAAGGTCTCTAGATAAAGCATATAGTTTGATACAATAGTTGAAAGAGAATAGCTTTTTAATTTAAAAAACCCTCAATAATTGCTCTAACTCATAATAATTTTACATAATAAGCTATTGATCTAGAGACCGCATTAAAAAGATTGAACTTGTGAGAAATCGGCACTAAATCTCAAATCTCTCGCTTCAATCGTCTCAGATACTAACTCACATTTTTCACCTAACGACGCCTTTTCTAAAAAGTATAAGTTTTTATTTATTCAGGTTAACATTGACCCCATTGATCGCAGTAGCCCTTAAGAATGTTAATCTTTCCTTGTAATTGAAGGTTTTTCTCATATAATAACAATATCATCAGCACACATAAGTATTTTAATAACATTATCAACAACTCGTACTCCCCCCATCAAACAATCAGTAAATCGTCAAAAAATAGATTCAATAGGCATCCCTATACCGGAAAAGAAAGAACTCAGATATTCCATTTAATCTTCTTATAGCTGCCACCGTTTTTTTTATCAATAAATTTTAATACAGTGATAGATATTTCCGAATTAAATAGCTTTAAAAATAAGGTGCTACGATTAATTACGTCCCAAACCGCGGAAAAGTCTACAAAACAAATAAGATAAAAATAAACATTTGTCCTCTTTGTGACAGTAGTGGATGGGTTATATTGGTTAACGTCGGACATCCACGTCGAAAGCTGGCCTGATATTCACTCAGGAGTTTGTTCTTTACGAAAGTTTCTAATCGTATCAGATGTAATCCCTTGAGAATTTGGTCTACACCAATACACGAGATTCCCCTGGAATTGGATACGTCATCCCTCCTTAAATAAGGGAAACCCGATAGACTTATCAAATGATGGTAGAGTTAAATCATCTTGATAAATGTAATTAATAATAATAAATAATAAATAATAAATAATAAATATTAAAAAATATTTCAGGGGAATATTTATAAAACTTTGAATTAAGGCGATGATAACATGGTGCTTTATTATTTTTCAAATGAAAAACTGCTGGTCAGCATAGTGAGCAGTTACTGCTGTTAAAATAAGTGAAGGAGGATTAAAAAGGCTACTGAAACGATCTATCCATACAAAATTCCCACCGACAAATCGTTTGTTTTTGAATTGACGAAAATTTTACCATCGCCCTTTAGAGTCTCGAACTAAAGGACAACGATCTATTAAATTTAAATATTTTTTTCATTTTTTAACTAAATTATTTTACATTCGAATCAATGCATTAGAAATTTTGCCATTGTAAATTGTAGAGTGTGTCATAAATTATAAAATGTGGATTGAATTGAGACTCCCTGAAGACAGCGAAATGCCGAAATGCGCCTGACGGACCAACCCAGCCGAATTATTATAAGCCGATTAAAATTATCAATACTGCCAAAATTGTAAATGTCCAATAAATTTATTATATGAGGGGCGTCCATGGTCCCAACGGTTAAGGCGTGACCCGGCGCTCATTATCTTAAGATACGTTCCGGGTTCGGATCCACGGCAAACCCTTCGTACTTACAAATGAGCTTCTCTCAAAAACACCGTCACTACAAAACTTGATCTCTGATTCTGCAGTTGTAACCCTCGTAAAAAAATTATTGTCTGAAAATGGGTCTATATTTTTCTTTGTTTGATAGAAGACAAAAGTTTTGATGATGATGATTGTTGTTACAGCGAGAATGACGGGGTGAATTATGATTACAGAAGATTAAACAGCTGACAATTTTTGTTTTATAAATTTTGTTGTTAACAATTTGCACGCCAACCAAATTATTATAATTATATTGGAAATGATCTTTACCTATAGGTCAACTGCTTTTTTAAAATATTAATAAACACAATAAAATTGTGGAAATTATTATTTTATATATATACATATAAAATAATATAAATAGATGGAATAAAACAGATCATATTGTTTATTTGATTTAATTATTAGCATTTTTTTAACTTTCCAAAAGGTTTTTGAAAACTAGATTTAGCGCTTAAATTTCATTTTTTCAAATTTGTTTTTGCTCAAATGTAACTCTACAAATAAAAATTGTATGCAAATCAAAGTTATAAAATACTTTTAAAATTTTTGTCGTATTTTCACAAACAAAAAGAAAGCTCTAAAAATATGACTAAGTTTATAATTGAAGAAAGCCGCAAATTGTTCTAAACGTTTACAATAAAATTAAAATTAAACTATTCTCAAGTCGATTACTTTCAAGCTGATATTGAGGAAAGTCATTAATCTTTGGGATTTCAGAGGATATGTAATAACGGACGGTAGAGATTGTTTACTAGTCTTCAAACACGTTGACTGTGTGATGTTTTTATTTAGATGTGCTTATCATTTCTCTTACGCAACATTATTTATTAAACAATTAGTTTAATAACACAAATGTAAAATTTTATAAGCTGTTAAACGGATTTTTGAGATACATTTGGAGTACTGAAACATAGGTTCAAGGAAGGCAGCAATCGGTAGTACGGTTAAATAATCTAGAGGCCTAAATTAGTCAACGTTCCTAGAAACGAACAAACAACAATAAAATACTTAAGAAATTCAATCGATTGCTTCTCTTCTACTATTCTCCCATTACCAGAAACAGCGGCCAAATTAAAAAGTTGGCATTTATGTGACTATTTGCTGAAAGTCGATGGCCAAGGTCTTGGACAACGATTGGCCGCCCTCCCTACGCGACCTTTAAAAGTTTCCTTGTTTTCTAGAAGAGGAAAAGCAGCTTGCCGAGGAGTTGGTCAAGGCTGGTGATATGGAAGCGATGGCTGAAATGGTGCTTGCAGGGCAAGGATCAGCCCTTCTGGGCCTCACAAGCGATAACCCGGACGTTCAACTTTTTATAAACAACGTCCCCCAATACATGGTGAGTGGTTCAATCCGACCCTTCCGCTCTTTTTACATTTACAATTTAATTTTTGTCTGATTCTATCTTAAACTATTTCTACTATTAGAGACAAGTTTTTGAAACATTGAAACTCTTAAATCACAAACAGACTTTGAATGTAACTAAGTCGAAAAATAGTGACATTCAATGGTTGAACATTTTTTTAATTGATCAAAAACAAAAGAAATTGTTGAAATATCTCATCGATTTGAAGTGGTTATCTGATTTGCCGAGGACAAAAAATAACACTTATGTTGAAAACACACAAAAGGGTTTAAAACCCACCGAACTAACAGTCTGTGCTCGTTTAGAAAACACCCGGATGGGAGACTGGGTGGAAGATATTCTTTGAGAAGATCAAGGTGAGTTTTTATCTTTGACTTGCCTGTTAGAAGAAATTATGCATTTGTTTAATATCGAGCAACTCTGAAGGTTTGAAATCAAAACAAGGTCTAAAACGCGATTGGGTTAAAAATACATTCATAACGTACATAACTGATTTATTATTTTATATGCAAATTATGGTGGAATGAAAAATTCAGTATCACGAGCGGGACTTGAAATCAATGTCCCGGAACTGGAGGTCGTAGGTTCGAGTCCCCCACTAATTTTTCAACTCAAACCATACTTTGCATAAAAAATAATAATACAATTAAAATAATTACTTTGGTTAATAGGACCAACGTGTATTAATATAAATAACTAAGAACTAAAAACTGAATATATTTAATCTATTCATAAATATTATTTCCGGTGGGAAATGTTTATACATGGCACACGGTATAGAAAGCCGGCTGATTTTATCTTGAACATATAACATTATCGAAAAACCAAAAAATACCCATTTGTTAATACTTTTAAGCCAAGGTTGGTACTTCTTTTTTAAAATATATATTCCCAGGAGGACAACTTTGATATTATAATTGAAAACGTAACTTCTCACCCATTGTGTTAAAAGAATATTTTAAGCTTAAAATTCAAATCTTAAATTGGTCAAAGAATGGCAACGTTATGATACAGAATGTGAGAAATTATATCTTAATATCCTTTTTATTAATAAGTTTTTCATTTACTTTTCATTAACGATTTTATGGAATTCTGAGGATGATATTGATAGGTATTCCGTTCCTGATTATTCAGATTGAAACATAAATTTTTTAATGCTACAATGTAATGCAATCAGTTCTCGCTCCTTAGAATGTGTTATTATTTTATGTTTATTAGGTACTATGTATTGTTTTTCACGCGGCATTATTGTTAATAATAATCTATTTAAAAACAATACACAGAATTTTTATTAAAATTTAACCTTTTTAACCTAATTTAATTACTACCTAAATTTAACCTAATTTAATTAATTTTATTAATATTTAAAATTACTTATTGAAAATAATAATAAAAACGAAATAAAGATTCTTTTTACATTCTTGCCATAACTTTTTGTTGATCAATTAAAATCTGATTGCACCATCGTTTTCCGTTAAAACATTCTTTGAAACCGTGTGTAGAAAGGTGTACGTCCTCATTTAAAATTTTAAAGTTGTAAAGTTCAGATGTATCCTGAAAACAGATATTTTTAAAAAGCAGTAAAAATTTAAAGCTATACTAAAACATTAGATACGTATTGTTCGGTTTTTCCTTGATTTTATCTGTTCAAGAGAAATTCAGCCGGGCCATTTAAAAAGAAAATTCAGCGCACTCCACACACACACACACACACACACACACACACACACACACACACACACAC
>CM077106.1:10986140-11028003 GCA_039619505.1 Cimex hemipterus | reverse complement strand
TATATATATATATATATATATATATATAATATTGTTAAATATTTAATTATATTGTGAAATCAAAAACATTTTGTGGAAAAAATTAAACTGAAACTAAGCAAAGCAACGAATACTGGTTTGGTAAAATTAACTTTTTTTTAATGCTCTGACCCATATACTAATGAAAATGATTCTAATTCTTAACAAAATACATTTTTTCAAATCAGGAGAATAGAATTATTAATTCTACATGAAAAGTGTTACTAAGCTTTAAAGAAAGTGTACATACTATACAAACTTAAAACCTAGAGACTAAATTACCCGAAAAAAATTATAATTGCAAATACACCCTCTGAAAATGGAAAATATTCCTCAAAATCGTACTAAATTAATTATTACCGTTATTACTTCTCCATATGTAAATATTAACTTTATAATTTAATTGTTGAGTGTTTGGATCAATGGTGTTGTGGTCTTTGTCATAATTAATTAATGTTGTGATTCGTCATGTTTTCGATCGTTTATTCTACCAATTTCGAGCTACATACCAGGACTTTTACACTCAAAGATTTCTCAAAGGTTTCATTCAATTCACATTTACACCTTTCTAATTTAATTTTAACTCTTCTAATTTTATTCTTTTAATATTTTCTTTCGTTTGAATAATGTTGGATGATTATTCTGATTGTATTATTTATTAATTTTTTAAACACATTATTCTAAGGATGAAACAGAAAGAAATGTTACAATTTTAAAGCTAGAAATTTAGAATTGTGTAAACAAGATACGACAAAGAAAAACTGTTTTCGTCTTGGCTCATTAATTTAAGAGATGAGGAATATCAATTTTCATAGTATTTTATAGTTCAATTTCTACTTTCATAAAACAATAACTTTATTGTATTAAAAATGCATAAATAATTAATCTACCATGACCTTCGGAGGGGTGGGACACGAATTTCCATCGATTTGGTGAGTCTCGATTATCTCGATTGAATATTACATAAAGGGGTCGTGGTCGATGTAATCATAGACGTCCACACGGCATTCCATCCCACGCCTGGCTAGTCGTCGAGTAAGGTAAGTCGTCATACTTTTTGAAACCACCGAGTACTTTTTTACTTTTTTTTTTTTAAATCTCCCACCCGGCCTAGACGGCGAAACACTACCTCCTACTAAGATTTTATACGTACTGGCACCACGTGGTACAATCTACAAAAAAGATCTACTTTATCGAGCGGCAAATTTATAAAGTACATTTATAACAGAGCATTGGATGTTTATGTATTAAAAAATTAAAAATATAAATTAAGTCTCGCCTAAGTTTAACAAATTTAAATTTAACAAAATAATTTTAAAATTTACAATAATATAAATGTGACAGTAGTACTTCCTCAACTATTATTCTATTTCCCATTAATAAAAAAGTATATTTAATGACACCCATAGGCAACTAAAGGTTTTTCTTTAAAAAAAATTTACAATAAACATTTATGAACACAATACTTTTTTGGCCTTTTTTTTTTTTTTTTTTTGTCAATTGGCCCAGAGACAAGCTGATCAAATTTTTAAGTATGTAGCCCTTAGAAAATCCAAAACAGCATTGTACTTCCAGTTCATTTAATCGCAATTTAATTAAATGGCTTGATAAGCTTTCCAATTCTGTACAGCCTGTCCAAAATCTTTGTTCTTTCATTATTATAATTTTTGCATTTCAAAATGAGATGTTACAGGCTTCCCTCTCTGTGCATACTAAACATAGATCACTACGTCTTTGTCCTATTTCCTTCAAATAGGTTTAACTTATTCCGTACTATTTATTTCAGTTGAATCTTTTTTAGACATTGGCAATTTAAGGAACCAAGGCTTCCTGCTGATCGTCGGGTTAATATTTCGGTAAAATTTACCAGTGGAGTCGGAGTTGCTTGTTCCATATACGTCCTTTTTTTAAACTACCTAACTGGGATGGGGATTCTACATTGTTGTCCTTTTTTCACAGCTTGCCCTTGCTCGTTGCCTTGGACTCCTCCATGGCCCCGTACTCAATACCCAAGGTGTGTTGTAAATTCGACTTGCCGTTCTAATATCCTACGCATGAGTTCCATAATGTTGGACACCATATACGAGCAACCTGACTTTAACCTGAAATGTTTAATGCTCTCTAGCAAGTTCCTCGAATCCGCAGGATAAACACTTCCTCTTTCCTCAAATTCGGTCCTAATATGGCTTAGTTCCATGTGAATGTGAATATATGGCTTTAAAAAAATTTGTAATTATATCAAACCAAACAATTTTTCAAGTGTTCTGCACGAATCTAACTACGGTTAAAACCGTTTTACTGGTACTATGCACTGAAGAATTGCTTAATTCCTCCAGGTAAAAAGACAGAGACAGGATTTGTTTACATTGTATGTCAACAATATGTAACAATATTCGTCATCACTACGGTCACAAGCATAATAACATGGAATACTCTATTTTTCCTTTTCTTATTTTTAACGTAGATATAAGGTGTAATGACACTTTGACAATATAAAATAGGACTATAATGATTGCGATTCGGTGGAGTCCAAGTGTGTACTATTGATATATGACTTTGCTCGCTGCCTATGTTTTGATTGTAATTAGCTAAGATTCGTGCAGTTTGAAACTGTTTAAACCTTTGGTTTAGAAAGCTGAACGAATCGTTTTTAGCGGATTAGGTTTAGAGCGATTTTTATCCGTAACAGGCGGAGCCAGGAGGAACGGACAAAAACAGGATAGTCGTGGCATTAGCAGATGGTTTGATAAAATGACTGGGGGTTTATTTCAGGCCAAGATCGAACGGGTGCACAAGGCCGCCAGGGAAGGAGATCTCAGAGGCGTGCAGACTTCCCTGGATAGACGCAAATTCGCAGTCGCCAGGGACAACAGCACCCCACTCAAGCCGACGCCGCTCCACGTCGCAGCGTTATTCGGACGAACAAGTGTAAGTATTGACGGAACTGACGAGACTAAGCGGACCGGAAAGCGAACAAATAACAAACTAATTTTTTCCTTCAGTTAAAATCGTAATATTTTCAACCAATTTCATAACTGCTGTTAATAAGTCGTGAAGGGATATGGAACTTTTGAATGATTAAACTGTCATTGAAATAAAAGTTTATCCAGAAAATCGATAAATTACATCGACAAGTTACAGTAAATACAGATGATAAAAATATAAAGAAAATTTTACGAAAAGATTCCCTGCAACTGTAGTACGGTGTTTTACCAAAACGTCGATGGCAAACTCCAGTTGTCAAGTGATCACCCGTGTGCCCAGATTTTGTCAAATCAACGTCAATTTGATCATTCAAAAGTTCGAAATTCCTAGGCAAGATAACAAGCTAACAAATGAAGCTATGAAATTGTATGGAAGAAAAAGAAACAAATAAGGGAAAAGTTTATGTGTAAACAATGGCGTGCCTTGTCCTCGTTTGATACGAATCGATTTCACACATCTAAAAGAAAATTTGCTATGTGATTAATGTTAACAGAATAACATATTACATGTCTCCGTTTCGACTTGCAATATATATTGCTTGCAAAACAAATGCAAAACGATTCTGATGTTCGTCTTGTAATATTCAACAGACAACTGATTGGTCTTAAAGCGAGCCAATCGATTGTAAACACGTAAAACAGCTATTCTTTACACAACAACAACCTGTTTCTATTCGGTTCTTCGCAATGATCGGCGACAAGTCAAATTTAAATTCCTTGTGGATTTCTTAGTATTTTATTGTTTCCTTCCTCCCGAGTTAAAGTCGAAAATGAGTAATCACAACGCCTTGTATAAGGGAAATTATTCAGCACGAAAGTACATTTTTACTGTCTGTAAAAAATAAGCTTAAAAATCTTCCGGCCTACATTTTCAATGCAGCCTTTAGAACAACCCGTTATCCTATGATTTAGAAATATTCAATAATTACAATGATTCCATAACACAATAAACCTTCCCACCTACGAATTTAAACAGACCTATTCTTACTCTCATTTCTTTGCAAAGACTTAGAGAAAATTTTCATTAGGCGTACCTCTCCTATCCTAAACTCGCAAAAGCATAAAATTTAGCTTCATACCACAGCACCATTTAACAGAAGTATCGAGTTGTGTAGTCCAGCGTGAGCGCGGGGAGTATTTCTTGACGTAGCGCAAGACTTCGATCGAGTCTGGCACCAGAAACTTCTCTCCACGTTAAAGGCCTTTTCCCCTCAACCTGAACCTGTGATCCTAAGATCCTACCTGTCCGATAGGTATTACCAAGTCAGACAAGGTGAAGATCTTTCCTCTTTCTTCCTTGTCGAGGCTGGAGGACTGCAAAGAAGCATCCCTAGGTTCTCTCCTACAGACAATATGCACTGCCGATGTCCCTCTAAAGGCTAACACATTCGTAGACGATACACTCCTCGCATCAAAGCCCAATCCAAGCTCATCTTAACGATATCCATCAATGGAACAAAAGAAGTATAAAAATTAATCAGGCTAAATATATCCACACAACCATTCTCCTCCGGCGTGCGACATTTCCAAAGCTCTACTTTAACAAATACACTAACTGCAGACATAGTAAAATATCTAGGCATGGTTTTCGATAAAAGAGGACTAAACCAAACGCTCCAAATGCAAAAGAATTCAATCATTCATCTCGAGTCAAAAAGTGATCTCCGTAAAATCCCAATGCTCCTTTCTAAGTATCGATCTTTACCCTACAAATCACCTCCAAATTCCTTTTGTCAAAGAACACATCCTTCCCGTTACTCAAAATTCCAGAAATCCATAATCACTTACATTAATGCTCTTGTCCCGCCGGGTCAATAACGAAAGCCTACTTGATAACTACTATGATAGGTCGTCATTTGGCAAATTACCTTGATTGAATTGTTGATGTTACACGCATGTGTATAACTCAGTGTATATCATTTGTTGCATCTCTGGATGCAGGTACAACTTTCGTACAAAACAATTCGCTGGACGGTATGAGAGACTAAGCGATTGTTAAGATCATAATGCAGAAATAAAAGTTGATCCCTTTTAGCACTTCTGCTTTTCTATAAAACTAAAAAACGTACAAAAAGTAACTTACAAACAAGAGTAAATTTGTACGAACCGATATAAACTGTTATTAATTCAAAATTTCAGGTTCTTCGCTATTTAGCGGGAAGATTCCCTGAGACGATGCACGCTCAAGACTCTGCGGGTAGATCGCCGTTACATTACGCAGCAACTTTGCCGGACAACGGCCACTTCTACTCGCTCCTCGTCACCCTCGGGGCTGACAAGTCCCTTGCCGATGATGTAAGTGGCTGGTTAATCGTGCACAAATTACAATTTTCAGCTTGAAGAGATAAACAGAGGAATTTTACAATTGAAACGTCTAAGGTGGGGTAAATAAATCATTAAAGTTGAGTTTGGTCGTAAAGGGGCAAGTCACGATGGCCGACAAGATTAGTGGATGGTGGTGGTTTCCACCATTTTGGTTGCGTCACCAAATAAATATGACTCCTCACGATATCATGGAAGAATTCTGCGACTCCGTGATAGTTGAGTTCAGCCGTCATTTCATTATGATTTATCAATGTCGAACAGTGTTATTTCGCAGAATCCACTAGATAGATAAACGGAATAATACTAGTACTACTATTATTAGTACTTCAGCAATATCTTTACAGGGAGGAACCAAATACAATGGGCTACAGGTCAAGGTGCAAAAGCGCTGGAGCCACCTTTTTTATCCCTATCTTCTGTCCCTATTTACAAAACTAATTAATTAATAAAATTGTAATAATATGAACCAACTAAACAAAAATAAATATTCAATTCCCTTAATTAATGAACATTACAATGCATTACAAAGAACGTAAATTGATAACAACGTAAATTTTAGGGTGCCAACCCTAAAATAAATAATTACATGAGGCAAAAATAAAATATCATGTAATAATAATGAAAGCTCACAATTACAGTGTTTCATAAATAAAATTAAGCACATTAATTGTCTGGTTTTCTGTTTCAAATTTTAATAAAAACACAAGTGTATTAATTTTGTTTTTAAATTACAATAAATAGAGATAATTGAACATCATTGTGAATTTATATTATAAGGCTGGAAAAACAGCGGAGGATTACCTTAGAAATCGGGCTGAGTTGACGAGGGAGAGTCTACTTGCTGAATATCAGAACCGAACGGTGCCGATCGACACATCAGGACTCAACTTCAACCGATACGCCGATAAAGGTGAGGAAGTCGTACGCTCTGTAAAGAAAGTTTCTCTCTCTCTCTCTCTCTCTCTCTCTCTCTCTCTCTCTCTCTCTCTAGGTGTGATGTGCTTTCATTCTCTGATCCCCACTTGCATGCGTTTTGGGAGTTGCACACTTTTGATATGACGAGAACAAACCCCCATTGGACGATTACGATTGTGTTTTTCAGTTGCAAATGACAACGTGTCCAGTCGGCAGGACATCGACGACGAATTGCTGATGGCCCGGTTAGAGACCGCCTTCCACTTCGTCCAGACAAAAGGGAGGGGGACCTTTTTGCAGAAGCACTGCACGAAGGCCGTTTTCGAAGAGTTGAAGTACAGATGTACGCGATTGGACAACACCCTGATAGACGTGATCAGGCCGGGCGTCCGCGATTTGGCGTTGGGAAAGGGAAAACTGAAAGACAAGCTTTTCACCGGTCTCGAAGTGCCGGATTACGAAAGCTTCCGAGTATTCGAAAGAATAATAATGCCGGTCATAAGGGAATTGAACAACATATCTCCAGGGGAAGAATTGCGTGAACAGCCAGCAAGGAACTTTTGGTCGGACCAAAAGGAACAATTTGAAACCATAGACCTCGATCCCACCGGTAATATAATTAAAGGATTCGTCGTCGAGATGTCCAGGAACCTGTCTCCCGTCTCTTTTCCGAAAAATCTCAAACTTTCCGACCTGGAAAAAGTCGAAGTAGCTCTTACGTCTGTGTTGACCGGCTACTACAGGCGCAACAAGGAGAGCGGCTTTATAGATGAATCGGGAGAAAACTTCGGATCCTACTACAGTTTAAGCGAGCTGGCAGAGAACAAGGAGGTCCTGCAAGACTTGGAACAAGAGTCTCTCGTAGCCGAAGGCATAGATGACCCGAACTCGGACAACTGGCCATACGGTCGAGGCGTGTTCATCAGCCCGTACGGCGACGTAGCCGCTTGGATCAACATAAGAGAACACCTTAAACTTTTCACAACCACACCGGAACACAGGGGCCACGCGGGACGTGCGTACATAACTGCCGTCGACATAATTAGCTCGTTGGACGAAAAAGTCGAATCCGTTAGAGACCCGGTTTTAGGATTTTTGACCACTGACCCTCGACTCGTAGGCAACACCCTCTGCTTCAACGTCCTCCTAAGCCTGCCGAATTTGGCAAAAAGCAGATCGTCGCTCAACCGGCTCTGCGATGAGCAAGGACTGCACCTGCAGATTACCACCAACCCTACACGGTTCAGGCTGAAAAACAAAGCTTGCCTCGGAGACTCGGAATTCGACTGTTTTTATAAGTTCGTAGACTCCGTTAAAATGATCGTAGAGGCCGAGAAGTTCTCGTCAAAAACTTCTGTAGTCCAAATACCGAGTCTAATCAAGAACTTTCTCGCGAAAAAAAATAAACGAAAACTTGACAATTGACTGTTTAGAGGAGGGTCTTATATAGACTTCAAACCGATTTCCAAGTCAAGCATTGGACTGCTTGGACTAAACAACTGTCTTTCCCCTGCATTGCAAACTATTAATCAGTACCATTCAAAACAAACGTATCTATAACTAAGTCCTATCGCTGTTCGTGATAAATCTATATTACAATTTTGATCGAACTATTAGATTTCACAAAGATTATCTTTGTCATTATCGGAAACCATTATTAAAAGTCATGCAAAGCTTGAAAAACCACTTTGCCTGAGTTGACTCCCCCTAATCGGAGTTCAGCCAATATTGAATAATGCCCTCAAATTTTAAGTGTTGAATCTTCTCTGATTCATTTCAAGATAGAAGAACAAGATCTCTACTTTTTCATTCAAAAAAGTGTGCACCTATCATTTAAATTTGGGCAAGATCAGGCAAAATTGTGTATTTTATATATTACAAAACTGCCCACCTTCAAGTGGGGCTGATAATTTAATTTCCATCGTCGTTAGAAAATAAAAAAGCATGAGTGAAAGAGGAAGGCTGGCTTTGAGCAGTAACATGTAAAAATGTACATATGTTTAATTTCAACCTTCACAGTTCAACCTTTCATGAAGGGAATCTTGATAAAGTACAAAACAATTACATATAATTTGTGAATTGTAAAACAAAGTTTTCCATGTGGTCCTTTTTAATAAATTGTTTATTTTATTTTTATATTAAATATTTTTGAACGTTTCTATTCTTTATTTCAAAAGATATGACCATTTTGCATTGACAAAGCGTATGGCCAAGATAAAATTCAATAGGTCACCTTCTTCCATTTTGGCCATACGGTTTGTCGATGCAAAACGGACTTTCAAAAGAAACTATATCTATAGTTTTTTTTTTAAATAAGATGCTGATGATGGGTGTAAATTGTGAAACTTCTAAAAATTTAATGTAATAAAACAAAAAATTTATTAAAAAAAAAAACCATGGAAAAGTTATTAAAAAATATATAAATACAAAAATGATGTCTTTAAAAAATCCATGTTACTTAATAAAAATTATAAAGCATACATATTGTAAAATGTTTTTACTTAGTACTGTGATTAGTATTGCAATACTAATCTTTTCTGCACAGTTAACATTATTAGAGCTTTTTTTCAATTTTATTTTTAATTTTTTTTAAGTGTATTTTTAGTAATAAAAATAGTTTTAGTGTACATAATTTTGCAGTTTCTATCCTATTTCACTTGTCATTGCGTGATCCAACGTAAGTATTTCAGAAAAACGTATTTATTCTGTATAAGTTTTTGTCCCGTCTGTGACTGCCATGTAATCTTATATCACCGAAATGTTTATTACAAAGCTTAACATTATATTTTTACAATTCTCCTGGCTTTTATTATTCTAATTGTGATGTTGTTTGGTGAATGTTGCAAATGCGATGATTAACTATTAGCAATTTCATTTCTGAACATATATGGTATTTGTCAAATGTTGCAAGCTTTATTTATTTTTCTAGATTCTTAAACCAGTTACATTCCAAGATTTTGTTAATTTGGCAGTAGACCCATTGTTAAGGGCTTGCCATAAATTAATATAGCTTTTGTGTAATTTTTATTATACACTCGTCGAATCATTTTATCTGTTTATGTCACTTGTCATTAAAATATAGCTATAAAAGATAGACTTTGAATATTAATATAATGGATTATTGCAATAATTTAATATATGATCAGACATTTCATCGTTTTTATATTTCACCATGTATTTTTCTTCAGTGAGTCTATGCTTAATATTAAAATCTTAAAGAAATCCCCACTTGAATTTTATAGTTTAAATGTTAAACGTGCATGCTTCTATCTGTTAGTGATTACAAATTAATGTACACATGTGGGTTATCTTCGCTTACTGTCCCGTGCTGTGATTATATTTTTTTTCACACTGGTCCAAGTTCACATTTGAAGACCTACATTTTTAATACAAGAACTGTTTCAAAATTAATTAAAATTGTAAAATAGGGCTATTTAAATAAGAAAATTTATAATGTAGAATAAATATTAATTCTAGATAATACAGCAGGCTAAACTTTTGCACCCCAGTGTAACCTTAAAATGCAAACAAATATTTTGCAAGTTGTGCAAGTTAAAATATTAATAATAACAGAAACAAAACTTTAAACATAAAAAAACAACAAGTGGAAAAAGACCAAGCATTAATTTAATTTTATGATATTCTATTTATTTGAAATAGGTGCAGAGCTTATGAGAGAAGGATATCCCATCTTTAATCCGGAAGAAGGAAAATACCTGGCAAATTGTACGTCTCAAGTTTTGTTAATTTCATTGTATAATTGTGTATAACTTTCATTTTTGCTTTAGCATTGGGTGAACCTTTGATTAAAGGGCTGACTGAGGTAGCTCAAATAAGGCCGAGGAATCCCGTTACACATCTGGCACATTTCCTTCTTGATTATAACAAGGCAGATAATGAGGTAAGTTTTTTTTAGTGGAATGTTAATTATTTCTATTAAACATCTAAAATAATAGGAGGTGAGGAGCATAAAAGGAACAAATGATGAAGATGAGAAAGAAAATGAAAATAACGTAAATGTCCAAAATGGTGAATTGGATGAAAATAAGGATGACTACAAATCAGAAGATAATGAAGACGAAGAGGAAGACAATGATGATAAAGATTCAGAGCCCAAGTTAGCTTTTAAGCAAGCTAATAGGGTAAATATTACAATTACAATGACATATTAATTTCAAAATTATCCTCCGTATTTTTTTAAAGGATGAACATGGACAGAGTATGGTCCACTTTGCTGCAGCTAGGTCGCACGGAAGAAATGCAATATTTCAACTTCTACAAGAAATGGACATCAACATCGGTTTGAGGGATGGTTTATACAGAACAGCAAGAGACATTGCAGAACAGCTTGAAATTGAAGATAATGTCCAGAGCATTGACAAATATGTGGTTTCGATTGCAGCAAGAGGTAATGAAGTGTAGAACAAAGCTAAACAAACCTTAAAATAAAAAATTAAATTTTTTTGATAATATAAAGAACTTTTCAACAAATTTTAGGCGAAGATGGCAAATTGCAGGAACTGATACTAGAAGGCTATGATCACATTCTTGATGCTGAAGACGAAGCAAACATAATGGATATTGTCACTGAGAGAGGACTTGAGAGTACAATAGAAATTCTTAAAGGAATAACTTCATTTGAGGTTTGGATAATGAAAATTGCTATTTACACATATTTTTACAAACAAGAGAAAAAACAACAACATATTTTAGGAGAGGAGAGAAAAATTGCATCGTGCAATCCGGTTTGGAAGTCTGAAGCAGGTCAATTCTATCTTTGAAGAATCACCTAATAAAAAAGATCTTGCACTTGCAAAAAATCAACAGGGCCGCTGTAGCCTTCATGTCGCAGTACTTTCCCAGAATGAGCCAATTGTGGAATACATCGCTAATCGTTACCGTGGGACACTGCATGTTGGAGACAATGTGAGTTCAAAAATTGAAATAAACAAAACTATGTACTATTACCGTTTGTTCTAGCTCTCGAGGACTCCTTTGCATTTTGCAATGGGTGTGGAGAAAGTCGAACCTCTCAGCAGAATATTGATCGCTGCCGGTGCTCAAAGAGTTCTTAAAGATTTGGTAAATAACTTAACAGTTTAAGTATTTTAATGGTAAACATATCATCAGTCCAATTCAATTGTTTTTTGTCTCTTACAGAAAGGAAGACAGCCAAGTTACTATTACATGAACAAAACTGATATTCAAAAGCTTCAGGATGAAGAAGACGCTCTCAGAGTTTAAAAGGTGTAAAGGCACATCATTATAAATAACATTTTAACAAATTTCTTTTGTAGAACATTATGTAAATATAAATTTTTTGTATTTTTAGCTGAAATATACTAATGTTTACAAATTTTAAAATAAATTTCTTGTCAAAATTGGTTATACACATCGTAAAATCTGCATATTATGTGTCATCTGTCACGTCTGGATAAATTCATTTTTTCCAAGAGGAAAAAAGAATTTATATTTAATGGCTGAAAAAGTTAGACCTTGAGATACCGAGATCACCTTATAATCTAAATTTAAAAAAATAAACAAAGAAGTTTTACGTCTATACGTATAGTCTTATTATCTGGCAAAGTCAATTGCTTTTTCACAAATAAAATAATAAGTAATAAGTTTAAGGACTTGTCCACTTTCAATCCATATTATTTTTCTTTTCCACACTGTCACATTTCTTCAAGTTCAGCCAGTTTGGTATTATAAACAGATACTGACAATAACATGCATTTTTCCTTCTGGCTTTATAATTGTAAAAAGGAAAACATTTTTCGGCAAATAAAAACAACTATTTCAAAATTACTGTTTAATTGGTTAACTACAATAAATTATTAAAACTCCTACTTTTGCATTTTGACTGAATTCAACAATTCTCATAAGTTTTGTGTTATACTATGTAGTCATTCAAAGTCCCTATTACTAAAGGGGATTGTTGTTTTTCTTGCCTACAGCTTTCCTTTTTATTATCTCAAGCGAGGGAGTCCTTTTGACATAAATCGAAAAAAAGAAAAAAAAAGGTTAAATGATTTTAGGTAAATTTCATACACCATAACATGTTCGTAACATATTTTCACAATGTTTTTGTTGTATCTGAGGGCAAGACATTTCTTTGCAAGATTTGTCCTTTCTCGTCTTGAGAAATATATAAAAATATGTGGTGTTATAGAAACAGGATAACTCTTTATTTTGTAAAGTTTATTTATAATTATTTATTTGAATGGTCGGGGCATTTCTTTAAAAACCATCTGTCTCGAAAAATCACGTTTGACAAATAATACAAAAATTTTTTTTTTACTCCCGAATTTTACATCCATTAATTTCTACAATTCAGTTAATTTGAATATTACACTGATTAACAATCCAAGAATCAACAAATGGACATTTCAACATCAACAATATTACAATTCAATTTTTTAAAAATAAATTTAAAAACTAAAAACAAAAAAAGGGCTTA
Organism: Cimex hemipterus; assembly: GCA_039619505.1. Lineage (NCBI taxonomy): Eukaryota > Metazoa > Arthropoda > Insecta > Hemiptera > Cimicidae > Cimex > Cimex hemipterus. Next base: position 11,015,301 of record CM077106.1, on the reverse strand, counting down.
TGCACTTAACAAAGAGGGCAAGGAACTCCCAAAATTAAATAAATATAGATTTAATATACATAGATTTACGTCGCTTTTATATTTTTACATTTAATTAGCGACTTAATATACAATTATTGGGAGGGGAAAAAAAGAAAAACTAAATTAGGCTCTTTCAGTCAGGAAGCCCTCAAGGAAAATTGGCTGAATACTAAAAAAAAACTAAAACGTTTAAAAATGAAATGTTGAAATACAGAACAATCAGGTTGGTGTACGAATAATGTACAATGATTACAAAGAGATGTTTTTAAAGATCGGTCCCTAATGTGACGAATTACTAATCAAAACATCTAAAAATTTATAATTAATTCATCTAAATCTATATAATACAATTGATGTACATTGGAGAAAGTGTGAAATTTACAATGATTCGCATCCGACAAAGTTTTGAGGACTCTGACACTAACTTTGGTGTTATCTAAGTATCAGCTTAATAATAATTGTGCATTCATTGTGAATGTGCAATGCACATGTGCATGCTTCGATTTACTTTGACTTAAATTTAAGTTAAATTTACATTTACCGTTTTACGGCAAGTACGTATTTACAATTGGATATTTTAAAATAAGGTGTCTAGTTGTACATGCACAGATACATTCACGCAGTATGAAGCAATGGCGCTCCTCCCTTCATTCTTTACCCTTAGACGAGGCCTAAAATCAGGCACTTGATGATGTAAAAACGTGGGCAGTGAGGCTAAAACGAATGAAAGAAGAAACGGAGAGTTCTCAAAACCTTCCCACCTCTTCCACTGTAATGGACGAGATTGCTTTCTTGGTCTGAAATAAATACGTCAACTCTTCTTAGACAATAAAAAATTAAATCACCCTAAAAATTAAAATTAATGTTAATTGACATTTCAGAGTTATAGTTGAAATGAGACATACTGGGTCAACACAAATAAAATTTCATATGAAAAATTAAAAAATTGCAATACTTCCTGACTATACAGAATAAACATTTTGTCTAAAGTAGTACAGTCCAAGTTCCTTAACCATATACTGAATGACCATTTTATTTCTTACCCAACATGTCTTTTTATTAAAATAAAACCTACTTACATCAAAATGCTACCAAATTTCATGAAGATGGAGATTTCTACTCAAGACTGATCTAACATCTTGTGTGAATCGAAGTGCATCCAGCACAGGCAGCAGGTTAAGTAGTGCCGTATCCATGGGGTCAGAAAACCACGATTTAATTGGTATGGCATTGTCTTTAATAAGAAAAATTATTAATAAATATCAGCAAAAATATAGTTTTATGTACTTGTTTAAAAGTTAAATATGGATAATGGATGCTTACCAGGATATGACCTGTAAGCACCAGGGGAGTTGTCCAGTATAAATATACTGGTGAGATCAGTAGTGACCGCTGTCAAGTCTTTGGTATAAGTGCCCAGGTCGGGTGTACAGTGCTGTCTGTAAAACCTCCTTTTCAGGATGCCTCGGTTGTTGTCGAGTTTGTCGGCAACGCCCGCTCCATATATCTCCATCGACGCAGTGAAAACAACAAGCTCATACCATTGTGATACCTGATTAAGTATAATTTTTACTCAAATCTGTTTGTCATAACGAATGCGAGTAGCTTACAATATCTAAAAAGAAATCCACATGCGGCCTCTTGTGAACAAGGAACCGAACCGGGTTCCTCTCAATTACAACTTTGAGTACGAAATCATGTGGCGTCCCTGGCTTGATGAGCTGTCGTGAATTTGAGTCATGGTGCGAGTGTATCAGTGTCTCGTCAAGATCGAGTACCAACACCTTTCTTTTTACAATACCTAAAACAAAATTAAAAATTAATTTCTGCAAAATAAGTAACCATTTGAATTTTAATAACGTACAACATTAGTGAGGTCTATACTTTCTCTGTAAAATTTCATATGTGAACAATCTGATGAATATCTATCAAAATAGCAGTCGTTGGATCTATTGTGATAAATTATTACAAAATATATTGTAAATGTCTTTCTTTTACTTTACTTTTTTTGGTTTTAAAAGTTTAATTTAAAAATATATTTTAGAGAAATTTTAAGTTATTGTGAAGAAAGATTAAGTTAGTTGTGATTAAACTCATAATGAATGTGTGGTGGTTAGTGGCCGTTAGTCTATTATTATTCGAAAATTCAGAAAAACATTTTCTTTGCCGTGCCAACGTTTTGATCTTTATTGAGATCATCTTGAGGTTTCAATAAAGATTGAAACGACACGATAAAGAAAATGTTTTTTTGTAGCCTACTACTTCATACCAGACCGAATCTCATGATTTCCGAATAATACTAATAAATACAAGTTTCATAATAATGCAAATATTCATTTTAGACTGTGAAATAAATGTACAGTTTTGTAAACAATTTTTGAAGAGCAGTAATATCAATAATAGTGTTACTTAGTTAAAGAAGATACAATTACTACTCAATAATCATAAGACTTTCTGTAAAAAGATTTTTTTTAAATGCTTCTTACCCATGTAAAAAAAAAAAATTATTGAGCTTCAAATTTGGCTGATTTGAAAACAAATGAAAGATATTCAAAGCAATATATTTAAAATTTTAAATAAAACTACACTTACTTAGTCTATGCCTTGAAAGAGGTGATAACGGGAATAGTTCGTATTTTACAGGTTGATGCTGCACTACCTAAAAACAATTTTTTTTTTAATATATTCATGTACATATTTAATTTAATCTTTATATTTTTCTTTCCTAGAAGATTCACTCAAGAATCCAAGAAGAAATCATTACAAAATAAGTAAAGTAATATTGTTTTTAATAAAAGTTAATTTTGTGATATAGGGCAAATAACGTCGTACTGAATAGGTCACAGGCCAGGATCTTGAAAAGTCAATTTGTGCAAAAGCAAATGTCACAAGATAATGATTTTTTTCTTTCCTTCCTGGCCAATGAATAATTTCGTAGGTGGTTTTGTATTTTTAGTTTTGATCTTTAACTAAAAGGAACTTTTCAGTCGCAAATAAACAAAATGAAGATTGTTTTTGCTGTAACCTAAGAATCACAAATGTATCTGTAGTACTTTCTTCCCTGGTATGATCAAGATAAGAGGATTCAAGTGTTGTTTTTTTTTTTTTTTTTTTTTTTTTTTAATTATTATTATTTACATATTTCTATCTTATTATATTTTTATACAAAGCAAATATTTGAATTTTCGTGTTTGAATTTTCCTTTCAGAAAACATGATCAGTTTGGTACATCCCACTAGAAATTGGATGAATAAATAAAACAATTATAAAACTGTTGGAATTTCAAAAATTTACGAACAATTAAAAGATAATGTATGTCCTATTAAAAAGCAATACAAGTGATTTTATTATACCTAAAAATTTCAACCACTTTTTTTAATGTAATGAAATATGGAGAAGATTGGATTGAAGAAGAAACTAATAAGTATTAATCTGTACATTTTGTTTAATGTTTGTACTTGTGGATTGGAAATGAACAATCCAAAGTAATCTGTACGTGGGACATGTCCAACCTTCATACATAAAATATGAATAACATTAATTTCAAACAGTAGCTTATTACAGGAGATTAATACTATTAACCAAAAAAATAAAACTTCAAAATTGCCTTGAATCAGTCTGAACAAAAAAAAAACCTTGATTAAGATTAAGAAAATGATCTCCCATGCAATTTGCAAATATATTTAGTTGAACAAATACAGATTGTTTACAAAATGTAGTTAACCTGTTAAAAAGTACATTTAAAAAGTCACACTAAAAGACATGAAACGAAGGATAAATATTAAAATATTAGTGAAGGTCGAGCTCGTTGGGCAAGATATCTGGCAAGGCCTTTATTTGGCAGCGAACATAGTAAAGTAGGTTTATTGTTAGAACAAAAACAAAACTCAAACTCACACTAGGAAACTGAATTTTCATTTTGGTTAGAACAAGTAAAAAGGAAAAAAATGTTTACCTTGAGCTTCCACTCATTTAGCAAATTTGGGATTATCTGAATAACAGAAAAGACAATATTAAGTTGACTTTCTGTTTGTTTATTTATAACGTAATTATCTGTCTGTTATTAACTGGCAAATATTAAAAAATTCCTGTTATACTAGTTAATTCAACTTTTTAGATCAGAGATTGCAAGATCAATCAAATCTAAAAACTGTCACTGTCATTACACTTAGTCAGTAATTGTACCGAACAAAAATTTTACATTGTTCATTTAAAGTCATCAGTAATGTCTAACATTATTAACATAAAAATATGCTGTCAGCATTAACAATATAATATCGTAAACAAATCCCTTAGCAGATATATTTTTTTAATTTATTAATTTAATAAATAATTTATAATTTGATTTCTATTCTGTTTGGCAGTTAAAGAATAAATTCAATGCAATAAAGTTTTTTATTTTATTTTCTAAAAATTAAACCAAATTTACTGATATTGATTCACATTTCCTTTTTAAACTGGACTTATGAAAACAGGAAATGTTTTACTTACTATAAGTTTATTCCTAATATATTACCAACAATTTAAAATAATTATTTTCATGTAATTGTAAATTTATCATTGAAGAATATTTTAAGTACAAAATCTACTATGTTGCATATCAAAATTCGTTTTAATGTTGTGATTATTTGAATGTATGACTCAAAACCACCCAACATGAACAGAATACATTTTCATTGAGTGTCAGTTTACACAAATATTCGTTTAGAACCTTGAAGAAATATTTAATTATCTGATAGAATATTTGTATTTAAATTGTAATTCTTATCAGAGAAAAACAAATGTTTTTGTCCGATCTTGTCCTTGATGAATAAGGGAATGGGATAGTAGATACTGGAATTGGCAAGGGTAAATATGAAAATTATCATGTACAATTTTTTTCTTTAGTTAAACTAGGAAGAAAAATATTTGAAATAGACACAATATTTGAGACAGTAATTCACAAAACTGAACTTTTTTTCATACTAACGAAGTTTCATACTATTGTTTCAACATTTTACTTATTTTATAGTTAATTACTTTTATCAAAATTTATTGACTGTTTTATCATTTTTTGATAGTAAAAAAGAACAAAATGTCAAAAATGAGAAAATGATAAGGCAGCAAATGTGCATGTAATGATAGAAAAGTATTAATTTGTTTACACTTTCTGTATAAAAATAATTATTTAAAAATCATGGAATGGTTGGTGAAATTGTCTTTCTTTTCTCCCCCCCCCCACAAACAATCTTAGATACAAGCTGATATAAACTGAATATTACATACATTTTAACTAAATTCTTAGAGAAGGAAATAAACACGTTTCACATTCAGTACACACAAAAGTGTACTCTGGATATTGAAATGAATCTGTAAGGGATAAAATGATGCGACATAACTTATATATTGCTAATAAAACCAAAAATTCTACTTTCTTAGCATAAATATACCAAATTGGTTTAATTTTTTAAACTGAAGATTAGAAGTTCTGCACAATGTAAATTTCTCAGTATACACAGGCAAGAGTCTACTTTCAAATTTTGATAGTAAATATCGCTTTGTTTAGAGGAAGCAGGAAGAAACAAGAATTAACATATACCTTGACAGAGCACTGCAGATTCAATGAGCATAAGTTCATCGATGCCAACAAACACGAGATGGGCTGATTCTGCCGATTCTGTTAAGAAGACAATTTAACAAATTTACTCAATGTGAAGAAAATGTTCACACACCATAGAATAAGTACAACCATAAAACCGAGGGAAGCGCAACCTTTTAAATCTCATATGCAAATTACATCTAACAGGTGTTCTGAAAGTGCATACAGAACAGCTTTTGGAGAACAAAAATATCACTGAACACCCTAACTTATACAGTCTGCATTACATGTTAGGAGTGCAGACTGAGGTCAAAAGTGAAAATTGTGCAGACCACGGGAAGGACATTGTAAAGTTGTATTGCAGATTAGCAGGATTACTGTTTTACACTTATAGGGTGTAGCAGTTTAATACCAAAAGCAAAATTGACATATTCAAAATGCAAACTGTTCACATTTATATTTTGTATAATTGTGATTTTTTCCTGTGCCTAGAGGTTCACACGATGAGTAAGTGAAAAAAGGACAAAATTAAAATGAGGAAACGATGGAATTCGTTCAATGGATGTAATCAAACTAAGAACCTTCTAGCAATTTTTTTTTTTTAGGGGGGAAACCCCAAAATGCATCAAAAGAAGAAGAAAGAACTTTGTTGAAAGAACGATTCTTAACAGGACTAAACAGGCATTTGAAGAAGATTGGTACAACCCAATAAAAGTACTTGCAGATTCCAGAAAGAAGCAGAGGAGATATCAATGCACTTATTACCAAACTGTGTTGCTACATTTGCCATAAAAATAAGTGTTTTGGGACAACGTAACCATAGAAGAGATTCAACCACTGAAACCAGGTGTACTAATGAATTTTTTATGAACTTACTGGTACACTGTAGGTACATATAAAGTAAAAACCATCTGAACCAATTCGGCTTAACCAAAACAATTTCAGTAAAAAATGAAAAAACGAGAATGTTGTGTTATTGCAAGATTTAATTACTATTTATGGTGTTGGGATATCACCCATATATATTGGGTATATTGGGTATATATATATATATATTGGGTAAAATGTAAACCTAAATGTACATAAAGTGCCAAACCAAAAGCAATCTCATTATGAAAAAAATTAATAAAGCTCTGGTTGACATTTTGGCTACAGTTCATATTTGTATGTAATATTATTTTTTTTACAACTTTTACCGCATGCCAACAACCTCCATGGATTATCCGAAAAATAAAATTATTTGAAACTGCTCAGTCCCCTTCGGTTCGGCTAAAAATGGTTCTAACATACAGAAATACATCATGCATCTTTAATTTTGTAAGTTGATGTCCATCTTAGAATAAGTTTGGATAATTGTTAAAATAAGTAAAAAACAATAATTTTCAGGTATGTCCAACCATTAGAAACAGGCTGTCGCAGACATAATGTGAGACAGATGTGAGATACTCTTCTTCGCCAACCATGGGACTGGTTAAGGCAAACTACCTCGAATGCACTCGGCCCAACGGACTTTTAATTTTCCTTTTCTTCCCTACTATAATTGAAAAACTTATAAAAGAGGTTGATTTGGAAAACAGGTTACAAACAAGTCCAGGCAACTCGGGGAGTTGAGTAAATAGTCACACTCAAGAAGATTCAGCATGGACTGGCAGCTGTGACCAGTCAAATAAAGTCGACTGCTGAGGGCCCAGAGAGGTCCAGAAGAGAACCCAGAAGTGCGCTGAAGATGACATAGAAGATAATATTGGCAAACTTGTTGTTTGTTTTGTTGATTCCAAATCATTCCAGACTTGTAGTTGTGACTAACATGCCTATATTGGTTGAAAATGTTGTTACTTTTTTAATCTTTAAGACAGAATCATGTTACAACACATTGGAGAATATATCTCTTGTTTATTGTTGAATTTTGGATTGACTTTCATTAAGCTATTGAAGCCTATGGAAAGCTTGCTTGTTTGGTATGGCAATGAAAATCCACAACAGGATTTATCTATCCATAGCTTAAATGTGATTAATTCGATTAAATAATCACATTTACTCCTAGAACCTTCACCAAAAGTAACTATATGCTGAAATATTCTCTTATCACTAAGTGAAAAGCAAAAAAAGAGAGCGAGCTAACAGCACATCACACTTGCAGTTCTTTCTATAATTCACTAGTTTTTGTAGTTCGCTTGACCAAATAATATCTTTTATTTAATTAATCTGTATTTAAGATTAAATCAACATTAATTGGTTGAGATAAAAATTGCAAAATGGAAGGAAAATTCAAAAGGTAAGGCTGAGATGGGAAGTTGGTGCCTGAGTGGATCGAATCCCGCTTGTGACACTGACTTTTTTATCTCAACCAATACCTTAAACACAGATTTGTTTATAGGTTTGTTGGCATAAGGCGATACTGACGCTGGTAGTGAACTTCAAGTTGTTTTTTTTTTTTAATTGTATCAAGGAAAATAATGTCAAAGAAACTATTATAAAGAAATGAGGTTTTTTAATAGTGCACTACAGAACCAAAGGATTTAAAAAACATCCGAAAAGGATTATCGTGAAAAAACGCAGGAAGTGGCCATTCAGCAAATAAACAGAATAAATTTGCCATCGGATTGAAGAACATTTAAGTATTTTTTGGAACCTACACGTACAGGAAATTTCATCACTGCAACAGGTGAAAATTATATAATTCATGGAACAATTACCTAGGACAATAAAATAACTCCAGAAGGGTGCAGTTTGTAACCCAAATGAATTCCTAAATTATGCATTATAACAGTAATCAACAATGGACTTTGTTTACGTAGTGAGGCGTTGTAAAAAAAATTATGCTGTTTTGTGCATGCTCAGTATGTATATATACTTGTTGAAAGACGTTTGTAAATCAAAATTTCAAGAGTGATTTCGCAACTACCCACATAATTTATTAATAATAACGAGTATCAAGTGTTTTGTTTTTATGAATATATTTCTATTGTATATTTCCATTAACTGGATGGGTGTAAGGGAGATGGAATGTTTGTAAATGATCGTCATTGATGAAAAGAGGATAGTAGGACGTGCTTACTAAATTGGCTTAAAATCCTTAAATAAAAATTGTAAAATACTTACAGCCCTAACCTGTTTCCTGAGCAGAAAACAAATACACGTCCACACGCGCGATGCTAGCATATAACAAGCGCGGAGACCCATTTGCAACTCCTTAAGCATTTGGTCGAGTTTTGTTGAGCATTTGCCGGGGGCGGAAGGGTCAGCGGGCGGCCGGTCTGGGCCCCAGAGAAAGCATCGTCCGCCTTTGTTTTCCTACGGCTCGCGGCTCCTGGGAGAACGAGAGGAGGTTCGCACCGATAAGTCGCCTCAACGGTCGGCGGCCATCACGACTCGCGGCCTGGGACAAGGGTGCACCGGACGGCATCGTCGACGGAACCTTCAAAGCCCTGCCTCGTTTCCATGACGACAATCTTTTCTCAACGGTGAAACGTTTTCTTTGGATGTTACAACATATTACAAATAATAATCCATTACATTTAAATTACTTCTTTCAATTAATTAATGCTTTATGTAAGGTCTTGGCTGAAATAAAATAGTGTTACAAGCGGGATTCGAACCTACGACCTTTGGCTTAATACGCCACCGCTGAGAAGTAAACACAAGCCATCCATATCATCTTCCAATACGAAACCGTTCAATGGAGACGACCTAGAGTGTAAAGAAGACCCAGGGAAAAGAATTGCAGCACTGGTCTAACGCTCCTTAAAAGAAGGGCCGAATCAATAAACCGTACTAATGAACTAGAAAAGTACAAGGCAAAAGGCTGTAGTGGCTAGAACAACCCCCTTCCTAATCTCCTTTCGTCATCATTATCCTTCTTAGGAATGATGATATAGTGACTATATTATAGTCTGACAGAATATTTGCCTCGAAGCAGGTTATAGTACAGATTCTGTCCTTCAGTATAATAGCCTTCCAATAAAAAAAAGTTAATTTTCTACTGTATTTATTATAAAAAGTATCTTCACTTATAACGGAAATTTACGTTGTAGAGAACATCAAGCAAAATATTTTTAAGTCTAAAAAACATCACAACTGGGAATATTAAATGATGATCCCATTTGCAGATTGCAATGAGCAGGAATAATGTATAATCTTTGCGAAGCAACGGTTCAGTGGAGGCAATAGGCATAACCTAGGGAAAAACGGAATGAAATGTAGCAGCGACAGTAAACGACCTAATAATTCTTAGGCGAAGGATCGAGTCGATTGCACTGAACTAAAGGTGTAATAAGCCAGAAGGCTGCAGTGCCTGAGGAATACAAACCCCGCTTCCTTCCATCCATTTTTACCATCATCAAATCATCAGTATCAATAAAATACACACGTATTGAATCGAGAGAACGATTCGAAAGGCTAAGATTGGCGGTGAGCCGTTCACTCAATCCCCACTCCTCATCAAAAGCAACCATCAAAACTCCAAATTCACCCTATCGAAATTTTCATTTGCCATTAGTAATTAAGCTTTGTGAATGAAATAAAAAAATATTACCGAGAAATTTATTTTTATAATGGGTTTACTTCAATCATAAGACCGGCGACTCAACGCCCCCTTCGTACGCCGGAACGTGCCTTCAGAATCGGAAATTTTCCACGGTAGGAGGAGATTTCTCATGTACGTGTATTGATCATAAGAGAATAACTTTTATCTCAAACTTTCCCGGTCATGTTGTAGGAAATATACAAAATAAGGTTGGATGGGTTTTAAGAGCTAGCAATAGGTAAGACAGATGGTTTACTTCTACGTGATATTTTTTAAATTCATACAAGTTGTTATATTTATAATTAAATCTATAAAAATTATGGAAGATGTGATATCACTTTCACCTTAAGTTCATTTCCCTATGATTTTTTCTAACTTAAAAAAAATAAATTAAGTTTAGACAAATATATATATAAATGTATACAAACATATCTCCTTTTGTCAGGATAATTGGGTGTGAATTAAGATGATTGGAGGGCTCTTTGTGTACAACCACAAGGGGGAAGTCCTCATATCAAGAGTCTATCGGGATGACATAGGGCGGAACGCGGTGGACGCCTTTCGCGTCAATGTCATTCATGCGAGGCAGCAGGTCAGGTCGCCGGTCACCAACATAGCTCGGACGTCTTTCTTCCACATTAAGGTGAGCCGACGAATAATCAAGGTTATCGTTTTGTATTTATATGGTTTTATTGCTGCTACGTTCAATCAATATCAGTAGCATATTGAAACACATTTAAGGGCTCTGACAGCATAATTTAAACAAAAGTGTATCATGCTTCTGGCTATCTTGCTGGGTTTTCAACGGCACTGTATGGGGTTCTACGTACTGTCCTAGTGTTTCAGCCATGGGGCAGGGCTTCTTTCACTCAGGTGTTTCTGGGGGAGAGGAAAGATAAGGATCTTTATGTTATGTGGTTGTAATTATTATACTTGTTCTTTTAATCATAATTTTTCAACCTTGTGAAAAACAATGGCAGAATAGGCTAGCATTAATAAAATACATTCTACTCCGAGGGATTCGATGGATCCAAAATAAAACAATGTTAATAAAGAACAATTGAAATATTTCTTTAAATTTATAGCATGCATTGATTTTTAAAATTTATATATTGATTAAAATAATTTTTTTTTCTTATAATCTGACATTAAATTGTTAATGGTGTAATACTTAAATCACTCAACAAAACAAAAACAGAAACAAATTAACCAACTTAATTCAATATAATTATGCTGAACGTGGAATGGAAGCATATGAAATATACTCCTCTACTACAGGGTTGCTGTGGTAGTAAAAAACCCGAGAGGCTAGCAAGCCACGAAAACAAAATATGATTCAGTGAGAAAGATGCGCAAAAAAATAATGCGCAGAGAGCCAGTAGGGGATAAGAGAAAAAGAGGTAGCCACAAGGTTGCATCTCAACCTGAGTAGATCAACTGTGCTCCTCTAATTTTATAAATCACTAGTCAGCTTCACATGGTTACGAACCTGTATAGCTTTGCCCCAGAGGCTCCTTAATGTAGGATCTTACTTGTGGCTTTTTCTCACCTAGTTGAAGGAATCTATATCTACATCTCACGGAAACGTTAAGCCTGTTCCGCAGTCTCTTCTTCTTGGCAGTATTTGCACAGTTTCTTCTGTCTGTACTCCTATCTGGTGCATGTTCCTTAGGTGACAGTGCTCTGTCAGATGTCAAACCAGAATCCTGGTTCTGTTGGGGCAGAATTAATAAATTAATTCAGTAATTCTTTTTAGCTTTGCAGTTAGTTCCTCTATTAATCCTTCGCGTGTCTCATGCCTGGGGTTTCATTCCACCAGGTTTTGGACTTATTAAGGATCAATTTTTGAGGCAAAGTGATAGACCACAATAGGGTTCGGGGCCTTGAGAATTCTTATTGGCTCCTTTTTTTTGGTCAACCATCTGTTCTTTTGTTGCCTGACCACACTGTGACTGGAAAACTAACTCTTTGGATTCAATCCAACTGTATCGATTTTTGAGCTACCCGCTAGTAGTCCACTACTAGTAGAAATTGGGAGGCCGGTAATGACCACTTTATGTTTGCTGGTTCATAATACATGCTGGTAAAACAGTCTTATGAAACATTAAATATAAATCCATATATGTATTTAGTAGCCATAATTGACCATATTAATGATTTTAATTAATTATACTTTTTACCTAAGGTCTTGGTTGAGCTGAAAAATTTAGTGTCATGAGTGTGATTTGAACCCACAACCTTTGGCTCTAACTACTTCAGCCAGTAATACAGCTGTAGTCCGAATCCCACTAGTTACACTAGATTTTTCATCTCAACCAAGACTAGCTAGATAGTAGCAATGAAAATAATTAAATTTTTGCAGTTGCTTATTGAGCTTTATTTAATTTAATTAAATTAATTAATTAATTTTTTTCAGTTGAACAAGAACATTAATTTTAGACTTGCTTAAGAGATTTATTATTACAACTTAGCTTACATTTTGAAATAGTATACTCTCCATCCAATTTTTTCATTAATACTTGTAAGCTAATTTTTAATTGTTATTTTTTAAAGAGAGCAAACATTTGGCTTGCTGCTGTCACCAAGCAGAATGTCAATGCTGCCATGGTCTTTGAGTTTCTTCTGAAAGTCATTGATGTTATGCAGTCTTACTTTGGAAAGATCTCTGAAGAGAACATCAAGAACAATTTTGTTCTTATCTATGAACTCCTTGATGGTGAGCGTAACAGTTATTTATTTTATTTTTTATTTAAATCAAAATCATTTGACATTCTGTCGGCTTATGCTTGTTCAGGCTTTTTTTCACGGGTTGTTTTAAACATTTCCACAATTGGCAATTTTTTTCTGTAATATCACAATATTATCAGTACTAATTTGTTGAATTTGTGAAGAGCAATAAGAATGGAGTAGTTTAGAAAAACTTTTTTTTCCCCTGACGTTCCGACCTTTATTTCGGTCATCTTCAGGGCCTGGGTGAATTACAAAACATCTGTTGATTGTAAAAAATACAATACAGATGTAAATATAAACTTTCAACCAAGTATTTCATTCACACATAAAATGTGGTGCTATCCTTGTAGTGTAAATTTTTATGTGATAGCAATAATACATCTGTATTGTATTTTTTTCAACCATCGTATGTTTTAATTCCCAGGCCCTGAAGATGGCCTGAATAAAGGTCAAATCATCAGCAAAAAAAAATAAATAAATAAATAAAAAGGTGTTTTATTAAATACATCCTTCTTGACTGCATCTCATGAACCCAATAAATTATCGAACAACCGGCCACCAAAAAAAGCAAAAAATTATCATTTCATTTTCATTTTTTTTTTTTTTTTTTAAGAATATCAACCAAATATTCAAGCATAAAATTGGGGTAACTGGTATTCACAATGGTGAAATGACACCTGTTTGATTGTATTTACGTATACATCGTATATCCTTTCCTATAGTTAACATCTGTTATCTTGCACTCTACATTGGCAAAGGACATGGAATCCACATAAGAGAGTAAAAAGTAGGAAACACTCACAATTTCTATACAAACGATTAAAACTGATGCTTCATAACAAAGGATACATTTACAAGGTGATAATAAGGCATTGAATGTGGTCTTCAACCAAACATTGCAACTATCATTGCATTCAGATTTCCTTATCCAAAATCCTCCGATAAGTAGTAAATACTCCCTTCTATTTATTCATACAATTCATAATGACCTTTTGTCTTTTGTTGAATGGTGTAAAATCCCAGTCCTAAGCTAAACGTCCATTTCCCCAATAATTTTCCAGGAGAGTAAAGTGGCAATGGCACACATGCAACCTGTTAGGCAATGAGACAGTGTACAAATCAAAAATTTTATCTGTGATATATTAACATACATTTAGTCAAAGTAGTTAATAAATAAATTTAAAGGATTGAAATGATACCAATAAATGTTGCCAAATAAAGAGCTTCAATCATTTTAGCAAAAAAAGTAATTATAATAAAAAACTTTATTGTGCTCCTTCATATTCATTGTATTAGAGTACTTGGATTTTGATATTTCAATTTTTTTTATTTTTTTTTTTTTAATAGAAATTCTTGATTTTGGATACCCACAAAACTCAGATACTGGTGTTCTAAAGACGTTCATAACACAGCAGGGTGTTAAGTCTCAAAGTAAAGAAGAACAAGCACAAATAACTTCTCAGGTTACAGGTTGGTTGATTTGTTTTATTCATTATTTATTGTTATAAAATAAAAACAAAATCTACAGGACAAATTGGATGGAGAAGGGAAGGTATAAAGTACAGGAGGAACGAGCTGTTTTTGGATGTTCTCGAATTTGTCAACCTGCTCATGTCGCCACAAGGCCAGGTGCTGTCTGCCCATGTAGCTGGGAAGGTTGTCATGAAGTCATACCTATCGGGTATGCCTGAATGCAAGTTCGGTATAAACGACAAGATAGTGATGGACTCAAAAGGCAAAGGAGGTTCTGGGAGCGGAGGCCTGTCTGTTGCTGGAGGAGATGATGCTGCTAGAGCCTCAGGCAAGCCTGTCGTTGTTATTGATGACTGCCAGTTCCATCAATGTGTCAAGTTGTCAAAATTTGAGACTGAACATTCAATCAGCTTCATACCTCCTGATGGCGAATTTGAATTGATGAGGTAATTTATTAAATTTTTAATTTGATCTATCTTTATACTTGATATTTTTAGGGATCACAGTAGAGAGGGTTTTTAACGATAGTAAATTTTCCTTAATAATTGTTGGGTTATTCTGTTGTTATTAATCAATCATGTTTTCCTTTGTTAAGGTATCGTACAACCAAAGATATCTCTCTTCCCTTCCGGGTGATCCCACTTGTGAGGGAGGTTGGTAGGACAAGGATGGAAGTGAAGGTTGTGCTTAAATCAAATTTCAAACCATCGCTGCTTGGCCAGAAGATGGAGGTGAAGATTCCGACACCTTTGAACACTTCCGGGGTCCAATTAATCTGCCTTAAAGGAAAAGCGAAATACAAGGCATCTGAAAATGCTATTGTCTGGAAGTAAGAAACAAACATACCGCCCTTTATAGATCATCATTTTAATGTTGTTTTTTTTTCTTTTTTTTATCAGGATCAAAAGAATGGCTGGGATGAAAGAAACCCAACTATCAGCGGAAATTGAATTGCTGGAAACGGACACGAAGAAAAAATGGACTAGACCACCAATATCTATGAACTTTGAGGTATTTATCATTTTTTGAACATTTTTTAAGCAAAGTAGTTTTTAATGAAATGCAATTAGTAAAATCAAATCTAAACAATGTATAAACTCAAAACAAAATCGGACACTTGAATTTATTTGTTTATTTCCATTATAACTAGGGATAAAGATTAATAGTTGACTTAAAATTAAATAAATTGTTTATCTTTACAGTGCTACTGTTTTACACTATTTTAAAAATTATTTCAATTGCATCCTTTTTAGAGTCAACTTGTTGAATAAGTAAATTAGTTTTTTAAATAGTTTTCTTTCACAAAACAATCAATTTAGTACCTTTTTTTCTTTTAAGTTAAGATCTCAATTCTGTTTTTTGTCGTACTCTGTGTCTTTTATCACATGGACACATTCAAAATAAAACAATTTCAGTATTCTCATACCTCGGTCCAAATCGGTCACATCAGTTGCCCGTTATATGACTCAGTAACCTCTTTTCTCTTGTATTCTTCACTTAGTGGTCAGGTCAGATAACCTTTGCCTCAGTTGTCATACTTTTTATGGTGGTCCAAGTTTGCGAGAAAGTTGAGTACCCGAGAATTTTAGATGATGCTAGTGTGAGTATATCGCTGCCTTGAGAAGCGTTCATTTTAAGCACCGTGGATCTGAATGTGTCATCTTATTTCAAAACAGTTTTTTACTATGGTTCCCGAATTGAACCAGAAAATTTGCATCCAATATGTCACAACACGCTGAATTGTTAGTGATTGTGATAAATTATATCCTTTCTGAGTGAGGTCACTTAGTACGACCTTTGATTCATTCCAGGATCTTTTCATTACCCTTTTCCTATCACTGTTATTTTTTTGAAAAATTCACTACCATTAAAATTGTTTACATTTCAATATGACTAAAATAGTCTAGTTAGCCCCTTTCAATATTGAATATATATTAGTTATATTACATATATAAAAATTTATTATTTATTTTTTAACATATGAGGTTATTATAATTTTTTTTTAACATGTGAGAAAACAAAATTCCAAATCACAACTTTTATTTTTGTGAGTGGCATTGCAGATGAGGAAGGAAAAGGTGGCAAAACTGAAACTTTATAAGTTGAACAGGTTCTGGTAGTTGTAGTTTTTCGCTCTAGGATAGACATGGTAAAACGATGATAGTCTATCCCGTGATGCGCTGACAACTGTGCACGGTGCCGCAGAGGGGTCAACATTCGTAAACGAATTGTAGAGGTGTGTCTCAGATGGAAATTTGCCCGAAGTGAAGTAATTCGAGTAGCCTTCAAGATCCAGTTTGACGAGGACCTCACCGATGATGCTCCCTTCCTCGTCCTCAATCGGGAACCATTGTTCAAGCTTGCAATGCAGCTGGAACTTGCCCTTGGCCTCTTCAGTAGATTCATCAAGTACTTCACCACACTGGACTCTTATAATAGATTCCATCCAATCGAGCGGGAAGCGTACAACAGCTGTTCCAATTTTCTCACCTTGCCCATTCTTGTGCTTCTTCCCTCCATATCTCTCCACATCAATTCTGATCGGTGCTTGTTGCATTTCACTTATCAACTTGTACGGCACTGTCGAATACATTAAAGCTGTCCCCTTTTTGAAAGTCCGTTCACTCTTCACAGACCAATTGTCTTGGATGCTGAAACATGAAATAAAATTACATTATGTGATTGTGCATTACCTCAATTCAACATCTAAGTATATTTTTTAGTATGATTTTGGCAAATTCTCTTAATATTTTGCAAGAAAACTAAATAATATTATTTGGACGATTATACACTAAAAAACAAGAAAAACCTGGCTATTCATATTTTGTTGTTTATTTTAACCTATTTTTATTCATTATATTGATTGCAACATATTTTAACCAGATTAAATGAGATCAGAAATTCATGAGCTTTAGTAAAAAAATTTGTAATTATGATTTGAAAAAAAATCAAAAACAGGAAAATCAATTAGTGAGTAGAATAAAATTTAACAATTGTTTTATCCTTGTTTTGCTCGTATATGTGATAAACAAAACAAGGTAATAAATTGTTAGTTAAATTCATTCTATTACTAAATGATTTTCCTGTGTTTTGATTCATTAAAAAATTTTAATTAAAACTCATGAATTTTTGTTTTTAATTTGGTCAGAAATAAACAAGCTATGAGGTGTCTGGTATTTTTCTTTCAGCGTATATATACACACATATTGGGGATGGCAAGAAAATAATGACTTTACTTACAGTATATATTTTTATTTTTTATACCTGGCATGTTTTTAACTATTTAGAGAAGTATTGTCTTTTGTTTACAATTCCTTTTTGCTATCTTTAATGTTACGTTTAATCTTATATTTATTATTTATGTTTATTCTTTCGAGTCGAGGGATGTTTAAACAGCTGTTTTAACACATTCAAAGTTTTGGCCATTAAGGGAAAAAAGGTAATGTCCAAAATAAATAGTAATCACAAGGTGAAACATCCATTAAGTATGGCGGCGTGATAAAATTCCCCAATCCAGATTAGTTGAGAAATTCCTCAAAATAATATGGGGACGGGGCAATGCTGTGGTGAAAGACTACACTTCTGTTAGATAGTGCAGGATGTTTTTACATTATTTGAAAGTCTAAATAGGTTAGCTGTTTACAGAAAAGTTCACTAATAGCTGTTTGCCCTTGTAGTAAAAGCTCAAAATGGAAAAGGAGCTGGACCACTAAATCCACAGAGTAGGTTTTTTTTGCATTAGTTGTTTTAGAACAACAGTAGTGCCTTTGACCGGGTTGGCAAAGTTTTTACCTGGTTATGGTATGTATGTGAACCATTTTCATCACTTGTTACCAATATATGAAGAAATAGAGAAGAATACAACAGAGGGGTGAAGAGCAAATTGAGATGTGATCCTCCTCAAATACCTTCCACTGAGTTCGTTTAGCATAGAGCATTCTTTTGAACAAACTCAACTTTTCATATGTAGTTTCCATTGGAAACATTTAACACCTCTCTGAGTTCTTGGGTTATCAAAAAGGGATTTTCTTCTTGCCTAAGCTTCAATATGTCACCATCAGCCTCATACAGACATCCACTGCCTGCACCAACTTTAACAAAATTTCCTTAACTAAATCGAACAAACCACCATTGGACTTTAGAAACATTTACAGCATTAGTACCAAACACTGTACCCAAATTTTCATTTTCAACAGTTGCATTGTTCCTTTTTTGGATTTCTTAAAGTAAACAAC
Source organism: Cimex hemipterus (assembly GCA_039619505.1). Lineage (NCBI taxonomy): Eukaryota > Metazoa > Arthropoda > Insecta > Hemiptera > Cimicidae > Cimex > Cimex hemipterus. The sequence goes on along the minus strand of CM077106.1, from coordinate 10,996,739 downwards.
TTATTAGATGCATTTTCCAAAGACACAATTTCCTACTAAATTATTTGGCACAACCAAAGAAGTGGAAAACAGAAATTGAGAAATAAAGCCTTGTAATTTAGTTATTAAACAAGTGCATTTGTAAACAAAAATAATATAGACCAAAAGTGTAAATATTAAGCTAATTTATCCTATAATTTTAAAAAAAGCCATTGCTTTCTTACCAAACCCATAGAAATAGTAATAAACTTAAATTTGCACAATTTAATTTATAAAATAATTAACCTAATACTTACTCTTCTTCAGTAACATGTTCTGTTTCAGTAACTTTTGTTGTCTTCTTTTTAGAAGATTTACTTTTAGTTGTCGACTTTTTCATCTTTTTACTTTTTTTACTCGTTTTACTAGCTTTGCTAGCAGATTTGCTTTTTGATGTTCGACTAGATTTACTTGTTTTTGATTTCGTTTTGGTGGTAGTTTTTTTACTTCGTTTTTTTGGTGACTTGCTTCCACCTTTCTTCTGTGGTGATTTGCTTGATGATTTGCTCTTACTTTTTGATTTGCTCTTACTTTTGGATTTGCTTTTTTTGCTCATACTTTTACTTTTTGTTGTACTTTTCTTCTTGGTTTTAGCTTTAGTTTTTTTCTCTTTTACATGATCCTCTTCCTGTTTCTTTTTTTCTTCTTCTAAAGCAACTGTAAGCATGTTGGCGTCGATGGGACCTGGGCTGATCTCTTCACTGCTGGAATGAGACTTGGGTGTTTCACTACTGTCATCATCAGAGTCGACGTCCTCCAAATCGATTTGTGTTATGTAAATTGGTTCAAAATCTAGCATTTTGACAATAACTCTCAATGGAGGAATGTTCTTCCGGTTACCTGGCATCTTCTCGCCAGCACCTATTTCCTCTTCCACAACAGTAGTTTGTTTTTTTGTACTCATTGCACTTTTTGAACTGGCAGATTTTTTTGATTCCTTCTTGGATGAACTCTTAGATGATTTTTGGGAACTTTTTTTAGAAGATTGCTTTGATGATTGTTTTGAAGAAGTTTGTTTACTGGAACTGCTTTTCTTCTTTTTTGTTGGTGATGCACTCTTTGATTTTTTACCCTTTGGCGATTTTGACCCACTCTTTGATTTTTTACCCTTTGGCGATTTTGACCCACTCTTTGATTTTTTACCCTTTGGCGATCTTGACCCACTCTTTGATGACGATTTGGATTTGGATTTAGATTTGGACTTTGATTTTGACTTTGTCACCTTAGAAGAGCTCTTAGTGGTTTTCTTTGAAGAAGTTGTTGACTGTTTTACTACCGATTTCTCATTTTCAGTATCCTCTACTTCCTCAGTCTCTTCAAGTCTTTCATAGCGCATTATTCTCCTCCCATGCTTGTCCTTTGGTGCAATATGGTTTTGGTGCTTCCCATCCGATATCTCTATTCGATCAACCATAAGCTCAATTTTATATAACTGTGGAAATTTAAGTTCGTCCATGATCGCATCTCCATCTTGGCATTCAGGCCATACCTCTTTGACCTGTAACTCTTCATTGGAATCCTCATCTTCAAAGTTTTGCCGCTTTGCACTCATTGTTTAAAATTTAGTACATTCGATCCAAAATTGTTTTTAAAAAAACAACTAAAAATAGGATTTGATTTTAGAACTTAACATATGGATAATTTGAGTCAATGTTCTTTTGTTTTTGTTTTTAATTCTATAAAACTGTACCAAGGGTAATTCTTATCCTTGTAAGTTGTATTTAATTTTAACAAGGACAGATTGTAAAAGTCTCAACAATATAAATTTCAACCTTTTCATTGTATGTTAAGGAAATGTATCAAATAAACCTATAGTTACATTATTTTAAACTGAGATTAAACAGATTAATATAATGCTGCCTTGGTACTCCTCCTTCAACGTATGAAGGTATATAACAAAATTAAGGAAAATGAGACACCTCACCTAAAAAATAAAGTTTAAATCTCTAAAAGAGAATATAAAGATTACATTCTTTACAACAGGTCCAAAACAGCAAGAGGGCCACATGAGAAAAAATTAAAACATCCCTCCTGCAGTGAGTGCACAGTAGAACTAAATGCCAATATCCCTCACACTGAGCATCCTAAAAGTTAATCTTATAAACCTTCTGTATTATGTACTGACTCATTCAGTTGGTACTTCCATGGACCCCCTAGTAAACAAAATAAAACACAACAGTTAATAAGCATCAACACAAATGGTAAGATTTTGTTGGCATGGGTAACCAGCACACTGACAAGACTCCCCATCGATACAATAATAATGCAAGGGCAACTACTGTAAGGATAGCGATGTTGTTGTTGCATGTTATGCAAGACTAATGCAGGTTTGTGGTATATAGAAAATGGCTTTTCATCAGACATGTGCGTAGTCTTGAGGTATTGGGTACAGATTGTTGTTCTGGTGGCCCAGAGCTACAAGGATTTTGAAAAGTATATATAATGTTTTTTGTGTTGATTTTATGTTAATTTATTCGAATGAATTTAAATTACTACTGTGGAAAAAGGGGTTGTTTAACCCCTGTAAATAAAAAAACTCCCAGTGGCTTGTGCATATATATATATAGGATTCTATTTATTTCAGGTACCTTTTGCGCCTTCAGGCTTTAAAGTGCGTTATCTCAAAGTGTTCGAGCCGAAACTCAACTATTCAGACCACGACGTCATCAAGTGGGTGCGATATATCGGAAGGAGTGGTCTCTATGAGACTAGGTGCTGAACTGATAGATCTGAACTAGGAATCGGAAGACATTACAGAACAATAAACAAACTGGGACAAACAGTACGAATTGCATGCATCAAGGCTTTTTTTTTTGTTTATTACTGGGTAATTTGGAGATCAATTTAATGAAAATCAAAACTTGCATGCTAATACACTTAAAAAGAGTTCTCTTTACCCAAAACTACACTTGTGTTTACAAGCATAACTTATCAAACAATTGATATTACAACTATTTTAAAATAAACTAAGCTTTAAACAATGAATTTATTAATTAAAAGAAACAAATTTACTTATTATTATTTTTTACTTTATTCTCTTATTATTAATATATTGAATAACATACATATAATCCCTGTTATAATCATTCCTACAATATAAAAATATTATTTGTTCCCTCAGGGTAAATGATGTCGTCTTGTATCACTTATAATGTATTATAATCTTATGTATTCGTTACAAGTTGAAATTGAAGATATGAAATTATATTTTAATATATTTATGTTCCCCCATTTTCGATTTAATTGCTTTTTCTAGATCTTATGTTTATACTTATATTTTAATTAGTCAAAATATATATGTATGCTGGAAAAAATATATATACTCGATAAAATTGTTGGAAACAAATATATGATCGAAATTAAATGTATATTAGAATATAAATAAAAATGTACACCTGTAAATTGATTGGTTTTTTATTTTCCGAGTCTTATATAATTAACTAACAAACCATTATATTTACAGTTTTATAAATTCAAGGGCATAAGTAAAGAGAAAAAAAAAACATGCATAAGGCTGGCGATGACTTCGGCAGTTTGTGGACTTCCCACGTTTTATTAAAAATAAAGTGAAGTACTGGAATGTTTTACCTTTTTAGGATTTAAAAAAAAAAAAATTGTATAGCACATCCTTGCTTACTTGACGATACCGGTGGTTTTCTGCAGATCAATTTTGTGTAGCAGTCATTTGCTGACATGCAGGATCTTAATCTTCCCAATAATAAATGATTATATGATAAAGGACAAAAGCATTCAAATAAGTTAGAAATTTGCCATATTGTCTAGTTTTTTTAAATAAGTTAATTGTTTGTGGGGAAACTTCTTTCTTCTGAAAGTATACAAAGTATAGATGATTAAAGGAAGAAAAATGAACTAAAATATATTCTTATGGAAATTACTTTTTATTAATAATAATCTTTTTACAAATAAAGCTTACTCCCTGTTAAGACTAGATATAACCACAAAAATTATAATATAAATAGTAAAAATTGTCAAATACATACATATAACTGTGCACTAACAAAAATGAAACTTGATTTCTAATCAAGTGTATTTATGTATATTATTTAATGGTACATTATAAAATAACAATGTTTGTAAATGCACTATATAATAAAATAAAGTTTGGGGTTTGGAATGTGGTTTATAGCTGGGAGCAACAGGAAGTTGAACAGGGGTGCAACTGGGAAAATTACTAAACCACAAGACCTGGACATGTCCTGCGGACATTTAATTTAAACCATTTAAATTGTAACAATAAAATATATAAATACCTTTGAAACAAAGTCCATATATAATATAAACGATCAGTTTAAAATTTTTCTACCCAGAATAAGTACATTACTATTTTATAAATACTTTCTTTTATTTAAAAAAAGCCCATACACTCACTCCTAATCGATTGACCTAAAATGACTGCCATTATTAACTTGTTATTTATCAATTTTGTTATGTAATAACAGATCCTCAATTTGAAAAAATCATGGTTTTAGAGAAGGTAATTGATATTTTTGTCTTTTCAGTTAATTAATAGAAAAGGAAGAAATAGAAATATCACAGAGGATCTTATTCCCTTTAACAAGTCTGGACTACTCTTTGATCATTTCTAAACTGGAATCACTTCCATTTGTACCAGAGCCGACACCCTCCTCCTCGACTTCCTTCTCTTCGGAAGAAGCCATTTGCCATGCTGGGATGGAGAGAGGTGTTGCGACTGTTGTGCTCGGAAACTGCTTCCTTAAAATGTGAATAATGACAAATTTTAAGTAAATTAAACTGTAAAAATGCAGATATTACCGATTCAGAAGTATTTTCTTTAGAGAAGCAAGCTCATTCTTGAGCTCTTCGAGCTGTCTGTTTAAGCTGTCAATTTTCTTCTCAGAGGCTTTCATCACCTCTTCCTTGATCTTAACAACATCTAACTTTATGTCGGAGACTGAAGTTGTGATTAATTGGTCCAGATCAGAAATTCGAGTGTCTAGACTTTTCTTGCTACCGAACAGGAATGGTGCAAGGTACTTCTGAAGTGGATTAATGTTTACTTAAATATTTTTGATTTTTTTTTTTAATATTATAAATGGCATAGAAGCAAATACCTTGTAAAACCAATATACAGCGTAGCTAAGGGCACCAATAATAGCAATTGTATCTACAACATCACGATATTTGGACCACCTTGACTGTACTGGCCATGGGGTCATGTACGGCTGTAGTACTGTAGTTTGATTTTTACTGTGTTCAAACGACTGCAATCAAATGTTTGAAGTTAATAAAACAGAAAATAAACCTTTCAAATAAATTCCCTAATAAAATTCGAAGTAAATATTACTTTGGCATACCTTGTTAAATGCAAAATAACTGTTGGGACATCTTACTCACCCTGCTTTGGATAATCACCTGGGACTGCTTGACAGCCAGGTCTATTTCTGCATCTGAGAGGCCTTTTTTCTTCAGAAAAGCAACTTTTGACTCCATAGGGCTATGAAGAACATTTTGGGAGGAAAGAAATCTGGCTGCAGTCTTTACCTGTCATACAATTGAATATTTGTAATTATTTCAACAGACATTCTCTTATTTCAAAATGTAAATATAAACAAGATAAATTTTATTTTGGGGTTTTGAGCCAGCTTCAATAACAAAAACGTATAAAATTTGACACAATTTGTGTTGAAATAAATATATAAATAGAGATAAATGTAATAACATAAATATAAATGAAATGTACCAAATTAAATAAGAAAGGATAAATTAACAGAAATCAAACATACCGAAACAAAAACTTAACCATCCTCCTCCCTCTACCTCCAATTCAAAGATGCTGTGGGAATGCCTAACATAACTTTACCTATGAGAAAATGTAATCAGGTAAGTCTGTTGAGAGTATGAGAACACAAGAGGATTGAAGGCAATGCACAGGCAGAAAAATGAGCAAAAACAAAACCACAAACAGACCTCACCACCTTTTGGATCAAAACTCAAATTAGCAAACCCCAAAGCTTGCTCAAAACGAAACGGCAAATGGATAGAGAAAGAAATGATCTCACACTGAATGAATTTACGAGGTGTAAAAGAACCAAAAAAAGTTCCTCAACATGTCAATCAAAAATCTACTCTTTCTCAGTAGGCAAAAATTAAGGTAAATAGTAGACCTTAATTACCACCTAAAAATGGGGAAAATACAGAATTATGCCAACTCTGTCATGAAGAGGCAGAAACATGGGAAATTTGTCCTTTGTGAATGCAGAGCGTTGGCCAGAAAACAAAAGAGGAACCCTAAAGTAAAGTATCTTAAAAATAGTGCACTTTTTCAGACTTGGAAAAAAAAGGTCAAAGATAGATCAGATAGATAGCGATATATCAGTGATTCCCAAATACTCCGCCACAAAAATTTCCTATAAAAAATATAAAACTTTTGTATTTACACAATACCTAAAAGTATCCCCCCCTCTCAGGACAAGGTGGAATACTTGGGAATGAGCAGGCTGCTAAAGGATTTCCAACAGAAAAAGTGCCCCATGAAGATTAAGATTAAATATTTATAATTGTTTAAAAGAAACTGTAAGAAATAGCTGGCAAACAATCTGATACAATCAAATCAAAAGATAACAAACTGGGAAAAATCAAAGAAAGTATTAGTCAATGGAAATCAAAAATCTAAAAATACACGAAGGAAGAAACAGTATCTACTGGGTCGCAAATTGGTCACTGAAGGCACAAGGGCACCTGATGGCGACGGAACCATCACCTCAATGTTTATGCAGGGATGCAGTAACTGTAAAGCATTTGCTTGCATTCTGAACAAAATATGCGCCTGTTTGAGTCAAATACAATTTGCTGCACAGCTAATGAGAAATTCTGGGTGACTGTAAAGAGATTACAGATATACTGGTGGAATTCTTATGTACGACTGGATTGATAAACTTAATTTAATTTTTGTGTAAATAACTTTATGTATGTCTAAATATAATGAAATTTAGGTAGCTTTAACCCTAGTGGTTGTTTGCCTATTTAGGAAAAAAACTTCTTGTAAACTCTAAAAAATAAGACCTTGGTGGTCATCCTATCTCTATATGGATGTTAACATGACTATGCAATTGTGTATTTAAAAAAAAAAAAAAATCACTTTTATATTTTTGCTATTAAATGCATAATTTCTTTTCGAAAGGCAAGAGTTTTTCAATTTCATAAAAAAGTCATTAGTTTCGATTATTTCTTAAATAAAATTGCAGGCAAAATAAGAGGTTTAAATACGCTTTTCCGGAATGGAAATGAATCACTACTGTTATTGCAAAGGTAGACCATTGTTTTGACATGGGACGCCGCAGAAAATGTATTAAGGATGCTAGAAAATAATGTTGGAGAACCGCTTCTATAGATTTTTTAGGTCGCACTAGAAAAAAACGGAGCCTGGTCAATCGCGACCCCTTAAAATAGAAAAAAAAAATTTAACAAGTTTTACACTCAATCTTGAAGCAATCATTAAGGATGTCTTGGCAATATTGGAAACTACATGTTACGATAAGTATGGGAAACGTATAATTCTGCACATAGGCTTGATCAATGATTAACAGCTGATCGCTAAGGATGGCAAACAACTAACAAGTAATTATGGACTAGTATAAAATAAATCTGAATTGAATAGAGAGTTTGTTACATTATTTTATTCCATAAATTAGGTTTAATAACAGTTAAAGAACGTTTTAAACAACACTGTTAGTAGTATTGTTTTAGTTTATATGCAAAATATATTATGTGTCGATAAGAGTTACCAGGCATTTCAAAATGCAACTATTCTTTTTTCGTGTGTGCATAGAAAATTGTTAATTTTTTCTGACTGTTATTAAAGCTTAAAATTACCAGATCATCCCTAGGTGGGATAGGGATGTTGCTGTCAATAACGCTTTCTTCCTTGACCTCTTCGCTGCTCGACATTTTCCCACAGGGTCGTCAATCGCGCTAGGGGATGAAATGGGCAATTTATAGATAAACTCAATGACTAGGCATACTACTTTTCTACCACTACGCGAACAAGATGAGAAAAACAAAGGATAACCTGGACGTATACAACCTCGCCAACGCCTCCTCAGTATCACCACAGAGACGCCATTAAAGTTTTGTTACGTCAAAGCGGTTACATATAAAATATAAAAGAACGGAGGAAGAATGATAAAAATTTAATGAAACAATACATAAACAAATCCAATGCAAATGTCATGATTAATAAATTGTAAAATGTTTAAATTGATTTAAGGAAAGGTAAAAACTGTCACAATGTAAAGACGTTTCGTGCGTGATGATCAACTTTGTCTTGAAAATAGGTATTACGTTTTAACTTAAATTTTAATAAAATAAAAAAAAATTATTTCTGCATGTCGATTTTTTATATGGTATATATACTTATTGTTACATTTAACTTTTAAATCTCTGAACGAAAGTTTGTTCAATATTGAATATCGATGATCGATGTTTTCCCCCTGACGGTCAACCTTACTACTAGTGTTTAGTGGGTTCTGACGTTCTGTTGACTGTTTTCGTTACTGTCTTACTTGTTATTTTTCCTTCTTCAACTGTTCAGTCGTATCTCTCAGTTATTTATTACAAATAATAACCAATCATGGGAAAAGGCTTCAATAATTACATGTGCAAGAAATTCTTCCATCCTGCATCCCGGGACAATCTGAAAAGGGTGAGCATTGGTGGTTGGCGAATTTCGTTCTACCCTGAATTTTACGTCGCAGTTAACATTTCAATGTAGTATTTCAACTTTACGGGCATGTTTTAATATTATTTTTATTTTATGTAAATCCTCGGATAGGCCTTGTCACCAATAAAGCCAGTTGGTTGAAATTGTGCAAGAATAAGAGACTGCTTGTTTATTGTTTTCCAGTTGGAAGTTGACTTAAAACAAAACTGAAAATAGTAATAAGTGAAATAGCCGCACGTGTGTAATAAATCTAACAGTTACAAGTACAAACTAATAAAAAACCAACTTCTCAAAATCCCTTTGATTCTTATGTTTCCCAGCTTACTTGGCTCCTTATGGAGAGCGAATAGGCATGATGTCTTAGCTACCCCTAAGCACAGATGCACATACATCCATATATACAGCTATAAAGTTCTCTTTTTTTAGCTCGATCTAAAACTCAAAAAGACTCCCAAATAGTGCACCAAAGTGTAATTTGATGAAAATGTACAAACATGTCTTGCGATAGAGTTTGTATGGTGAGAGGGTTGATGGTAGAATACCTCATCGACCACAGGTTAATGATGCAATTTTTGTGCAGGGTGATCAAGGAAAATCAAATTCCCCCATTGGTTGGATACATGTACATGGATACGTACATACGTACAAACATGTGCCAAGTTAAACCTACTGACTTCTTGTAGTCCAGCTTTTGCCATTTGCAATAAATTGCCAGCAGACTTGAGAATCACCCATCCTGGGTGTTGGCAATCCATGGCAGACCTCATTTTTATCCGTGCAACCATGGTTGGGCTGGGGGGGGAGTTAATTCAGCGTCCAGCGATGCAGTTCCAAATCCATTCATGTACATTCTCAGCTAATATATTTACATATTCATTCAATTAGGTTGATGGAAAACTCGATATTCCTCCATCTCCCTTTATACATATTATACAATAGATCTAATTGAGGGTCAATGGATAGTTGATGTAATGCCATTGATCCTTTCACACCGCACATTCGCTATCAACACATATTTTACAACTGACCTAATTGAGGGCCAATGGGGTACTCCATATCTTCCATCAGATATACTACATTGGCAATTTTTCGTTTAAATAACACATTTGTATGTATTAAAATAAATATTACAAATTTGTACATGCAGTAGACTTTTCACTCATCCAGTTGAGTTCTAGAGTAGAGTGGGATCATGTTGAAACTGAAAATCAACTGAGTGTAACAAGTTGTACTCTTTGTTATACTGTCTCTACCTGTATATCTGTTTATATGTAACAATAACAAGGCACTTGCGATACAGAAATTGTGTGTGTAGATAGAAGAAAATGCTTCAAAGCATGAAATGGTTATTCATTTTCTGTGGTAATGCTTGGTATGTATCCTCTTTGGACGAGTATTCAATTGTTTTCTCCCAGTCACTATGGCCATCATTGTACCTGGAGCAGATCGGCTTAGTGAAACCAGTCAGTCTGGCACTTGATATGAAATATTATATATGAAATAAGAGTCTTGAGGCTGCATGTAATTTAAGATTCCAGTTCTCAGGAAGGGAAAGCATTATTTGTTTTGGATGAATCGAAAACTTGGTGGGGTATCAGGTCAGTTCGTGGTCATTAGGGGGTAATATTTTAAACTGTAAATTAAAAGGATCACTTCACAAAAAAAAAAATCAATTTGACATTTTGTTTAAGAAGCAAAAAGGAATTTCCTTCACCTCTCATCACTTTCTTTTCTTTTCGTTACCTCACTCACTCACTTTCTTTCCAATATGTAAGAGTAGTTCAGGCAATCTAATTCAGCCAGTAAAAATGAAATGTAATAATATTACATTACGTCATCTCTCTCTCTCTCTCTCTCTCTCTCTCTCTCTCTCTCTCTCT
>CM077106.1:10885029-10985740 GCA_039619505.1 Cimex hemipterus | reverse complement strand
GAGACAGCTCTCTCTCTCTCTCTCTCTCTCTCTCTCTCTCTCTCTCTCTCTCTCCCTCCCCTCCAATACTGCTGTATTTCTACTTATCTCATACCCACAAATAATTGTAAAAAGTAAAAAGTATAAGCTAGAAGGATAGGGAGATTTGTTTTTAATATTATTCATTTGTCCATTAATTAAAAAAAAAAAAATCTTGTTCAGGTATGGATGGCCCAGCAGAAGGACGATGCTTACAAAAAGAAGCAAGATGAGCTTAGGATGCAATATGAAAAAGAACAAGATCTATACAACAACAAGTAATGCTAAAAATTTTCTGTTATTTTCAAAAATCTTATTAACATTTTTAAAATATTTTTCAGGGCAATGTTGAGTAAGGAAAGCAAAGATAAGCTTAGTGTCAATTTCATGTATGAAGCACCCCCTGGGGCAAAGAAGGAACGAGAAAAAGAAGATAACGAGCCAGAGTATAAGTTCGAGTGGCAGAGGAAGTATAATGCACCAAGAGAGGAGTAAGCGTCTTTTTTTCCCTAAGATTTAATTTGTCGTGTTATACTTATTTGGTAATTCTTGTAGCTATTGCAAAGGAGACTCAGAGATTCAGGATCAACCGTTTGGTATTTTGGTGAGAAATGTACGATGCATCAAGTGTAGGAAATGGGGCCATATCAACACTGGTGAGTTTGTTTTATTTGTTTAAAAATTTCATTCTCTGATGGAAGTCACAATTTTCATAGTTGTAAAGTTCAAATTGTGTTAATTTAGTGGACCAGTGGAAAATTTTACCCCCACAAAATGTATAATTTTTGGTTATTAATTGTTAGACTTCTTCAGAGATCGTGGAAATAGCATTCAGGTAAGCTTTGGATTAAAATCAAACTGTCAGCAATTGTCAAATATTGATGATTATCATTTTACAAAAAGAATATTTATAAATTTTTATCTGTTTAGACAAGGAATGCCCATTGTACAACCAATCAACAGTTAGTGAAATTGCAACTGAATCATCTGATGCCCTGCAACTTTTGAGAGGTATGCGTGAAGATGGTTTAAGGTTGAAAAAAACTGCTCTTGATGCCCAGCAACATGTTGAAGTTCCAAGATACAAGGCAACTATATTTTTTATTTATTTATTTTTTAGGATGTATACGATGTTTAACAATTTTTCTTTTGTGAATAATTTTGGCAGGGTATGATCCCAAATGACAAGAACGATGATAAAGTTGATGATAAGGAAGTTGAATATCTCAAGAAACTCTCAAAAAAAGAAAAACTCAAACTTTTGAAGTAAGAATCTTTTTTTCTTTGCTTGTCTTTTGTTTTTTTAACTAAAATTTTGCTTATTTATTTATAAACTAACAATGCTATACTCTTGAATACATAAATGTATGAACACAATAAAGCTATAGTTAATGGTACTATCCAAATTATGTTTTGTTTTGCCTTTTTCTCTTCTTATTTTTAAATAAAATTATTTAGTTTTTACATGTAAAATGATTTGTTATATTTTAGTTTATATATGCTTGCTTTTATAATATGGCGCAATTTATTCTATTATTCAGTTTTTAAAAATAGAAAATATTTCAATTTTAATTATACTTTAGTAGATTAAAATTCTCAAACAAATTCTCACATTTTATTTATTTCCAAAGGAAACTGGAAAAACTCGAGAAGAAAAAGTCAGCAGATTCTTCTGACACAGATGAGAGCTCAACAGAGTCGTCCGAGGATGACCGCCGGCATGAGAAGAAAAAGAGTAAGAAGAAACACTTAAAAATTAAAAAGAGGAGAGAAGATGAAGATTCTGACTCGGATGATGATGAGGATTCAAAGAAGGAGCGCAAAAGGAGGTACAAAAAGAAAAGTGCTCTCAAGACTAAGAAACGAAAATCTAAATCTTATGACTCTGAATCTGATTCAGAATCAGACAGCGAGCGGCGGAGAAGAAGAAAGAAGAATAAAAAGAAGCACAGAGAAAATAAGTAAAAAATGATATCGTTTATAACTTAAATAAAATTTGTGCATTATTATTGGAAATAATATGCTTTAAAAATTTATATAATTTTTTATAAACTACAATTTTTTCAAAATTTATTATTTTAAATCTTATTTTATAATAAGTAATTTTGTCAATCCTTTTTTTGTTTTTAATTTCATTGATACATATATACAGACTTTATTAAGCATCCAGTTGTAATTTAAAAAATAAACCTTAAATTGACCATCCCAGGCAAAGTATTTCTCATTTTTTCCACCCTCTCATCAACCTTTTTTTTTTGAAGTTCATTTAAAAAATAATAGAAAATTTATTAATTTTCACATGTAAAAGAAAAACAACTGACTGATTGACCATTTATTTATTAGTAAAAAATGTTCAAAAAGCATTTCTATAAAATAATAGAATGAATACTAAAAATATAAAGAAAAATATAAAAAGAATGCACATGTGAATCAGAATGTGATGCGAGGTAGACAGCAGATGCCAGTAGCCTATACTCGTCCAGAGCGGAATTCCAAAGCCCATGGTTTGTAAAAACAGTATGTAAGACATCATTATACTTGTCATATGATCTGGTGACTCCGAATTGGTGAATTGGTAGAGCGGGATGCAGCCGAAAGCGATAGCAGCACTCTTCAGCATCATTCCCGGGACCAGGATGTATGGCAACATCGGTGCTGGTTCCAGTAAATTGAAGACTTCAATAGTGAAATTCGGTTCTGTGAATAGCACGATTGAGTACACTCCTCCTATGTACAGGCTGACTGTTTCTTTGTTTTCTGTTGTGTTGTAGCCAATGAATCTGATTTTGTACCTGCCACCTTTTATATTAAAGAACTTTCTATTTTCTTGGTATTCCATTTCAACTGTTGTGTCATACAAATTTGTCGTTGAATCTATAATGTTGAAATCGCCAACTATATTCTCATCAATGGAAATAGCAAATGTGGTCGGCATTCCTGGGCAGTTGAATCCCTGAGGGGACGTGTATATAGGATCGGGTCCATCTATTTTTCGCACACCGTTTTCAGTTATAATGTAACTCATAGATTTTGCTGTTGTGATGTCTATCACATCGGATTGTTTTTTATTTCCATAAGAGTATGAAAGATTCATGCTCAATGACATGTTGAGTCTTCCGATGAAGAGACCTCTTTCTTTTAAAACTTGTGCACTGAACAAACTCGAGTTAATACTCAACATTGCAGGGATCCCGTTGTAAATCAGAACTTGAGCCATGGTGAATGATGGGAGTTGGTTTATTTTCTCTATATCCAATTGTATTATGTAAGCCCAAATCACAGCACCTCCCAAGAACAAATACGATACCAGCATTAACTTTAATTGTGTGATTTTCAAGTGTACTGATTTGACTTTATCGAGAAGAGGTAATATCAAGTATTTTACTGCCAGGAGAAAAACACTCGAAAATAAAGCTTCTAAAGGAGAGTAATGCGGCCTTAAACTAAAAAACTTTCCAGCATGTAAATATTTAAATTGTTGGTAAAACACTTTTTCAAGTAAGAACTCGGCTGAGCCATATCCTATGTAGGGCAAAAAGAGAAACACCAAAACGGCAAACTGTTTTCCACTGGTTAGAGCAGAGCCGGGGGAATTGGGATTGAATGGAATCTCTTTACGTGAGTGTGGTTGCTCAAGCCATTTTGTCTTCTTAGTAAACATGTCCAACACGGTTTTATAAATTGCTACTAATGAATAAATCAGAGTGTTGTTCACCATCGATAATTGAGGGGGCGTTTGCACCATATTAGACTTCATAATAAAAAATGTCCCAACATAAACCATACTTGAAATAGAAATGACGAAACCATTCATGAGTAAGTAGGTCGTTTCAAATGGGACCAGGGCAACAAGACCATGGACTAATTTTGCAAAATACCTCATCCATATGCACCAGAAGATAAACGTACTAAAATTTTCACTTTTTTCTACCTGTGGGTCTTGTGCAAACAAGAATGCCAGTCTTGTGCCTCCAGCCAATGTAAAAACAGCAAATGTATATTGCAGAAGCATTAGAATTCCTTTACGTGTTTCAACCATCACTGTTGGGATGCTAGCAACGGAACAAAACAGGGGTACAATACAAAAAAACAATAAACTTATTACCATTAGTCTGTATTGACTTATAACAGCATCAGCTAGCCAGCCAATAAAGATTGCAAAGAATGCTCCGATGTAAAACTGAATTTCTATTAAATAATATGATTCGATCGGAACCAGCCCAAGGCTATCGGCATAGCCTGTCCTTAAAAGCTGGGAAGCACTTTCTCTGACATATTGGAACAAAAATTCACCAGCCACTAACATTCGCAATTCTGGCCCCCAGGCTAACATATTTCTCAAGGAACTGGCCACCATGCGAACTGCATTACCATGTTCAGACGATAGTGTATCATTTTCATTACCTGTAGATCTTGACTGTTGATTCATATTTCTATTATGTTTCTTACGTATGGCCCTCTTGTCACGGTGATTTAAGATTTCCTCTTGGTGAACTCTTGGTGGGTCACGATGGGAAGCCTGCGACAGTTTTTTTTCTGGTGTTCTCTTGTCTGACATTTTAAATGGATTTGCAAACATTGATATAAAATAAAAATTGATGAATAAAGGAGTAATTCTATAATATAATGAATTTTTAAACTTTGTATAGAAATATTAAAAATATACACTAAAAAAGGAACAAATAATTTTTGTTTATAAGGCATATAACTTTCATATGTTTTATAATATTAACAGTTGTATTTTACTATAAAGCATATTTATAAACAAAATTGGAAAGTGTAAATATTTAACTCTTAGGACAATTGAAAAACTACAAAATTAAAATATTGGAACTTTTGTATATTGTTGATTTTTAGTTTTTGAGGTGTAAATCTAGTTTTAGCATGATGGTGATATAAAAACCATCCAGGAAACCGGATGCCCTTTGAAAATATGCTAACTTTTTCAGAAATTCAACATGGGCTCTATTAAGTCACTTCACAGAATAAAGTGGCACAGATAAGGCTAATAAAAATTTTTTTTTTAAGTGTATGAATGTTTACTCTAATGAGAATTGAGTATGGTATTGGCCTTTGATGATAAATACCCAAGTAAAGAGCTGGCCATAAGGCCTCACACTTAATCTCCGAGTTTTTTACTAAATGAGAATTTCTTCAAACAAAATGTTTGTTTTTTCAAAAGTTTTCCCAGTATATTTTATAAAAATCTAATGACATTTTTAACACTAACTCTTGTGTCCATACAATCAGTGAAATAATGCATATGCATAACCAATTTTGATCTAGATAATGGAATATACAAATGTATCAATTCAAACGTTTATGTATACATGCGAATACAGACAGTTTTTACAAAATGTGACTTATCATTGTTCAGCTAATAACTGAAAGGGAATCGATAATGTCAATAAGGGAAGATAACAATGATTAGCCCTTTAATTAAAGACAACCCATTCCCAAAATCTTTTATTATAACAAAATGAATAGACAGAGAAGAGGTTCATGCCAAAAGTTTAAGTTATTAGATTTGAGAAGATCAACAGCCAACGCAAGAGAGAGAAATCGCATGCACAGCCTAAATGCTGCGCTTGATAAATTAAGGAGGTCAGCTTCATTTATATATGTCATTTTGATTTTATTTATTTCAGTTTTATGATAACTGATGAATGTTATCAGGATTTCATGTGATCAAAAATATAAATACTTGGTATAAACAATTAAAATAAAGTATAAAGTTTAAAAAAAGATTTTAATGTTTTTGACATGTTTTGAAACTGATGAAAGTCTAAAGCCTGTTTGGAATAGAAAATTCACAAATGTAGATGTGATTTAGTACATCCTGATATGAAAAATTAAATTGTTAAGAAAATCGATTAGCAATAAGATAAAATTAGAGATTAGCAATAAGACCAGCATATTAAAAATATAAGTACATAATAAAAAATGGCATTTTTTTTGTCTTTGTAAAAATACTATTTATATATTTTAGTCATCTTCCAGTGGATTTAGAAGATCAGCAGAAGTTGTCCAAAATAGAAACACTTCGTGTGGCCTGCAATTACATAAAAGTGCTTAACGAAGCAATTTTCACCAGTTCACCGATCTGCCCATTTTACCTTAATAAATACCTGAGCACTGGACTGACCCAAGGGAGAGGAAATCCGAATAGGAAGTCCCTTATGGACAATGTATTGGATCATCGAGTAGTCAAAATTTAAATGAAACAATATTTAAATCGTTTTTACATTTCAGGGTAATAGAAGACAAATTGTTTTTAAGGAAAAAATCGCCGAAGCTGGGCAAATTTCTTCTTTTGGGCAAACAGCTTTAAACGACAATTATGACAGCCAAATGAAAATTTTAGACTGCCACTCTGTAGAAAATCACTTGGCAAACCATCAATGTTTAGATGTAAGCTGTTTAAACTTCAAATAATTTGTATTAAAACAAATATATCCCCAAATCCTTCAGTGAGGTGAAACGACTTAAAAATATAAATAAATAAATGCAATGTCATAGTATATTTATAGAAAACACAAAAATGTATAAAGTTGATTGTAATTGACGATTTCATTAATTAACAATAAAAAATTGCTTACCACCATTAATTATATAAAGATGTTACTGCTAATAATTAATAAGCGTTTTTATTCATTGATGAGACCCAAGTGTCAAGTTTTTCATGGATTGATTCTCATATTGCTCTTGGATTTCGTATATTTGAGCCTTGTCCATGACACTTAACAAATAACTGGAATTCAAAATAAAAAAATATTAAAAAAAATAAAAACAATGCTCAATTCTTGTTTGCTAAAACAGTAAATCAAGCGTAAATAATGATTTTATTTAGTTTATATGATATCACATATAATAACATACATACATTATACCAAGTAATACAATGAAGGTATAACAAAACAATTAGAATACAAATACTAGTAATTATTATTGTCAATACTGATTAAAATTCTATTTTTACAATAAACTTTTGTCTTCTTTTGTACTACGTGCCCAGTTCCATTTGTGTTTCTTGATTGTTTGTCCTATTTTTTCCTACTTCGACATGATTATTCAATTTCTTATTTTTTCTTTTCTTTAATATTTAAAAAACTTCTCTTCATAGAACACTGAGGTTTTATGTTTTGCTTCTTTATTGTTTATTTATATCTTAGATGCCTAAAGATTTTCCTTCCTTATTCATGCCTTCTCCTTCCTTTTTGACATAACTAACAGCAAGAGATGGGATTACACTTGGTTTAATATTCCATAATCACTTTGTGAGCCCAAAATTACTTACTAGCAAGCCTTTCACGGTTCACTTTCATTACAAATATACTTTTACACAATACATGTATAAAATAATTTAAGATAAAGAATTAATTTTTAAAAATGTATATATTTAAAATGTATAATGAACAATAGCATGGGACAAAAATTGGCCAAGAAATGGGCTGATTCTATCTATATTCCCACAAACAAATCTTTCTGTTCACTGACATTCCCCAGAAATTCACAGTTCAATGTTGGTACTGAGTCTTAAAAAAAATTGAAACTATCTACCAAAAACTTATGTAAAAAAAGTCAATCTGTAAACATTTTAGAGATTGTTTTGCATTTAAAAACAATACTCAAATCTGACTTAGCACAAATATTTAATCAACTTGTGAATATGAAGGTATGCAAAGCAAAGTATACGAAATGACTGAAGGAAGAAGTTGAAGTAAGACTGCATCATCATGATTTATTAAAGAATAAACTATTTATATACTGTTGTCATGCAGTTCTCTTTAGAACAAATATTTCATAAACTCTTTTCAGGCAGATAGTTTTACGGATTCGAAAGGGCTTGTTTAACCAACTGACGTCGAAATTTAGATCATTATCAGGATCCCATGCTAAAATCTCACATAACTAAAGATTTGCTTAGCAACCTAAAAACATGTGCCTTCTTTAAGAAAATTGCTGAGCAACAAGATAAATCAATCAATAGTTTTGTAGGCAACAAGATTCTAGTTCTCCCCACTGACTAATTCCTTGTTGATTTGCTGCCAGGACTCAACCAAATCTTGCTTGCTCAGTTTTAATATAAAAATAAATTCCAAGAATGGACGAAGAAAGTGTAAACATCTCAAATGAGAATATCGAGCACCTGATATTCCGATCTGAGCCAGAAGAGCTCAAATTTCCGATGTACAGGAGTAAGTTCAGCAAGCTTGTCCGGGATGAATCGAGGATCGGAAAAGACTGCCACAAAACTTTTGGCTATGCCACGGACTTTCCAAAGGCAGATCCAAAAAAAGACTTCCTCAAAAAGGGCACCAGAGTTGTCTGCAGGCCTCGGATTGGTAAGTTGAGATTTAATTTTTTGAAAAATACATTAGTAAATATTATTTAATTTCAGATTATACTAAGCCTCCGACAAAAGTCTTAGAACAAGTGCCAAAGAAGGGTGAATGGAAAATCATTGAACACAAACCCACACCCAATTTTATAAAACTGAATATCAAAAAAGTGCACAATGCAATACCACAGACTGGACCAAGTAGATATGTGACAACAAAGGGTATTCGATTCCATAATTGCAATTTATTGATTCCAAAATTTGTTTGGGGAGAGGTAAGTATGTTATTTTCTAGGTAAATTGCTTGTTCCAACTGTATAGTTGATTTTTCAGAAATTTGGGAAAGTCCCAGGTTACATTTACAAAATAAAAAAAGAACTTTCTGATAAAATCAAGGAGAAGGAAGAAAAATGGAGGCTACGTGCTGAAAAATACAAAGCAGCAGAAACACTCAAACGAGTCTCTTCTGCTGAAAGACTAGAATTACTCAATGTAACTCATTATTTTAACTTATGCTTAAATAAAATAAAATACCAAAAATTTTCAGGGATTGAAAACGGCATGGGCCGGATTGCAACGTGAGTTCCAGCTTTTACCCATGCTAAATGACACTCCACCGAAGATCAAACGCAAGAGATTCCTTGAAGAACAGCTCAATGCTCTGGAAAAGGAAATCCAAATGATTGAAGGTCACCAAATCATCTATGTATATGAAGACCCCAACGACAACGCCTGCAACAACAAGAAGGCCAAAGATATTTGCTATGAATAATTACTTCTTCAATGATATCAGCAAATTGCCAAAATCTAGAATACGACTTTGTATCTTCTAACTAATTTTGATATTTGCATTCTAAAAATATTTTTTTGGAATTTATTTGAATTTTAAACAATAAAATTTAAATGTTTACCAACAATGACAAGTTGTTGTTTTTTCTTTTTACAATTGGCTTTCTAACAAAAATAATCTTTGCTAAAAAAGTTCGAAAGCTGGAATTTTAAATGTTGTTAACAAATAAACAAAAGAAAGTTTTGTGATAGTAAGGAGCTTTGATTTGCTGTTGCTTCTTAAATTTTGGTTGATAGTTCGTACGAGCCCCATCCAGAAGGTCTCCTGGCCGTTCTTCGTCAATGCAATTTCACAGATATTGCAGAGGAAAGGAGGACAAAAACAGGAGATAGTGATGACACTAGCAAACAGCCTAAATTTATATAAATAATACCACATATTCGTAATACATATACAAATTTTTCTATTGATAAATCATATTTCTTTTCTGATCAGTCAGTCAATGTGTAACCTGGTTAGGATGATTAGGAAGAAGAATTTTGGGAGTAAAAGGCATTAATTTTATTTTTACAATGTATGGTGTATGTAAATCCTCTCTGTCCAGAAATAGGAATTTTAGATTATTTGTGTCATTAAACAAATTTTTTTCATTAAGTGAATTAGTGATGATTTAATACACCTAATTTTCTGAAAAGAGGGTCTGTGTGACTTGCACAGCTGTTTTTGTAATGTGCATATTAGCCAGAGTATGTATTGTCAGTTCAGTTGAGAGAAAGGGTAGCGTGAAAAAAAAGGGCCATGGGCAATGGTGGGAATGGAACCTATGACCACGAGGTCTACAAGCTGAGAATCAACAATGCTAACCACTTGGCCACCGCAGTCCATAGTACTTCTTTATGGGACAAAAAAGCAAAGTATTGATTAAGTTTAATTGAGAACTAATGGAAGATCATTTGAAACCTAGAAAACAGTAATGGTTCAAGAATAGAGCCTTGGTATACACCAGTTGAAATTGAGGTTAAAGGGGAGATCAACTTTGAAGCTTTAATTCTCTGAGTTTACATAGGAAGAGATGAAATTAGTTTCAAAGTTTTATTTTAATAGAATATTATTAGATTTATTGTTACATTTTTCGTTTACTACTTTATTACATACACACATTTACTATAATTTCAATGTAATGTTAGTATTATTTAAGTTTGCTTTATTTAAATGTTTTGTTGTATTAAACCAACTTTCCTGTAGGCCTTAATTTTCTATAATAGAGTAACAATAAATAATATTATTTGTAATTATGATTCAAGGAAATAGAAGTACATTGTGAGCTAAGGGTTTTGTGCGAAATGATAAATAAATCTTTATTGATAAGGAGATAAAATGTGTTTGTAGGTGGGTTTGACTTGTTTAGGATGAAAATGAAATTGGGAAAAATCAAGAACTAAGGGGCAGATCGTTTTGAAACAGAAAAGTGTAATGCTACAAGTGTAAAGTTTTGGGGTTTTCCAGTTGAAACTGAGAGAGAATTTGCAGTCTCTGAGTTCTGTCAGATACAAAAGACAATAAGAGACTAGATTCAAATTTTATTTTTATAGCATGTTATTAGATTTATTGTTGTGTTTTTTCCTTTGTTACTTTACTAGGTGCATATGCACATTTAATATCATTTTAATGTAATACTAGTCTTATTTATGTTTGCTTTATTTAAATATTTTGTTGCATGAAACCAACATCATCATAGGCCTTAATTTGCTGTACAATAGTAATAATAAATAAATAGGGTCTTCGTTGGCCGCAACTAGTGATGAGTAAGGTGAAGATCACAGGTTCAAATCCAGCGGCCCTGCATTCGAGCCCGACATACTAATGGGCTTTTTCTTTAAAAAAAACATCGGCACTGTGAGGGTTTATGTGACTTCGACGTGTGTTGTGAATCCTCGAAAAAAAATGATATAAGGAAATGGAAATAAATCATGAGTAAGGGGGTTGAATGATTTTGTTACAAACGATGTTATTTTTATTGATGATGAGAGAAAATGTGGTCGTTGGTGGGTTTGAAGTTTGAAGGCGATTGATTTTGGAGGGAAGGCGCGACCCGTTTTGTATGGTGGCCGCCGACATCGGGGGCGCTGCGCTCAGTCGCGATCCCGATAAATGGCACACACATGTGATTTTTAGCTTGTGAAACGGGGAAAAATCATAAAATTCGGTGTCGCGAGTCGTTCGCATTCAGTTCGGCCGAGGCTCAACGCGATGCCTTCGCCGCGATAAAGAGCCAGCCCGTTTCGCACGACGAGAGGGGCCACCGTTCCGTTCAGGCGAACAAGGTAGGCTTGACAATAGCCGAATTGGGCATTGATCAGTTTTCCCGGAATCTATCTGGGCTCGTTTTCCCCGGAAAATCGCTGGCTTTCCTCACCCGTCCTCACCGTCCGGCTCGCGCCCTTTTATCATTCTTCGTGCTTGGCGATCCACCCGTTGGAACCCTGCCACAAGATCAAAAGACTTACAATTACAAACCTTTGGCTCAAATTTGACACTTGTCTTTTCTTTATCGGGTGGGTAAAATTGTAAAGGAGTCCGATCGTCGTGGTTGAGATGGGCGATCGCACGGACTCCGACCCGGAAAGGGAATCGGGCTTTTCCGGAAGATGTGAAAAGCCGGCAAGTTTTCCCCTTGACCATTTTTTACTCTCGTTCACGTATTTCCTTTCCATTTTCGCTTGTGTTTTCATCAAATTTGGCCTGCAATCGCATGAGTGATAACGCGAGGAAGTGTCAGTTGCTATCAACGTCATGAAACCAGATGCTGCAAGGACTCGCTTTTCCTGTGGCCCGTTTTGAATTTATAGTATTCCGATCGTCGCACATCCTCAAAAATACGGGGAATACCAAAATTTCCAACTCAGATTTTCTTTCCTGCATTACTTTTTATTTTGCCAGCGCTAATACGTGGTTTCAAAATGTCAGCCTTGAAGTCGATGAGGAAAAACGAGGATCTACGACCTGCGAAGTCCATTTTTTCTAGACCCGATTAAGAAACAATACGTCTCAACGTATATTTAATATTATTTCTGGAAAGAATTTAATATCAAAATCATTAAAAAAGATAGTTTGTGCGTGCGTGTGGGTGTGTGTCTGTCTATTTTCATATACTGATTTCTGTTTTCTCAATTTCGATGATTATACAAAGGGCTGCTAACCATTTGAGAATTATGCTGTTCTAAAACAAATTTCTCGACGGTAGTTCATCAAATCCACGATTGTTGCAGAAGTCATCATTAGATTTTCATGTTGACTCACAATTTATAATATTGATATTGAGGCTGAAATAACTTAGTAGCACTTCGTTTTTGTAGGACAGCTCTAATACATGGTTTAAAACTTTCAGCCTTGAAGTCAATGAGGATCTAACACTGTGAAATTCATTTTTTCTAGACACGATTAAGAAATATGTCAATATATTTAATATTGCTGATAATGGGATATAATGATAAGTTTGTGAATGTGCTGGCATATGTGTGCTTATGTGCCTGTATGTAATGTGTCAGTCTATTCGATACATAGGGTACATAACATTCTCTTTTAATAACCAAAGACTACATTTGTTGAATATCTTTTCAATTTAATTGGTCTCTTGTCTGCTTAATAAATATTTGTCAAATTTAAATTAAAACCGGCTACTACTTCAGTGTTAAAAAAATAATACCCCCTCCCCCCTCCCCACCAAAAAAAAAAGTACACATAAAATACATAAAGAATATGTTTATCAATTAGTTTCAATTCCGAAATGTTTGTTTGAATCTATGATTTTATTGCATGTACAAAATTAATTGCATATTTCATGTATAAATTTTGATATGCAGTAATTTTTTACGTTGGGACTGTGGTAGTGAATTGGTCAGTTTGATAGATGTCGGCTGTAGGCCCAGCGTCGTGGGTTCGATTTCTGTCACCCCTGGATCTCTTTTTCATGCAACCCTCTTCCCTCCTCAAAAAAAGAACAAAAAAAAATGCATCGCATATGAGATGTAACGTTCTTGACTAATTCAGTTCCTGCAGAGTTCATAAGGTCATTAAAAAACAAGTTCTTGTAATTATATCCAGTTGGTTTAAGGGCATCATTGCATTTTCACATAGCCTGCTATAAATAAATAAAAGAATAATATAAAATAAATAAGGGAGCAGTTTATCTCAAAATATACATTAAATGTAAAACGAGTTCAGGGGAAATATACAGGGTGAGTCAATTTTTGGTGCACCATTGGAAAATCAATGTGGGTGTGTTTAAATCTGACTCAAGGTCAATTTATTATTATTTTGATTTTAACATTAAAAAAAGGAAGTGAGTCAATTTTCGGTGCACCATAGGAAAATCAATGTTGGTGTGTCTATTTATGACTCGGCATATTTTATTTTGTTAGTGTCGTACCAAAAAATAGGCGAGCCACTTTTCGACGCACCATTGGTTACAAATTAATTTTAGTAGGTTGGAAGGAAAATAAACAAAACCAATATTATTAAAACACAATGTAAAAATTAAAAAAAAATTTCACAAATTAATTTGATAAAGGTTTGACAGTATTATTTTATTTATTAATGTTTTATTAGTGCTTTATTAACGTGTTAATCAAAGGAAATAAACCTCGAGTCAGATTTATACGCACCCATGTTGATTTTCCAATGGTGCGTCAAAAAATGCCACCCTGTATATATAAAATAAAACCCCAGGTGTTACACAAAACAATAAAGGTATTAAAAACATTATTAGTTGCTGTACATGAGTTCAATAAATAAGTTAGATGGTAAGAATAATAAAGTAAATGCTACACACAACGAATCAAACATATTCCAAAATGTATAACTTATTCATTGCAATATAATTAAGCTGTTCTTGAGTAGAAGCCTCCATTTTTAAAAGTCGATATTTATTATTGAACATTGTTCTAGTGTTTAGTAATACTATTGTAAACTAGATTTTTTCTTTTTTAAATGGAAAACATGAAAAATAATGTATCAAGTAAAGTATAAACTGTCCAAGTATTGGGGGACTAAAGAAACTGACTAGTGAGAAACTTAATAAATGTTACACAGTTAACAAGTTTGATAGTAGTAATCTTTTACAGAGCCGAGGAAAGCATAAATGGCTCTGCTTTCCTGAGTTGCACATATCTTTACCAAAGAAATTCTACCAGGTGATCATAAACATTTTGAACCCCGCCAGTATGAATCCCTCTATTGACAGAACATAGACTCTGTACTTTGGGGGTGCGCTATACTTGTAGGATCTATGATAGTGACTGAATTGACTGTAGTGCTCAAGATTCAGAGTTGCCAGTCTAGTTTAAGGACTCCAACGGTCAAAAATAATTGTACGAGGTTGCACATTCTTCAAGATAATTGAGGGAAGTATTTCTTTATTTTTTATTATTAGGGAAAAGTTCTAATCGGAATGCACCAATGATCAGAAATAGTAGTACCAGGTGTGTACTATATGGATGTATTTATGTGTATGAATGTAGTGTCTGAATGGGTATAGAATATATATATTTAGTTACGGGCTGAAATGACCTAGATGTCGGAAGCCCCAGCAAAAAAAGTACCAGGGTTGCACAAACATCAAGATAATTTGGAGAAGCATTGCTGCATCTTTTGGTATTGGGGCAAAATTCTAATCGGAATTTCCTGCAGTTGCCTCTCAATCATCCCGAACACTCAGGTTCCTTCAATAAATCTGCCTCAGTTATTGTTTTTTGTTTTGTCAGTTTCGATGGCTGCAGTCATTTGGGAATTTTGGCGTTTTACCAAAAATGAACAAACTTCAGTCAAGCCAGTCATAGATTATTGCCAAATAAGTGGCCGAGGTTTCGTGTTGTACAAGCTCATAATTTATAATTTTCTGTCCGAATTAATAGACTTAGAACTAATAGACTAACTTAATAGCACTGTTTTTGTAGGACCGGTGATGGCTCCTAAAACAAGAAATTCCTGAACAAAGGAATCGTTCAGTCTGTTATACCACATTTCCTGCACTTATATTCAAACTTGCATTGGGACAGTTAGGTTGTCTCATGATCAGACTCAAAACTACTCAAACCCACTTGGCGTCGTATTTGTTTTCAACAGTGAAGTCATTTTTCGGTAGAAAATGAAAGTATTTGGGGTGCTAATTATAATGCAGGGAATTATTATCTAAAAAAAAAAAAAATACATTTCACTGGAATTTCTATTTTTTAATACATTAAAAACTCCTTTCACTGTACTGCATGACTCGTGCCTTGAAACTCATTTGTATTCAAATTCTCCCTTGCCGTATATATAATTAAATATTTCAATCTACCGTTGATTCCATTTGGTGTTGTACTGTAACAACATAAAACAACTGCATAATTCAGTTAGCTGCCTTATAATGTTGAGTGAATCATAATAGAACCAAATATAACTTGGACTTCTGTATTTTCATATCAATAAATAAGTTAGAAATTGCATTTTCATATCAATTGTTAAAAATATCAGTAATATTTACATCTTACAGTTAATTGAACTTTATAAATACTAATTCATTAATTTTTGAGGTCCGCTGGGCCAATTAATTGATTTATAAATACTAATAGTACACTCTATATACCCCAACTGATTTATTAGTTTTTATTGTTGTAATTTGTATTTCATTTTGTCTATTTGATTTTTTAAGCTATGATCTAACCAATTTTTAAAATTAGATTTGTTAATTCTGACAACGATCAGCCGTGTCTGCCTACTGTCGGTCAAGCCACTGACCTCAACAGCAAATATCCCAGTGTAATTGATATTTTTATGCAATTTTAAATCTTAGTTTTATTGATGTTATTATTTTAAATGTTTCAATTATATTTTTACTGTGTTAAAAATCGCAATAGATTAATAAGATTAAGATAAGATACAATTCAAACCGTGTTTTCAAAATCATCGCATTTTATATGTTCCAAATTAAACAAAATTACATAAAGTTCCCAATTATTTTATACGAATTTTCCCATTTCCAGTATGTTGCGGAAAAAATAACACTCGAAGGAATGGACACAATCGGTGGGAGGCGCAGGGGTGTGACCAACCACACAGCCGAAGACCAGGCTTTGGATCAAATCGCAAGAGAGGTAAGTGCCATTACATTTTATTTATATTATCTCTTAAATTTTCCTGTTTGTATAGTAGTTGAGGCATTTCTAAATTGCGATGGAACAGTGCAAAGTTTCAATTATTACTGCTATTGTATTAAAATAATAAATATTATGTTCACTTTTTGATTTTTTTATAGATTGTTTATAGATTATGGTAGACATTACTTTTTACTATTAGCAAAAGTTTTTTTATTCATACCTACCCAAATGTGGAAAAGAAAAAGGAATTTAATTAAAAATAATTATTAATAAAAAACTTGATTCTTAGATTTTGGTTAATATAAATTTAAGGCTTAGCTTTTATATACAATTTGTTTTTTTTTTCTATGGTAACAAAAACCTTAAAAAAAGTTAAATAAACCCAGATTAGATTATTATCATTGTTAGTAATTCTCTAATTTCGTGGTCCGCTTGACCAATTGTTAATAATCTTATCCTGAAATAAGTTTTTATGGCTTTGTAGGAAATTTGTAATTGTAAATTGTACTATTTTTTAACTTAACAAATAGATAATAAGTATTACCTTCAGTTTGTTGGTCTTGTTATGGGACTGTAATACTCATGGTCGTCACACATGTTGGGAAGGGTGTTTTTTTTCTTCTTCTCCCTTCTTCTGGAGGACATATTGCTTTGGGAAACTTTCAATTTTGTCACTTGTCCCTTAAGTTCAAGCACACCTAGGCAAGAATTAAATTTTTTCTCTCGGTTAGAAGAGCGAAGTTTACCCATTTGATCAAGAAAGAATAAGATGAGGGATTCCTTTAGCTTAGCCCTTGTGTGTTATAAAATAGGATGTGTGAGGGAGTAGGCCCAAAGTGGGGGGTGTGGAATATTATTAGACCTGCAATATAGAAATTCCTCAGTTTACAAAACGCCTGTGAGTCAGCGGTAGATTCTTGCCAAAACATCTTCACCCAATTTTCATTAAATATCTGTTTAAGGAATTGAAGAATTGAATGAAATATATAAGTAAATTCTAAATATAAAATTATAGATTAAAAAAAATAAATGGTCTTCGTAAATTTCTTTTTTATATCTAATTTTGTATTTAAAAATTTACTTATATATAATAAAATGAATGGTACTGAAACAAATAAAAATAATCCTTAAATAAAACTTATTTAAAATGAAATGGAGAAGAAAGTTGTACGTAGTTATATTAATATTTTTATGATCTTATTTGATGTAGAGAATTGTTCTGCTTCATTAGTTAATTTTTATTGGACACAGTACTGAGCTGTTTAATAATTAGGAAAAATGAATACTTAGGGGCAACAAGGTTTTTTCATTCTGTTGAATTAATATATTCTCAGTTAGTTAATATAACTGTACATAAATTATATCTTTAACAGATTTGACAATAAATTTGACGATAAGTTTGTAGCACCAGATTTAAGAAAAAAAAATCTAACATGAAATCAGTTTTCATTTATTCGTTGATTTGTGTAATCATTGTTACATAATGATTTTAATAAATTGATTAATATTATGTTATGGACGTTAAATTCACTCGAAGGGGTTATGTGTAAGGGAAGCCTGGACTGATTCCAAGCCCAGCGCCCCTTCCAGCCCAGCGTGGGGGAAGGATCTGGAGGATGGTTCTATTTCGAAACTGCTCCCTCCCGTGTCCCCCGGTGCAGAGTGTCGTGTGCCATCACTGAAGTAGGATGCTGTTTGTTATCATGAATGCCCTCCACTATGTCTTTAACTACCATGAGTGGGAATCGACACAAGGAAAACCGACTCCTTGGACGACGGGCTTTCTCGTTGACAACGATATATACGTGAGTTGGCCAACGTAGTAAATGTTGAATTTTTTCAAGTTAGTCGATGAATTGTGAAGTTATAATAAGTAATTACTACGAGGATAGAATAACAATCTAACAAATCACAAGCTTATGCTAGTGTTTCTTGATGGCAGAATTTCACCTAGGAGTTTTGCAGTTTTTCTTTGTACAATTACAAAAAACATTGCAGATGAGTATAAGAACAACTCTACAGCTGGGGATGTAAAATTACCAAAGTGGGAAACATTTGACCTCCAATGTTCTAGCTTACCTTAGCAAAAAGCTGAATACCCAAAATCTTTCCTGACATACATTAGTTGTAAAAGTTATGATTTGCTGACAACTCACTGCTAACAAACTAGTGAGTTATTGGGCGTTTTAAAAATAATTTTGCCTGTATGATGCTAATGGTGTATTTTGCATATGGCAAAAACTTAGGTTAAAAATATATATGTTAAATTATAAAGTGATATTACAAACCTGAACAATGTACTACAAACAGTTTAGCGTTGGTTTTAAAAATACATATATTATATGTATATAGTACTTCTTTTTTTAGATTTTTTATAAATAATATAAATTATATATATATATTTATTTATATAAATATTTATATATAAAAATATAAAATATTTCTTCTTATTTTATCATAATTTATGTTTCATGATGTTATATTATTGAAAATTTCATTATATCGAACAATCGAAATCATTTCATAAATAAATACATAAATAAATTAAAAAAAAAAACACGTTTAGGCTCTGAGGATGGCCTTATAAAGGCCGAAATATTGGGAAGCGATTGCAGTTTCTTATTTTTTTACCATAAACCAGTTCCACACTTTACAATTATAATAATAATTAATACCGGAAATGCTAATAGTTAAACGATTTGTTTAATGAGTGGAAAGTAACTATTTTTTAAAGATATTATTAAAAAAAATTCCAATTTATTCGGAGACTCGAAGACCTTTATGTTCTTTTGTCTTTCAAAAGATAGTATGCAGTGTGTAAGTAGTTTTATGACATTTTAAAAAATATTAGAACATCTCAGGCTTGTAGATGTGCAAATCTAGAAAACCACACATTTCAACGTTTTTCTCGTCTAAATAATTATGCAACATGAGGAATTTTATAAGACTTTTAAATGGATGAATTATATTGTCAAAATTTTTTGAAATTAGTACAAGCTTTCTTAGGGTTATCACGAATATCGTCCTTTTGCTTAACGTTTGGCGTATTTTAAAATCACAATACCCAAACTTAATAATGTATGTCTTTAATTCTTTTCGGTGTTTAATCAAATCCACCCCACAGATGAATCACTTACTTAAACCTACTGCCTTTTAGAATTTCCCGTGACTGAACTTCCGGCTAAAGTGACACCATTGATAAAAGGCAGGAATAGGATGAAACTTGTCATTTTACCCTATTTAAAGATTTTGAAATTTAACATTCGAAAGTGGATTCGGTGCAAGCAGTACTGAACACAATGTGGATGTAATTCACAATGTAGATCAAATCAATACATATTCTAAGACAAAATTAATCGATATCATAAAGAATTCTTTCTTCCAGAAGAAAGAAGAATAATATTATTATTTATTTTAATTCAGTTTGGTTTGAATTTTAAATGAGAGAGCATAAAAGATAAAATTACCCAAAAGGGGGACGTGTTCAAGAAATTTTCATCCGAAGAAACCGGTATAAACGCAGAATTTTTAAAAATAATTTATGAAATCAGATAAACAGAGAAGCAAGGTGATGGCAACACTCCTGATGAATGGACTTGGCACGAATCCTGGGCATTCCGAAAGTACACACGGTACCGGCCGATTTTGTTTTTACGTTCTGTCAATTTTGATCGATTGAGACCAGTTGCTATAGAAAATCACGAGGAAAGCGTGTGTTAAATGTGTTGAGTCATTTAGTGATCAGCCGGAAAGTGACGAATCTTCCCGGATAAGGAAGTTAACCCTCTTTAGTTTTCCATTATTGCGGTTATTGATTACATTTTATCCTGTTTAAAATGTTACCAGCCCAATTTTTTGCCAGTCTACATCTGTAAATATCACTAGTCATTTCGGCGGACTTTGAGATCGTCAATTTTTAGTGGTATGGGTCGGGAATCATTTGCTAGCGAGTAGCGTTGAAAAACTGGTTACATTGACGCATACAATTTTTATCACATTTATAACGCAATGTTTCATGTTGGTGGGAAAAGTGCTGAGCTTGGGATGGGTCACTGAAAAATGATCGAAAAAGTATTCTTTCTGGCTGACGGACTTAGTGAAAAATGCAGCTTAGGGAATTTTACCTTTTTGTGTGTATTTTTATGGTTAATGGCCGTTCGATTGATAAAATGTGCAGTCACCATATCGCGGAGATATGCAATCAACATTTTTCTTTCTCATTGCTCACTGTTTTATTTATAGTCAATTTTCATTATTTTGTACGAAAACAATGCAAATACGAAAATTCAAAATTCCACCGCAGGTCAGTAAATTTTTTTTTCTTACTCATTGGTTACTATTCTTTTCCACATTTACAAAAATTATGCTGTCATCTATTAAACAGTCTATGTGATAATATCGGTCATATAAAATATACATTAACTACAGTTAGAAAAAGAAAGAACAAACATTCTAACAGGATTGTTTCATGGCTGGAGGGTCCTGCAACTCTGATAAATTAAGTCGAATAAAGCAAAGAAAGGGGATTAAATTTTTCGGTGTAATAGTTCAAACCTGATCTAGTGATTATTTTCTTTCATTTCCAAAAAATCGAACAAATTTTTAGATCTAAGAAATGTGTGGTAATTAGTAAGCGTTAATCGATATTTATTTAGGTATCGCGAGATGCGGTCTGGTGTGATGTAGGTTTCAGAAAACATTTTCTTTATCGTACCAATATTTCTATCTTTATTGAGATCATCTTCAGGGCCTCGGATTTACAAACATTGTTTACATATAACAATTACATTTTCCACATCCAAAATGTTGTTATAAGTAAACAATGTTTGCAAATCCCAGGCCCTGAAGATGATCTCAATAAAGATAGAAACGTTGGCACGATAAAGAAAATGTTTTTCTGAAACCTACATCACACCAGACCGCATCTCACGATTTCTAAATAAATGAGATCTTAGACTTGTACAATCTTCTGTTTCGGTTTCACTAAATCAACGACATTATGAAATAAGTTTTGTAAGTTTTTTTTCAAGTTAGGAGTTTGAGATCTCGTAATTAGGTAGATTTTTAGTGTAAAAATGGTCGAATCTAGTTTGAAGACTAGTCCGAAGACGTTTCCGTATTGTTTCGGCATTTGCTTGGTTAAAAAAACTGTATAAAACACTCCACTGAGACAAAACCTGTTAAATATAAGCGCCAGTAATAAATTAATAAAAGACTGATATAATATTTTTTAATTAAGGTAGCGCATTGGACTGTTCACCACTAGTAATTTAGTTATATTTTCCACGGTCTAGTAATTTGCTATTTGTTATTTGATCAAATAATCGGAAAAGTGAACTTTGCTTTAAAGTGCTTTAATAAAATTAAGTAATTCTAAAAGAAAAAAATATGTTTAGATCATCATAAAAGTTTTATGGAGTATTTCTTTCTGACTTAATCTCTTTAAAGGAATTTATCAACCAGTGTGATTGGGAATTTTCGCAAAATTATTTCTTAATTTTTTTCAATTAAAATTTTTGTTACATGAATGACTAATGTAATAAAGCCTAATTTAAATTAGTAGAAACACGCGTTATTTTTATCCCTACAAAACTGATTAAAAACCCAAAACATAGAACTGACTTTGAACGTCTAAATCTGAATAACACAAAATTAAATTCAAATGAGTCATTATTTTTATAATATGTTACTAAAAGAAAGATGCTGGTTCAATACCGACCTGTCAGTGTTATTAAGAAATATTTAATAATTTAAAAGAGAAAAAATGATTCTTTATGTAAGATTAGTGACGAACACACCTGGTAACTATTACTTGTCCGGCAGATTATCGTTCAGGATTTACGGCGTGAAAGTTGCATCTTTTAATAAATTCTTGGCCGCCTTTCAGAATATGGAAAACTGCTGAAAACACGGGGGTTTAGCGGCAGCAAGCTGGGCTGTCATTTAAGCCTGTTGATAATAAAGGCTGACTTGTTCTAAACAGCTTCCCACCCTGCGATATTGCCAGTTGAAACAGTTTCAAAACGCTTTAAAATTGTATTTCTCTTTGACATTCAACATTCTTGAATAATAAGAAGTTTAATTGGAGTGAATGAAAAACATCTATCGCTCCAAAAGATTAAACACTATAAAATGAAAATGTGGAATTTTCTAAATGAAGTTCATTGCAAATTTTACGACCTGTGACGATAATGGTGAATAAATGATTTCTGCTAGAATGCTTTCAATTAGAGAAATAAATGGAAGGAAAATTCACCAAACTATGGGAAAATCATTTAGAGATAGGTTTTTTATTGCCTAGTGCTTTTATTAACGCGCAGATATACCTCCTTGGCGTCACGGAGGGCCTTAAGTCTCCTAGGCATCGAGTAAATAAATGACCAGATTTCTTCTTGTGGTACAGAATTCCATAAGAGCAGTTTGAAGCTATTGCTTGTTGGAGGCGGCCGATATCTCAAGGCTCGTATGACTTGGCGAATATGGTCAGAAGTTTGACATTCCACACGTCATGGGCGAACGGAAAGGCACGCCCTTCAAGTAATAGCTACATGCGGTCGAGCGTTATCATGCTTTAACGCGAATTTTCACCAATAAATGGACCAAGGCTTCCAGAAGAACTTCTTCAATGTACCTTAGTGCAATCAAAGATCTGTATGATAATCAGTTCGGTTGATTCCACCCCATACCATAACTGACTGACAAGGTTGTGGCAC
Organism: Cimex hemipterus; assembly: GCA_039619505.1. Lineage (NCBI taxonomy): Eukaryota > Metazoa > Arthropoda > Insecta > Hemiptera > Cimicidae > Cimex > Cimex hemipterus. The sequence goes on along the minus strand of CM077106.1, from coordinate 10,962,742 downwards.
ACGGTCCCGGTCATCTTATTCCACAAAACAAACCAACACCCTTATGTGAAAAGAACAGCCCTTCCCTATTGTTCAAGTGCCCAAGCGACATACTTATTTGCGAATCGCGAATCTTCAGTAGAAGAGTATCTGTTGCTTGACATCTAAAAACTAGGCTATACGTATGAAGCCTTCTGAAGGTTGTTTTAGAGGTTACTATACGGACCGTATGAAGTTGACTATCCGTAGTGCGGTAAGAGCAACAAAACGATCACCTCTATTTGTCGTACATCGCGATCAACCACTACCTTCGATGGAGACGTCCTGTAGGCCTTAAACCACTGTAGACGTCATGTATGGTAGAGCGTCCACTCAGGACTTGTGCTGTGAAACGAACCACATCATCTACTCTTTTTACTCAAAATTAATTATTTCATCAAAGAAAATTCAAAATATTAATTAACTCACGTGACAAGGTGGCTCTGGAAAGCAATAAAATTGAACTGGTTTTATTTTTTTAAATCTAAAGAGTGTACAACGATTAGTAACATTATAAAGGCAAACAACAATTTATTAATTTTGTGTTTTTATTTTAAGTCAACTTTTTATCTTTGTGTGGGTATTATTGTTTAAGTGAACCTTGCTATAATAAAAAAATATCTGCTGCTAATTGTGTGACGTACGTGTAAGACCTATTATCGATTATTTTCTATAATATTTGATTTGTGACAGTTGTGTTAGAATTATCGTGTATATCATAGTTGAAAACGATTTTATAATTTACAATTAAAATCTGGATTAGACAATCCAATTTTTTCACATAGTCAAAATGAACGATTCAGCTAATCCCGTCTTAAATGTGCAGGTCTTAATATAACGAGACCATTTTTAATTTTTTATGATGTACGGTAACGACACCATTTATAGATGTATCTTGTGTCTCTTTCGTTCCGTCTCGCCTTGTCACGGCTCGTCTATTCTCAGTAATATTTTCGTCTCTTGAGTCACGAGAAATGTACTGACAAAACATGCCGAATATTTAGAAGGTAGAAAATGTCGGAGGCCTTTTTGATATGACAAAATATTATATTTTGTACCCATCGGGAATTACTATTTTCTTTGTTTTGAGATCATCTTCACGACTCAAAGTGTTTGTTTTCTGCTTAACACTTTGAGCCCTGAAGATGATTTCAATAAAGATCGAAACGTTGGCACGATAAGAAAATGTTTTTATAAAACCTACGTCACACCAGTCGGCATCTCTCGATTTGCGAATAATCGTTGACTAAAGGTCACTAAACACAACACAGTTATAAATTAATTTTTTCCCATACAATTGGCCTTTCAAATTTTAGTATTTTAAAAAGATGAATTAAAGCTTTGGAAGGGGATATTTTAGTTTATGGGTGAGTGTTTGGGGTCATAGCTTTATAGCACTCAGAAGGGATATAGCTAACCTAAGATAGAAGGTTTAAACGTTTTGGCGTGAAATGACCTTAGCCTTTAGAACTCCCTTAAAAATGAATAATAATAATAATAGTACTTCATTTTTTAATTCAGTAATAAAAAATAAAATAACTTTACAATAAGAACAGTGGGAAATTCCGACTGTCGGAGGCGTATGAAAACCAATAAATCATCAAAAGAACAGAACGATACAAAAAGTGAAAGAAAGGGAAAAAAGTACAGAACATGACAGTAAAGCCAAAAAATAAAATAAAACAGAGTAAAAAATAGAAATCAATTTGTACCATATTAAACATTACGTATTTAGTTAGGTCGTTGGAGTGTTTTCGTCATTCCGTAGTGCTAGTATGAGAAATTGGATGGTGTAAATTAAAACAAACCAAAAAACTGGTAATTAATGTAATATTTATTCAGGCCTTGATTATGGTCGTATAAAGGCCGAAAGAAAAATACCTGACCAGAAACCAGATCCCAAACACCTTAAACGTCATGGTCGATTTCTTCATCACAATTAAGTATTTAGTTCTTTAACATAAACTAAATATTGCCGTGTTTGTCTGCCATATTATTGCAGTAGGGTCGAGATCAGAGTTCACCCCAGTAATTAGTTCATCTCTGACAGGGAACTGCACCTTAGAGGATGATAGGAATTTCTTTTAAATTTTTGCATTCTGCTAAGAAATGGTCAGCTAAGGAAATATCAAAATCCAAAAAATATCTGAAGTATCTTTTTGTTGTTTTTTGGTATTTGAAACCTCGGTTGAGTCGAGATTTGCGAGTTAGCCACTTTGGCCTGTCTCTATTTCAAATTGATTTCGTGAATCAATCTTGTTAAAATTTGGTCAAAATATCCACAAAACCGTTAAAAAATTAGGGAAATTCAAAATCTAAAAAAATATCTTTTTTTTTTCCGATTTTTCGAAATTGAGCATCGGTTGAGTCGAAAGTTGCGAGTTAGCCACTTTGGCCTGTCACTGCTTTAAATAGATTTTGTGTATCAATCTTGTTAAAATTTGGTCAAAATATCCACAAAACCTTTAAAAAAAACTAAGGAATATCTTTATTTCGATTTTTCGTATACCACATGGAAGCATAGTGCAGAATAGTTATAAGAACACCATTTCCCCTGTGTTACTCCTTGTTATGTCTCGTACATTATTATGATTTCATATAATAAAATAATTCACAAGAAAATAGCCCATGTATTTTGACTGATTTTCGCTCAGTGGTTGTTGACGGAAGATTTTCGTTACCTGGGCCGAGTTCCGGGGGCTGGAAATAGACAGGCCAGGTGCTGTGAGGGAATAAGGAGTCCTGGAATAGCCATCCTTTACCTTGCCCCTCCTGGCGAGAAGGAGAAATCCTCGAGTCGCCGGGGAAAAATTGAACATTTTCCATTCGCACAGACCGCATTATAAGCACATCTCGGAAAAACGAGTCCCATGGGGTGCGCAGCGAATCGTCCCCGCTGTGACAATTGTTCTGCATTCCTCGTCACACGAGTTATAACGATAAACATTTTAATCCTCCTCGGTTATTGGACAATAAATATATAATTTATACAATACCGGCTTATGGCGATTTTTTTGCTAGTGGTGTTTGGTTTCCTGATAAAATTGACATCAGCCTTGTGTATAACAAATCAGGGAATTTAAAAGAAAAAAGATTCAGTTCCTTCGTCTAGACGATCCCTGATTTTTTATAGACAACTAGTGGTGTTTTTCAGTCTTGAGTTCGGAAAAATGCCAATTTGGCCCCTATTGGAATGCTGATTTAAAACCCCCCTATCGATTGTTATAGGAATTCACCGATTTTTGGGACCGATCCAGTTTTAATTTTGAACAGCAACATCGACAAGACAAAATTGGTTTGGCGAAATTTAAACACAATTTTGTAATACGTCTCCAACATGATAGAAAATTTCTACATGATTTAATTTGTAGCTAAAGTCACAAGTAGGACGTATGAATGTAAAACCGTATGAATAATATTGAAAATTGACCTTGTAGTAGGAGTAAAACCTGAAATTATAGGCATGTCTGGAGCGTAACAACTACCTTGTTTTTACATTCAGTTAACTTACATAATAATTTGTTAATTAAAGGCTACAAATAGATAAAAAACATAAAAAAAAATTCTTTAATATTCCGCCTCCTTTTATGTTGTTATTAGAACCGACGCCATCACACACAGCTTGCCATTTGTGCATTTCAAGTTCTTTTCATTATCCCAGAAACTCTGGAAAGAAGGAAGTTTATTTTCACCTCCTCCTGATCCCAGCTTTAGCTGGATTTTTAAGACAATTATCGTTAATGTTGGTAATTACATTGCAATTTTTAAAGTCAATTTTATTTACATATTCTACAAAAACGGTAGTAATTTTTTTTTCATATCGCACGACATTAATGGCCATTTTAATAATTGTAAACCAGGGGGCGTCGGTGGCCGCAAGGTTTAATCTTTGACACGGCGCTAATCACGGTAAGATAAAGGTCCCGGGTTCGAGTACAGCGGCCGTGCATTCGAACCCGACATAATTACAAATGGGATTAATTTCCTTCTGCAACTGTTCCCACTCGAAAGTCATTTCTTCTTTCATCTTCATTTGGTTGAAGGATATTTGCAAAAATGATATCTATTTTTTTATCCTTGGCGGCTTCTTTGGTTTCTTTGTCTGCCTTTTCGTTTCCTTCAAACCGAGAGTATGCTTTTAAACATTTCATTGTTACAGGGCATCCTTTGATGTTGCAAAATTACGAAGCTTTTTTCTTATCATCTCTACTATTTCTCTTCTATGCTATTTTCTGTACATTTCAAAACGACCACGCTATCCGTCCATTCTACAGTTCGAATTCAAGTACCGATTGGTTGTTTGAGCGACCAAGGGGACCTTTTCTTGCATAGGGATTTTTCCAGTTTTTTTACATGTAGGCTACAAATGCTTAACCTACAGTCCTTCAGTTTTGCTGCCCCCTGTGCAAATGTAGGTCCTCAGCTTGTAACTTGGGGATGTAAGAAGGATGTTGCCAATTGTACGGTGGTTCTAGCATTTCGGGTGTTCCGGCCCTCTTGCATTTTTCATAATAGTAAATAGAATTCTATACCATGTTTCAGACGAAATCATAAGGAATCCTTTTAATCGAACTGAATTAATGATCGAGTTGACGTTCAATCTGTTTGTAGGGCTAGTTGGTTTATAAGAAAAATAAAGAACAAATTTTCTTTTGAATAACTCTGTCTTTTTTCGTTGCTTTGACCATTTTAAATTGTTCTTCATGAATAGACGAAAGGTTGTTTAAAAAGAATAATCGTTTGAACTAGATCTGCAGTTTACTTGGTACTTTTCGACAAGAGTACCTACTGATTTTTAAAGTTTTTTTTCTAAATGTAGTAATGCCATTCGATTTGTTGTTGTCCATTTTTATTGTTTACTGAATGGTTGAAATTGGATTTATAATACGGATTCTTAATAAGTAGCGGTTTGTAAGATATTTTGCTATAGTATGCAAGGTGTGAAAGCAAATTGTTTTTCTTTTCGTATAAAGCTAGTGTGTGTTTTCTAATTTCGATCTCCAACTCTGCCTTTACGAAAAACTACACAAACAAGTCAAGTACGTATCGTGGGTTGGTATTATTTTTAAATCGCAAAACTCGTATCTCATTGACGAGCATCTTTTTCGCAACTTCTTGAAATAGTTTTTGTCCCGCGCATATTAATCGCCACTCATTTTGGCGATGATCCAATCACAATTTTCGGGGATATAGGCTGATTAAGGTAGAACTGACGTGAATTTTATCATCCAAAATTGGCTCCAGACCAATTCCTATATTTATTATTGTTTTTGAATCGGGAGAATTCATCAAAATATCTTGTAACTTCCTTGTTTAAAATTTCCAGAAAATATGCTTATATAGTTCAAATTCGTCTGTATGTGAGGACAAGTGCGTTCTGAAAACGAATTGGTAGGCTTCCTGCAGACAAACAATGATTTAGGTGTAGTTTTTTTTGGGGATTGAGTGCATTATCTTAAGTTGGTCAATTGATCGTCAAGTAAATTTCAGCACTTCTTACAGCATTGGTGTATCTTCTATCTCTTATGCCCAAGCACATGCAGTTGATAGATAGTCATCATAAGCTCGAAGTTGGATCCGAATTGCAATACTGAAACAAATAGGATAGACTTGCAAAACAGAGTCGCCTTCTACTGAGTTGCAGAATATGCAAGAATTGAGGTAAAGAACGACGCCCTTGCAAAAAACGGCGTCGTCTCCACTTTTGTTACCCGAATCCTTTTGCTTGGAACTATACTACCCTTAAAGAGAATAAGAAAACCAGTATTATTCCCTGGGCAGAAGCTATCCAAGATTCTCCTACTGGGATTTGGATTATAATTATTATAAAATGAATCAAAGAAAAAAAAAAAAAGATTTCTACTATGTCTGGTTAGTTGATAGGACACACTAAGTGCGTATTTGGGATAGATAGGCATCAATCAGCACAGTGTATGTAGATTCCCTAATAAGCAGAGGAAATTTCATCAAACACAGTATCAAATTGTAGATTGAGTATTTTGTGATTCATAACAATTACCGCCTGGTTGTAAACATAAAAAAATTGATGAATCAGGACTTTACTGTCTGTCTAGAATTAAGGCTACAATAACAGTGAAATGGCTCGGTATAGCATCCCCCGTACTTACAGTTTAAAAAATCAACGGTTGTTTTGTTTTCCCTTTATTATTTGGTACTGTTTATTTGTTGTATTTTGTACGTAAGTGGTTTCATAGTCACGTGCTTTTATGATGCATTAATTTAGATTTTAAGCACAAACTAGAGCGGTGATTATAAAGTTAAGTAATGTATATAAAGTTAAGTAATGAAGAGACTATAACTAAAATGGTTAACGTACACTTCTTAAATGACTAGCATTATTAAAGATTAATTGTATTATATTTAACATTTCTCTAAGGCTAACAAATGCCCTTTTGATGATGAATCTGTGACAGAAATTTGTTTAATTGTGACGGTCATCCATGAAAAACAAAGGGCCTACCGTAAACTCTAATTGTTGTGGTTCTATTGGTCGTGGTGCACAAAATCATAATGAAGCTGACTTCCAATGATCTGATCTAATCAAGCCTACTTATTTTGGTTATATAAAATCTAGCTAAATGGTTAGTTAAAATAGTTTTAACAATAAAAAAAGATTTATAATACGAGGTTTTTGGTCAACAATGCAGATAATTTCTTTCCTCCCTGAAACTAAAACAGCGAGAAAATTATAAAACGAAATTATTTCGTTAGTCATTTAAATTAAGCAGAAAATATTTCATACTTAAAACAATTCTAGAAAAAAAGATATATTTCCAATTTTTATGCGTCAAGGGCCGTAGATGATGTTTATTATTAATATTCTTGAGGATTTGTTTAGAGATGTAACAATTTAAAAAATAAACAAAAAACCGTTTTTAGAAAACCTTGTTGTAGTTTGTTTGTGTATTTGCTGTAAGATCAACAAGTTTGTTTGTTAATAAGATTATCTTGTTTGTTACTTGCTAAGAATTAAGCCTTGCTTCTTTATTGCGGAAATTACCTCCACAAAAAAAATTATATATAAACAAATATAAATTTAAATATAAAATATATAAACAAAAAAGCATTTTTATTTATTTTTTTGTTTCTTTTTAAGCTTGTTTGTTATTTGCAAAGAATTTGTCACACGTTTTCTCTAATTAGTGTTATTTTTTCGTTTTCGTCCAGGTAAAAACATGTTTACACTGATACAAATCCAATAATTGTTTCTATAAATATTTTGTTTGTAAAATTCACTAATTTCGTGGTCCGCTTGACCAATTAATATATTACAACTAATTAAGGTTTTTAGTGGAGATAAAAAAAGTCGAAGATTGTGGGTTCGAATCCCGCTCGTGCCGTTGGCTTTTTTTATCCCAACTAAAAACTTTAATTAATTGTAATTTTGCTTATATTTGGACAAAACATAAATAAATGCAGTAGTTTTGATGTAACTTTAGTCTGGTCTTGGTATATGATAATTTTAATATTACAGTTGAGTTTTAAAAAAGATTCATTGATAAATTCAGTTGATATTTTGTTCTTAACAGGGAATGATTTTCAGGTGTTTGGCGAATTTTTTTTTTTCAAATCACATAATGAAATATTTTTGGTTAAAACTCATGAAGTTCTGATCTCTTTTAATTTTGTTTGCATTAAAATAAACATGCTGTCATTAATTTAACGATGTCAGTTTGCACATAGTTTGAAATAAACAACAAAAGTGGGCTTTTGTCTTTGAGTATTACAAAAAAAAATCGAAAACCCGTTTTTGGCATCTAATATTAAAAAGCAGGTATCAAACAAGTTAATGCTTTAATTCAATGATATTACATATATGGAAAAAGACATAATGGGTTTGTGCGATAAAAAAGAGTAATATTAGATATCGAGGTACCTGTACCTGGTTTGTTCTAAAAGTACAAAAATGCAGAACGGGGAGTCTGGTTGGGGAAAAAATGGTTATCTTCACTAAAAACGGACAAAAAAGGCAATAGGGCATTAGAGGGGCATTTCGACCGCAAGCGGGTCGTCTGGTCGCCCGATAATAAATCCATCCCCATAAATCAATTCGAAGGTTTGTTCAGGGTCACAGGACGGATAAACTAATATCTAGTGAATTAATTACAAGCAAATTTGAATATGTTGATATTGTTATAATTTATTACTGTCATCCTACAAAATATACAAACGACTATAATTTAACACTTAAATAAGCGATAATGTTTGTTCAATGATTATATTATAAATAATAATATTGTATTATAATGATATATAATATTATTCGTTTTACAAACTTAGCTAGTAGATTCTACATTCAAAATGGAACCAAAACGTACTATGGTCCGAATCTCAACATTTTCGGTTAATCCGCTTTTTGTTTTTTTAAGATTTAACAATTTCCTTCAAATAAACAATGATAACTCCAAAACTAAAAGATTTTGGATAAATCCATTGGTACCATTGAAAACTACATTTTCTAATAAGATGTTATCATTACTAAACTCTTAAACGTTGGTGAAATAAGAGTTTTAGTAGCCAGAACTTAAAAATTAATTTTAAATTTTAATTCAATTAAAAAATCAAATACACCACTAAAATGGATATTAAATGGAGTATGTTTTATGAAATTTGTTGGTCTCTAGGTTTGGAGTTTGGACCGACCATAGTCAGTTTGTCAACTTTGAAGTAAATTAAAAATTGATTTTCTAAGCTCACAAAAACGCTTATTTTACCCACGTTTACAAATTTAATGTTGATCACAACTTATTGGAAATTTAACCTAATTTTCAATGGTCACAACGGATTTGTCCAAAATCTTTTCGTTTTGAAGGTAACATTGATTATTTGAAGCAAAGTCGTGAAACGTTAAAAAATCGCAAAAAGTGGACTAACTCCGAAACTGTTCAAATTCGGTCCTTCGTGAATTAGGACTTTTTGGTTCCTTTTGAATGTAGAATATTCTGGGAAAGTTTAGGTTAGAAGTTAAGTTAGATTTGCAATTGAGTGCTGATAGTCTGTACAATTAGATTTGAGGAATCCGCTTCAGAGATCAAACAAGTGATCTTATTTATTAAGTTATTATTATTAGTTTTTCTCTTATTACAAATTGATTATTATACGCCAGAAATTTATTAAAGTAGTTATTTAAGCTTTGATTTATCGTTAAAAATTCATTTAAAAAAGCAAATTACTTCAAAATAATATTTATTTTACCTGTAGGTGAATACTTCGTTGCAAGACCGGAGTGTCTTGCTGGTTTAGCATTGTTTATTCGACAGGCGCTTTTTAACTGATAAAACCAATCGTTTTCCTTTATAAAACTCTTTGATTTGTAAATATTAATTTCTGACTCGGCCGAGATTTACTTTACTGTAGCTAGGAGGACTCCCTCTTTTTATGGATGGTATCCGGTCCGGGTCCTTTCGCTATTTACGTCCGTCTGCTGCAGTTTTAGACCAGTCAATGCCCTCAGGGCATTCCCGCCCTACGAGAATCCCGGACGAAAACCATTATTCAACGTGTTTACGATGCTCTTTCTGATTTTGTATTCACACATGGGATATATAATAACTAAAAATAATGTATATAACTATAATGTGTATGACTGTAAATAATATGTAATAACTGTAAATAATGTTTAATCAGACACCACTTTGTAAAATTACATTTATTTATTCTTTGTTTCAGGTGAGTACATAAGAGAGATACAGTCAGACTGTCTTTATTTGGTAATTATTGAAAGAAAATCAAAGATATTGACAACTGCGGTCTAATGTGGAGAACAGTAAAAGTTCAGAATTATTTAAGGAATTCCATTGTAAGATGCCTCAATATAAATGATAATAAAGCACGAAATGATTTTTTACGGAATTATTTTCATTTTTTTGTAGCTTTATCATTATAACTAATCAGTTTTATTTCGAATTTTTATGGAAAGAAAGGTTGAGAAGAAAAATTGGAAATAATAATCAATAATAACCAGATAACTAATTAAACAATTATAGCTAATTATCTAAATAAATATTGTTTTTAAACACACATAGATATGAACATTTCGAGCATGCTAGAATAATAATTCGTGGTTTTGTGTTGGGTGGTTCTCTGAATTGTTGAAAAATGTCGTTCAATCAACTGGTGAGATTGTGAGGCTCAGTATGTACTCATGTACGGTACATGATGTATAGATAGTATAGTCTAAAGCAGTCTCAGTTTTCTATCGGTTTTCCACCGAATTTAACCTTTTGTGCATGTGACTGTAGGCGTGAAATACTTTTTGAAGGAATATAAAGGAATATAACTAATTTATATTTGAAAAGGCTTTAAACTGCAAATTCAGTTACATAAATAACCTACACTCAATTCTCTATACCCACGCATACTTCTTTCAGATTCTTCAACTTCGATTGCCTTTGACATTAATGAAATTGAAAACATTGTAATGTGCACAATATAAATAATAATGGTTTTAAATTGTATCTGCATTGAGAAAGTGATAGGTTTTATTTATCGTCCCGATTAATTTATGAAGGTCAGGCCCTACAAATCCTCGTTCTAAAGGAATTCATTTACCGTAATTGTCTGCCTGACTCTTTTGAAAGAATTGATTGTAGAGGTTTTAAGGTTTTAAATATAGATTTTTCATGTGTAGAAGTACATATATAAGATGACAAGGAGGCTTCATTTAAGCAAATAGTCCTCTATTATAATCTAGATATAGATAATTATTAAATAAAAAATAATAATCCTGAGACCTATTCATTAATCTATCGTCGTATCATTACAAAGGAAATCGATTAAAATTCACTCTCATTTGGATTTAATTTTTAAAAATTCATCTGGCCAAAAGAAACAATATTCGCGGTTTATTCGTGGACACACTGCGAACGTTCAAAGATTATGCTGGAATATGACTTTGAAAACATTAATTATCCCAGAAAGTAGACATTATATTAAGTTATTTGTTTATTCAATATCTTAAAAACTTGTAATTATACGGTTGAAATGTATTTTTAAATGCAACTGGTGAAGTCGTGTTGTTGGTTCTTTTATATGGACGAGGTGTTCCTAAATCTTCATTCAGTTCGTATTCCAAAAATGGCGTCTCATTGATAACTGGAAATTTCGTCTCGACCATTCTCGTGAATAAAACTTCGCTCATCACTGTAAACTTTACAATGACACGAGAATAAAAACGAAGTGTCTTTAAACAGGTTTCCTGGTTTTTTCTCTTCTTCACTCTCTAATCTTTATTCCAATTTCCATTTCAATCGGATTAAATATCTTACACTTGTTTATTCTTTGTTCTCAAAACATGTTTTGGGCGTTAATTTTCACAATGATCTCAATTAAAGTATTCTTTTAAAACATCAATGAACTCTCCCCCAGGGGTTTTGTCGGCGTAAGTCGTTTTTTCCTTATAAAGGCGTCGTGCTGGACGATCTGAAAAAAAGTTTTGATGGCTGCTTGGTCGGAATTACAGACTGAAGCCTTTCCTCTTTCACTACCTTGTTACAATTGTTATTATTTTGCTTAATTAATTCACTAACATCAACTTAAACATATTAAATGCAAATTACCATCAGTTTTACAAATATATCATTTTTACTATGCATAGTTCTGCAACTACCTTCTGTTATGTGGACCGACAAGCATTGTGTATGGGGCTTATTCCTTATTATTTTATTTAAATTAACATTCCCAGCAAGGAAATACTGGAAATTTCATATATTTCCTTGTGACGAACTTTACATTTTTTTCTAATCAGCTTTGGCTACAATCTAACGATATATTATAGTTGATGAAGTAATGACGATAAAAACAATATAGCAATAATAAAAGAATTTTAATGAATATATTATTTTGTTTTTCTAAATCACATGAAGTATTGCCATTCTAGTGATTTCCATACAGAATCACCATTAGTCTTTTTACTGAGCAATATAAGCAGAGCAGTTTAGAAATTATTGTGAAATAGAAGAAGAATGTGGTAGATACCCGAAGAGTAATCTAGTCTTTGGTATTGTGACAGGTAACCTAGGAGCGGATAAATTGCGTAATGAGGAAGTTCATTTAAAAAAATTGCAAAAACACAATTCATAATTTATTTAGAAATCGTGAGATGCGGTCTGGTGTGATGTAGGTTTCAGAAAAACATTTTCTTTATCGTGTCAACGTTTCGAACTTTATTTAGATCATCTTAGAGCTCAGAGTTTTTGTCTTGTTCTGTTGGGCACTCTCGATACAATTCATACAACAAACAAATCCAAAGACAGCAATGAAATGGTTAACATGTTCAAGAGCCAGGTCCATAACCTAAACTGGCAACCTATTGCGTTCATTCGGTAATTTCAGCAGGCATGCTGAAAAAACTCTGCCATTGAAATAACATATGAACACAATGGATCTACAAGAAAGGACAATTTTGAATGTGTGGGGCAGAGGAAAAAAACCGCATCACACATTATCTTGAACGGTGAAGATACAACAGGCGAGAGACGGTGTTTATAGAAAACCCCACCGTTCTTCATAGATCGTATAAAAAGGCTAATGTGGCAGGGTATTCAACCCTTCTATTAAATAAAAAGTATACGACAAAGAAAATATAAACAATACACATACGTTCTGTTCTAATTGTCATTAGATTTTGCAGAAAATGAGGATACAGAGAAAATAAAGATGTCACCGAGTGATAAGAAGTCGAACTGTGGAACTTTGCTCGACGTAACGTTGTTTTAATTGATCGATTTTTAATAACGATCTTAATTTTGATTGATCTAATTAATAATGACTGAGATAATTCAAAATCAGTGAACCAATGTGGTGTTTGGCACATATCCATACAAAGGCCTCTTAGAAATAGCTACTTTGGGAGAATAAGAAGTTTCTTTAACTTTAGCGAGTATTTACATTATTAATAAATTAACATATATGTTTTAAAAAATAGTTTTATTATCACATTTCCGAATGGTCAAAGTGATCAGAGACGGCGAAAACCAGAGGTCATCGCACACAAGTGTTTCTTATGATGTGCGTGGCAAAACACGCTACATGTTCAGCTAGTTTTAGTGTTTTTCTTTTTGATTGCTAGTATTGATATTTCATGGATGCGGTGCAGAATGGTTACACGTCGGAAATGCGTTTTAGGGCAAGGTCGCGCCCCACGGCCCGAGTGCGATGACCTCAAAGAACGAAATTGCAAGTGGACATTCCTTGGGGAACTAGCTACCTTCGCCGAGTGTAAACGCTAACGGTCCCGCGACCCACTGGAATATAAATGTCGGGCCCCCTCTGGATTTGACTCCGGCCGAGATAACTGGATTTAATTGACTTCTAAACTCCTCTGGAATACTTGAATTTTTCATCGCCTGTAATATAGAAGTAGTAGTAGTAGTAATAATAAAAACAGTATAACTGACTGTTAGTAACAATGTCCGACATCTTCTGATTTCATGAAATACAGTTTTCTCAGGTCTTTTGTTCATTGGGTCCGCTCTATCTCGACGTTTCATTTTCCCCGTATATCTCCCTTGTTCATCCGATTCAACGATTATCCCCACTCACACAACAGCCAGAAAAACATTCAGCAACTTTTTTTATACGAAAATCTGATATTCTGACTTTCCCTTTCTCGAAAGTTAAGGTATAACCGAAGTACCAAAGGTATATTTTAAAGTATTTAGTTAAACATTTCAATTTGATTAAATTTACCAACCGACATTTAAACAATTAGTACATATTTTATTTATCTATTATATTGAGGCTTTTTTCTTTAATAAAAGAATTAGTGCGAGTCGAGTATTTTTGAGTTTTTTGTATGGCGGATTGGAGAATCATATAATTCTTCCATAGTTTAAGGCAGTATACCGAGCTTTGTAAAAAAAATTGTAAAATTGCCCGGTCATCTTCCCATAAAAATAGAAATTCTTATTGTGGAGCCCATTGAATCTTTGGAACTTAAGAGAACGTCTCATCTGTGAAAGTGTATTTTCATTATAAAATTTGCATAATCTACAACGTGTATGGTGGTTAAATTTTTTTTTTTTAAGTAAGCAAACCAGATAATAGGATAGTGTATACGTAATATTTGACAGCTAAACTCTTCTAGAACTATTTTGTTTGGTGAAATACGAGAACATTAATCACTTGATATTGGTATTATTTTCCAGTGGGGTTAATTTTAAAAATTGTTAACAGCCTTGAAAAACAGTTAACCGAACGATTTTTCTGAGTCCGTCAAAAATTGGCCTACTCCGACTATTGTCTTCTTTTTGCCTCAGTGTATGAACGGCCGTGTCGTCCTGTTTTCTTGCGGTATACAAAATTGAAGGCAACGACTTTTTCGACTTGTTTTGCTGTTTGGCTAATAGCTCCAAACAAATTTCAGCCTGATAACGGCTCGGTAGTAGAGGTTCTCCATGATTCTGCAATCAATCAACAAGATAAGGCTGGCTGCCACGGTCGCTTGTTGAAAAAAACATGTTGAAAAGTTTTTAGGCCGTTTTAAAATTTCAAGGACAAGCTTATGTAAATTTCCGGGGTCTTTCGAGAAAACAGCTAGTTATGGCCAGTTCTTTCTTTTTGTGAGTATACGAACGAAGTGATATAATTTTTCACTTTTTGTTACGCCTAAATAATGTTTTTCTAAATATATTATTCGGAAAATAATTTATTTCAACAAAAAATATTGAACGTTAAAATCTGTTCACTTGATAAAAATTTCGTTAGCCGGATAAAGTAGGTCTTGAAATAAAAAAGAGTTCAAAGTTGTCCTAATTTGATTAGGTTCCCTTCAAAAGCAGTCACGAATGCGATATGTACTATCGTGCTCTAAACAATCTATTATTTCTTAAAATATATTCTTAGACATTGCTGAATGGTTGCTGTTAATAGCCGAATTTTTTTGTGTAAATGTTCTGAAAAGGTCAAATTTTAAAATGTTATATGTTAAATTCATGTAGAACGCGTAAACGTGGCGACTAAAATAGACTTTTTTTAGTTTCATTTCCACAAGATCGTCAGCGTAAATCAATAAACGTAAATATTTCCGCTATATAGTGGTAATGTAATGAAATGAGTGAAAGGTTGTAACGATATAGTAAGTAACAATTTTAAGTAGCAATCCAATAACAATATTGTTAGGTGATTCTATTAACTGCTCTTACAAAGATACAACTTTGACACTCAAATGAAGCATGCTGAGCAAGCTAAAGCATTTTGAGTTTCAGACCTACTTAATAAAGTTGGTTCCGTGTTTATCTGACGTTTTCGGTCAGTTCCTTGTAACAGGAAAAACAACGAAACCATGAGACCATTTTTTATGAAATTGTCTTCGATTGGGCAGGTTGGTTTCTAAATGGTCTCCTATGAATTTTATCCCATTCGGATCAACGGTATCGCCTGCGCAAATGTAAATTCGCGTACACTGCTCTATTTAGGAAAATATTATGCGTATTGCTTTTTGGATGATCCCATATGAACCATGAACCAATTGGGAGCATACGCATGCGCAAACATAAAATCATGTACACAGTTATACCTCTGAAACGTTTATCGGATACTTATGAAATTTTCAGGTATTATGCGGATTGCTTTTTAGATGGTTCCCCCTATAAATTTTAACCAATCGGGTTAATATATGCGCATTCGCATGCACAAACGTAACATCACGTACTATGTCTCTGAAACCCTTTGTCGCATTCTTACGCAATTTTCAAGGATTATGCGGATTGCTTTTTAAATGATCCTCTATGAATTTGCTCATATATGTGCACAAAATGAGAGGAACATATATTGTCCACCCTGTTGGTAGATATTGATTCTGTGAGAATTGGTGTGCGGAAGTTGAATCACCCAATATTTCTGAAGCATTTGCAAGTGTTATAAGTATTTTAATAAAGAAGAAATATTTGTGATCAGAACAGATCAGTTTTCCATCCGAAAATGAAAATAACGCACTATTCCTTCCTTCACTTGACTTTCCACGTTAATTTTTTCATGTATTAAAGTATCTGTTGTGTTGTGCCAAAACATTTCCTCAGATGAAAGAAACAAATTTTCTCCCCAATGAATCGTTTAAATATTGGTCATTTTTGTAAGTTTATTCAAATGACGTCTTAAAATAAAATGTGCTCAAATCTTGGTCACGATTCGAGTTGAAAATTGTTGAAATAAACATGTGTCATGATAGGAAGGCAAAAAAGAAAAAAAAAGTCGTAGAGGGGTATCAATGTCGGAGTGAGCCGAAGTGTGGGCAAGTGAGGACCGGTTGGAAAACCACGTGGGCCGCCACCTACTTATCCAAACCCGCGAGTTTCCTTTTCATTTTACATTATATTTAAATCCTCCGGGTAATTTCTCATTCTACCCAAGGTATCATTGTCTTTAGGAACCTGTTGGCGATGCTGCCCCATGACCGACGAAATTCTGAGGGTTTTAAAATATAAATTATCTGATAGCAGTAAACTCCTTTAGGGAATGTAAAAAGAATGTCATTTTAAGATAGGCTGGTACAATTTAGTACAGTCATCCCAAGTTAACCATCAAAAAACGTAGAAATAATAGATTAAAAATCGAGTATTTTTCCGTAAAATATATAAGAAATTAACAAATATTTGTCAAGGAGAAAAAACATTAAATTCCGGAAAGTGTTAAATCATTCCTCAGATAGATAAATTAATCTTGGCAAATTTAATAATAATAACTTAAAAAAACATAACTTGTAAAATTCAGGGAATGTTATAAGCAAATTATAAGCAAATAAAAATAAACCAAGAAATCATGGAAACATTTAATCCGGAAAATTTAATTTAAATTAAAATATTTAATCAATAAACTCAATATTCACATAAAACAAATTGTCATAAAAAAAGCTGTAGTGCCAAGTTGAGCAAAAGTCGCATGTTTATGAGAAATTGGAACCAGCTCAAGCAAAACAATGTTTTCATATTCACATATCCTTAATATTCAGGGCAAGAAGTAAACTGCTTGTACTTAATTACTGACCATAGATGAGGGATACGATTTACTTGGGCGTTGAATAACCTGAACTTAACTAGCAGTTTTGGGGAACATTCCTTGTTCTAAGGAGTTCTGGGAAGGAAGCTTAGAACATGGGTAAATAGGCGAAGTTGTTCGTTTAAAACTATTACAAATAACGTACGTAATTCGAACTTTAAGTCGGTTCAAGACATACGAAGTTGAATTCGTTCAAAGCCGCGTTTTCAGTGACGTGTGTTTCTTTTTTTTACGAGAATTCGCAACAGCAGGGGTCATATAAACCCTCAGGATGCCGGGGTTTCGAACTCTGGACCTCTCCCTTACAGTGATGAGCGCCGTGTGAACGCCTACCGTTGAGGCCACCGACGCCCCAACGGTTTCTTTCCACTAATAACTTCTGATACTTTGGCTATCTTTATGCAAGTATACTGTACTCATTGTGGATATGTTTTTATAATTGACTACTCAAATCTCCAGTCTTGAGTTTCATAGCACATAATTTCATAATGCTTAACAATGTGTGGTGATTAGTGACCGTTAATCGATAATTATTTAGAAATCGTGAGGTGCGGTCTGATGTGAACACGGCAGTCTCAACACGACTCGCAAGAATGGCACATTTACACAGAAAACAAACATTTTTAGCCCTGAAGATGATCTCAGTAAAGATCGAAACGTCGGCACGATAAAGAAAATATTTTCTGAAACCTACCTCACACCAGAACGCATCTCACGATTTTTAAATAATACTTAACAATACCACGGATTAAATGCGGACTGTAAAATGGTTTTTGTTAGATTGTAATTAAAACGATCTTTATACTTATCAAGGTATTATAATAAAAAATATGTAAATCTTTTGGAACTGGGTATATAAATACATTCTTACGTTTATATTATTCATTTAAATTTAGGCGCAGGAAAATCAATATCATTGTAATAAATTTTTGAACACATAGTCTTTTTGTGTGGGATTTTCAATAGTTTAATAAAACAAATGTTTACGAGTTTTGAATAGAAAGGTTTATTGTGCTTTGCTATATGAGCATGGGACCATTTTGTTGTTGCCTAGTATGTTTTGAATTTAATTGTTATCAATAATGGCTGAATAAGCTTTTTGTGAAGCTGGGGAGAAAGCTGCACTGCACGATTCCACACAAATATTTGAAATATGCCGGTAACAATGGTTAAGTGTTTTTTTGCCCATATTCAGAAATAACATTTTTATCTACAAGGTAAACAGGATTAAAAACAGAAGTTGAAAGTTACAATTAAACGAATGTTCAATACACACGTTGACACGACAATCTGGCATGTAATTTTGACGATGACTTCATTGATTTCATCATGGGTCGAAATGTTTGCTCGTCTCTTGTTTGTTAGAAAGGACGCAATTCGTTCTGTACGGATCGGCGTTTCTGTTTACTTTTCATTGACAATTTTGTGGTCGCCTTGTTTCGGCATTTTAAAAAGCAATTGACCTTTTGCCAGTCTTCAGTTGACCTTAAGACTGGAAAGATGTCAGTTTCGAAGGTCGTAAAATCCGTTTCTACACCACGGTATAAAATAACTTTCTTACTAGTTTCTTCAATTTTATCCCTTATATTGCTGAAATTTTTTCGCCCATTTTATGTATATATAAACCTTACAACGGCAAGTCTTAAAGATATTAGCGTCGGTATATCAGAATTATTAGGGTTTAAAAATCCATCGGCCCGAAATGCCTTGCGTAAAAGAAAAATCCGTGAATAATTTTTATATAGGCAAGTAAATAAAAGTTTAAAATTTTAATAACATTCCGATCTTATCGCTCGAAATTCTATGTTCAATCCACGGCAAATATTTATATCCAATTTTATTTTATTTTTAATTTTTGACGAGAGTATGAACTACGAACTCGTATGAACGGTCGGTGTTCTTTTGGAATTTTTTTCAAAAAAAAAAAAAAAAAAAAAAAAATCAACCGGGGCAGTGTGATGATTCGCTTGCCTTAACGCCTTAACCGTTGCGGCCACTGACGCCTCCATATCCAAATCCAAGACCTACTGTATTTCACTGTCAACAAAACCAATAGTATTTTTTAAAAACAAAAAAGTATTTTTAAATAACAAATATATTTTACGCAAACTTTCTTCAGTAATAAATGGTATTTGCTTACTTAACAATTTAAAAATGTGTTAGTTTATAAATATATTCAAGGAAATATCTTCCGCCCCCAAATATTATAGTTCTTTCTTTGGTTGAACAAACACGAATGGTTTTTCGACCTATAGTGCAGTCTAAGATTGCGTGAATTTGTTTTATTTGTGTCTATTTGGTTTTTAAATCATGAGAATGGGCTTATTCGATTCTCAATTTTGTTGAAATCTGCAATAATATTGTTTCTCCGAAGTCGAAATAACACTTAACTTGTTTGTATATGTGTGTGGTGTGTTAGTGTCCGAGAAGATTGAAATTTTAAGGCAAATTGCCAACAAGGTCGTACCTCTTTTTTTTGTAGTGCCAAGAAAGCATATCGCGGCGTTCTCAGCATTTGTAACTTATGCTCTTTCGTAGGTCATCAGGCCGATTTGCCACTTACACGGCCTTATTTTCATTTAGGTTTTCAGAGCTGAAATGAATTATCGACGCCCCTGTGGAATATTAATTACGTGGGGGTACCTACGCGTCGGTACGTTTGCGATTCCATTCCTGTCTCCAGGTGGAATAACATCCGGAAGGCGTAGGCATTGTCCGTGATAAGGGAGGTCGGTTGCTTTTCGCCGTTAGACGAGCGGCCTCCTTCGTGGCGGACTTTCTAAAATTTCGTACCGAGTTAAATTCGTCGATTTGCCCTGAGAGCGTTCAGTTCTAAGCTTTAAACTGAAAGGGATCGAATGGGTGTTCCGACAATAAACGCGGTTTAAAAAATAAAAACTGTTTTTCCCTAAGCAAATACAAGTTATTAGTGACATTAAATATTATTCTTAACCAGTCCAAAATGTCAAATTAACATAGACACATTTTCAGCAGTTTAATACCTTAACATCTCTGAGTTTCAACAATTCTTTTGATGCTGGTTGCGAGCCTTTAAATGCATTCTAAATTTTATTTAAAAAGAAAAATTATTTTCAATATATTATAACTACCTTTAATTGGGTAACAAGTTAAAATGAAAGTATGCAATAAATACATAAACAGGAGTGTAAAAACTACCCACTGGCAGCACTCCTAGTTCTAAATTTAATTTCTTAATTTTATTGTCAGACCGTGTCGGTGTAATTGGTACTTAACGTTGTAAAATACTTCAGCAAAGATCACAGGGACACTAAACGGTCTGAAAATATCGTTTACAAGCAGAAAAACCTAAGAACTGCAGTAATAATAATAAAAAAAACTCGGAGGAAGAAGATGATTTTAACACTAGAGCATAGTTCAATTAAGTTTAATAATATAATAATTAGAGTAAAATGTTCGGTTTTGCTTTCTATGTTGAAATAGTCAGTCTTTTAGAAACATAACATGTATTTCAGTGAGGTTATCAATAATCAAGACCCCATTTTGGATGGTGGCAGGTAGGCAGAGAGGCTCTCACGTACCAAGAATCAATAGGTGACCCTTGGAGGATGTAACTCGTAAAAAAAGGGTCATCCTCGCCAGAATAAGAGTAGGCCACGCGAGGTTGACACATGGTCACTTGCTTTTGGGCCAAGCCCGCATACGCGTCCGGCTTGTAGAGAAAGATTGCTCGATGTTCCCACCCAACGGTGCAGATATGGGAATCGTGCTTGACCGCGGTACGAAGTGTTTCATCCGATTGTTGGAGGTTTTTACGTAGCGTGTTTAGTGTATTTATTGGCGTGAATGTGCAGTTTGGCAGGCTATTGGCGGAATATGAGTAACCCAATTAAGTTAGTTATATAAAAAGTGTAAAGGTGATGGAGAAATATCGAGTACTATACCGCCCTAATTGAGTAAATGGTATGTACGTACGGAAGAATGTATTTAAGAAAGAGTGAGAGGGTGAATGATTTAGGATCTAGGAACTGCATGGGTCGATTACTGAATTGAATAGCACCACCCGTGGTGGCTGATAAACGCGAGTCCTGCCGGTAATTTATTTTAAGCTACAAAAGCTGGAATTGTCGGCGGACTGCAAAAATTGATTTAAAATTCGTGATATGTTACATACATATGCAGATCTAAATCCGATTTTGGATAGAACCTATTAATGGGCACTCTCAACACGACACGTATGTATGGCACAATGACGCAGAAAACCAACATTTTGTGCCCTGAAGATGATCTCAATAAAGATCGAAACTTTGGCACCATTAAGAAAATGTTTTTTCTGAAACCTACATCAGACCAGAACGCATCTCACGATTTCCAAATAATATTAAAACAATTCAATAGCGTCAAGTTTCACAAGTTGTTTCATTCCTTATAAGATTTGCACGTTTAATAAATTGTTTTATTTATTCACTTTTTTAAGTTCAATTTATTTAGAAAGATTAAAATCAAAATATAAAATTTCTTAAAAATAAAAATCACTATGGTTTTAGATAATTTGAAAAATTACTAGTATGAATGTATTAACAAAAGTAAAGTATTAAATTTCTTAAAATTTTTCCAAACAGTCATTAATGTAATGTAAACTAAAAATTATTGGCAAAATGTTAAAGGTAAAATGAAAAACTGTTAAAAATATTAAAATTAACAAATAATTACAAAATGTCGTTTTAAACTATTTTTGATTCACGGTTATTAATATTAATTAATTAATTTCATTTGATTGTTTTCGAGATGCCAGTATGAAAATCTTCAATTCTAAGCACACGTTTATCATATTTAGAGAAGAAGAGTTACATAAAAAAAGTAAACAACAGTTAATTAATCTTTTTAGGTAAAATTTTTGGTTGAAATAAAAAAGTTAGTGTCACGAGCGAAAATCGAACCCACGACCTTTGGCTCAATACGCCGCTGCTCTAGCCACTTGAGGTATCGTGACAATTAAGGTTGAGATGGGGAAGGGCATGTAATTTATTAGCGTGAAGGTAAGGTGTTATTTAACCCAGCTCGAGGTATATCGAGTACATTGAGGAGGTAGATGTGACCAAAGTTCTATGTTTCTATTGAGTCTGGTGTTTGTGTTAATGGATTGGAATGAATGTATTTATTAGCGTCAATGGTAGGAGTATTTAACTCTGCCTCTCATCTCATAACTCATAAGATGGGGTTGAGATGGGAAGTTGATGCCTGGGTGTATCGAAGTCACAGCTCAAGTGGTACAGCAGCGGTGTATTGAGCCAAAGGTCGTGGGTTCGAATCCCTCTCGTGACACTAACTTTTCATTTCAACCAAAAACCGTACATAAAAAGGTTAATTAATTGAAATAGTAATTTGGTCCATAAGACCACCAAATATAACGGATTCATCAAGTAACAAATAGTGTTGAACTTCGGTTCAACTCTTTTCTTTGACTTGTCTCAAATTAATCGGCAGTGCAATTATTGCTGGGAAGTGCGAACTAACTAGCAAACTTTGAGCTCGTTTGCTTAGCTCGTTAGACCGTGAACTTGAACTATTCTTAAAGGCAGACGCGCCGGGTGCTTGGATGTCATCGACGTGTTTACTTACCCTCGTAGCTGGAAACCTCGACTTCCCATCCTCCCTTATTTATAAGCGCGGACAACTGTAAACACAGCCGTTTTGGCAGATGAAGGCGACGTCGGCTTCTATTTCAGTAGATTTTCTGTTAATCTTCTAGTCAAAAAGAGGCCGAAAGAAAATTAAGTATGACACACCAACACGATTCTATGCCCTATCATTTCATTCGGGGTTTTATCCGTGAGTTTTCATCGATTTCTCGTTTACAAACAAAAACATATTTAACACTTAATCATTAAATTATCAAAAATAAATTCGCCATTATTAAACATTCAACCGCGTCGGCCAAATATTAAAGAGCTGTGATCTTTCAGCCAGTTTTGACATGTGCGATTATCCACTTGATGCATAATTTAGACTTTTTTTGCCACTGGTTGACAGACATTTCACAATCGCCTTCTTAAATTATAACCAGCCGAGGGAGAGTAATTACCGATGAGTGGGCGTCACCAATGCGCAGAACAAGGGCCGAAACTCGTCCTTGGCTCACAAATATTGAAATTGTCCAGTTTAATACATCGATAAGCCTTTTTACATTATAATCTATATTACATCGTTTTGATATTACTCAAGAAATTATTTCAGGCAGTCGTTTAAAACCTACTAGAAGGTCGGGTGGCGTATGGAAGGACGTATTTCCATCTCTAGAAGAACGACCGGCTTGTAATGTAATACGGCGTATCTAAAGCTATTAGAATCGCTGAAGAGTCTGTATCCTCTATTTGCCAGGGGCGCCGCCATATGCTCAAAATGCAAATTTATCTTTTAAAACACCAACCAGAATGTTTACATAAACTCTTTCAATTAATTCATCTTTATGTAAGGTATTGATTGAAATAAAAAAAGCTAGTGTCACAAAATAGGATTCGAACCCACGACCTTCGGCTAAATATTACACACCAACTCCCCCATCTTAACCGAGCCTTCGAATTTTCCCTCTTTTTTGTCATTTTTCGAATGTCGTGTAATCAGGTCGCGTGGGTTCGAATCCCGTTCGTGGTACTAACTTTTTCATTTCAACCGATATCTTACGTAAAGATTAATTAATTGAAAGATGTTATATGGTCAATCGGACTACGAAATATAATGGGGTTAACGTAAACCTAATGCCCATTCTCTTCAGAGCTTTTCCTTATTGAGTTCCTTTTATTGATTGCCAGGAATCGAGGAATTATGTATGAATGTAAACAACAAATTTTTTCGAACCGCATGATAAATTATATTTTGTTAAATATACATAATCGCACAATCCATGAACGCAAAAATAACCAATACGACAGTGAGATATGCGAAGTGAATCATAAGAGGGTAGTATAGTGTGATTTTTCTTGCTAGAAATGTTATGTAAAATATGCCAAGTGCCTTCATGGTTATTAAAAATTTAGAAGTGAGCAGATTGAATTTCTCTTAGACAGTCAAATTGTTCTGTTAAAGTGAACAGAAATTTCTCTGTAAGGCACGTTTGCGTCAAATAAGCCTGACAAGAAATTAAAAGCTTTTTACAAATTCCCTGAGTTGATGGGGTTTTCCAGTCACGATTTCTCGCCGATTCTGCCTAAGATTATGCTCAAGGTTAATTAGTCGCCGGAAAAAAAGGTTGTCCAAAAGAATGTCCAGAGCGTGAAAGTTGACGGATGGAAAGTTAACGGGAAGTGGAAACTCGGGATGAGTGTTGTCCCGGGGGGGGGGGTCTCTGTAATATTTAAATTATGGAGTTAAAGGTCAATAGCCGGGCATTATTTCCACCATGGGTCAAAATTGATCGGCTTTTGTCCAGATTCAGATGGGACATCGGTGCGGCCCGAATGCATTCAAACGGAATTGATTTCCTGGCGATTGCATCGTGGCTCCGCTGCTTTGCATACGCCCTTGGTCCGAGCTTTTGTACGTAGGCCAAATTTCATTCCGACTCGTTTTGGTGGCACAATACATAAAAAGATAGCGTCGATGTAAGTTTCGAAATCCAATCTGACTAATGAAAAAATTTTAAATTTCCATTTCATTCGGTGGCTTTGAATTTTCAATAAAGATGTAACGTGAGCATGTTTGTCCAACGTAGTTAATGCAGGTTACAAGTGAATAAAATCCTAAGTTTATTATTTTTTATTGCCAAGTACGTAATTGGAGTCTTATTCAAATTTGTTCTTTGAGATGAAATGAGATATTAGAAGGAAGGTTGAAAACCACTAGAACCCCACGTTCATTCTCAATTTGAGGAAAAAATGGACATACTTTAAGTAACAGGTAAAAATGTAATTCCAGTCTCACAGGAGGGTTTAACGTCTAAGCCTGGTCATATTCACTCCCACAAAGTACTCGGCATTCCTCGTGGTGGGGTTAAACAACCCCTCTCTTTCACGCTAATAAATTACATTTATTACAATATGTTAACATAAACCCAGGACCCGACATAGAAATCTGGTACTGCCCCAGAGTACGCTGGATATTCCTCCGTGTGGGGTTGAACACGCCAAATTTAAAAAAAAATTTACTTTCATTGTACAACGTATATGGTAAATTTTATTTTTACAAGCGGTTACATCTTCCGAAATGGTGGTTTCTGTACTAAATTAAAGAAAAAATAAGCAAGCACTTTCTTTAACAATCTAATCACAATAAAAAATATAATTTATTCACGGTATAGCAGAAAATAGCTAAGTTTTTAACTTGAATTTTATATAGAATTGTAAAAGAAAAGTCATATATTACTGTTAGGCGTAAACAAACAACTAGCGGAACGGCACGATTTTTATTTATAATATCGTTTAAACATTGACCTGGTCACTTCCTTTATAACACTATATAATTTGCGTTGGGAAAAAAAATTACAGAAAGTTTTTTTTGTTCGACCTCGGGAAATCATTTATTTATAAAGTATATTTAGTTCAAACGTGGAAGGTGTTTATTTTTAAACGGGGCGCATCAACATGTAAGTGGAATGTTTAATTTTGTAACGTTTTAATGAATACGCCCTGTAACATAATCTGTCGAAACACCGAATATTCAACTTTCTGCATGAGTGAATGAAGTTAAATCGTGTGAAACCAATAAGAAACCAGTATAAAACTTAAGAATTAGGATTGCAAACTAGTATCATAATCCTTCGACCGTTTATCTACAAGTTAATCCACAAACCGCCCGTACCTTGATCCGCCTGTTAAACCTGTACGTACTTTTTTTTATAGATCTATAACTGGAGAAACCACTAGGACGAGGAATATGCGGGCAAATAGACAAAAGTCGTTCCAAAAGCGTTTTAGAAGTACACGTTTCTCACATTTGAAATTTGAAAAATCTAATACTTACCCTGTTTCTGGTTGAAATCTTGGCATAATGAATTTTAAATTAGAAGAATCATGTCAGAATATTAGCCTTTCAGCGAGACCAGATAGAGGGGAATTTAATTTAACAGATTTGTTTATGCTATAACAATTGTGATTTTTGTTATTATTTCGATGATGGTAATATTTCTGTTATCTGTCTAATTTCTTAACAGCATTCTGTTTTGGTTTGGTCTTTAAAATGTTTCCATCAAATCGGAATATTATCCATGTATGTAGTGTTTATGTCCTAATGCTCTAAAAGAACAACCGTTTACTGTTTATGTAGGGCCGGCCGTCGTTTGCTATGTTCAAAATGTGGGAATGAAAAATCGTAAGCAAAACGTTTGTATTAATAAAGATCAAATTTTCTCACACTCGAGCTTTCCCCATTTGGTGAATTTTCCCCAATGGATTTCCCATGTGCTAGATATTTTATTTCAAAGCAGTAAGAGCCCCCATGTGCTAAGGGCATTAGACAGTAATGAATATTGCACGATTTTCTTTTTACCCCAGAATCACGGGTTATGCGAATCAAGGACCTTGTAGTTGTTTTATTCTTCGCGTCTTTTGTTCGACTGCAAAGATGAACGGACAACGTCCGCGTCTTTTGGCACGCTGCCTCCTACGCGACGACAGCGAATCCCGGACAGTTTCCGCCGTTTTCCCGTTTGGTTCCTGTCCAACTGCTGACCTTCCTTCATGGAACCCGACGGCAGTCCCAGTCGTCGACTCGGAGGCGGAGAACATGGTCGTCCTTAGCGCAGAACGCCGGGGGGGAGAGCCTGATGTTCAGGAGGTGATTGCCAGCGACTTCCCGAAGGTGAGGCACCACTGGACGAACATGTGAAAATATTCCACATCATGTTTACATAGCCGGTACACAAATGTAAAAAGGTTATTTTGCAAATAATTATGGGCTTGAGCCTGAGTACGTTCACCCCTATTACTAATGAATATTTTTACTTCAAGTAGAGGATTTAAATTTAATCTGTGATATTACACATCGTTTGGCAGTCGACAGAAAATTGTGAAAGTGGAAAACCCTTAAAGGATATATATATCAAAAACCGCATCGACATATATTTAAATCGCAATACTGTAAAACTGTTAAACAGCTTCTTTCAGTTCGATTAAACCAACTCGTCAATATTTATCAAATGACTGCACGTTCAACTGCTTATAAACTCACACTTGTTTATACGATGTTAAAAGAATGATAAGCCACCACATTGTATTCAGGATGAATCACTTCTGCTTTTTCAAAAGTAAAAAATACAGTAGTATTTCGTTATCCTGATGGTATTAGCATAAGTTGCAATTTAAATCCTTGTGATATTACATCAAATAATAATGCATTTGTTATGTACTACTTGTAATAGATTGTACAGTATGTGGTACTGTAATGCTGCATTGAATAGGAAGTTTGAGAACAGGGATGCGGTCATCAAAAACACTAAGTTTTGTAACTTATATCAAGCTTTCAACCTTTACTTTAAAATGAGGTCTTCATCAGGGCTCTAAAAGTAATAAATAACAAGTCCATTAGATTTCGTGGAAAGGAAGGAAAATTCGAAAGGTGGGTTGAGATGGGAGTCTCATGTCCGATGGATCGAAGTCACGATAGTTCAAGAGGTAGAGCAGCGTATTTAGCCCATGGTCGTGGGTTCGCATCCCGTTTGTAACACTAGCTTTTTCATTTCAACCAATACCCTACATAAAGATTAATTAATTGAAAGAAATAATAACAAGGTTAATAATTAATAAATAACATAATAATTCTCAGGCAACAATGGATAACTTACTCGTCACCATATTAACAGTAAAATATTATAATATAAAATATATTAAACCTAAAAATCCCGATGGGATATACGAACCAAATGAGATCAAATTATTGTCTGAAATTATTGTGTTATTTTATTATCTATTAATTATTAACGTTGTTATTATTTTAAAGCCCTGATGAAGACCTCAATAAAGGTGACTACTTGGCATAAGTTACAAAATTTATATAACTTATTAGAACTTATTTTTGATGACTACATCCCTGATCTCGAAGTTACGATTGATATCCTGACGGTCGATTCATCCTTCCTATGTTGCATGGAATTAATACTACATGTAGTGCTCCAAATCACATGTCCATAGTTCGTGTTACTTCATACTTAATATTCTAGACAATAATTTTTCAATTTTAGATACCGTATATTAAAATTGTTCTTCATTCTGTGAACATAATTCCACCTAATAATACACCTACATAGTAACACACAGTGCATTATGTTGTCCGCAGTATAATAAACGTCTTTCGTTTTGATTAATAGAATCACTGGATTGATCGTTAACAGTATCGATTTGAACAGCGAAAGGCCACTGACCAGTTTGATTACAGATGATAAAACTAGGACAGTTTTTTTTCTTTCGGGAGATTCAAAGAATCCGAAATTTGTTATTAACTCACGAAAAAGAACTTGAAAAGAAAAGCGTGGAAACGACGGCCTCATTCGGAGTCTATTTCGATATATCTATTCGGGCCCGAATTGATCCCGGAAATCGGGGTTAAGTGCCGCGCTTGTAACTTACACGTCGAGTTTCCCTAAGTGCATACTTACTTCTTCGTGTGTTCATTCGGTTGTGCGCCTGAATCTTGGCCGTCTGCGGGCTTTGCTCTATCGGTTTTTTTTTTATGGGATTATTTCCCCGCGAGAGAATAGACAATCCCAGTAGAGTGATCAAGTACCGATCAGATTAAATCAGTTTATAGATTATTGTCCAATGGTTTGTGGGTAGTTACAGGCCGAAATGACTTACGAACTGGAGAACGCACTATTGAAAACCACCATTCGGCACGGCGCAGCGTCCCATTTGGAAACCGAACGGCTGTTTTATATTTAAATTGTATTTTTATTTCTCAGTCGGGCCGAAGCCGCCCAGTTTTGGCAGGTTTGCTTATTCAGAGTTGATTGCACCCTGGGAAAAACCATTTTATATTTACTTTCAACGCGTTTCGGCATCCTAACGGGTTCAGTACTAGAAAGAAAACCACCCATCTGTATATATAGATTTCAACGTTTGTGTCAAATCTAAACAAAGATCAGATCTGTTCAATATAATATTATTACAAATTTGTTCAAATTGCACTAACATACGTTCTGATGCCGCTGAGTGAGATTATGCTGAAACCAATCGTTTAATTAGTTCTTTATCATTGCTTGTAAACTTTTCAATAATTACAGTTTAAATAGTATCAGGACGTTGATGCAATATTAATATATTTTAGCCAAGAAAATTGTATTGGATTGAAAATTTTAACATTGAAATTCAACGATTCAAGGAAAGCTTAAAAATAAATGTACTGAGTATAGATAAAGGAAATTTATTTTGTAAATAAAAACGCTGATACCAAAGGTAAATCGTACCATATACTTATCTAGTGTTTACTCGACCTACGTTACAAGTTAATTTTATCTTTTATTTATTATTCAGCAGCGTAAACTATATGAAAAATTTACCCTTTGAATTGTGTAATTTTTGCGTCAAAGTTTCCGAGAAAAACGTCTAAGCAAATTTTACGATTTACACTAATAGGAAAATTGTACGCGTCATGATATAAATAAATCCATTTCGCCTATTGCTTGAAGGAGATTTTTTGTATATATTTTCAGTTTAGTACTCGTCTTTCTATTAGATCACTTTTAATGTAAGCCAATAACTCAACCATAAAATTTGTTGCAGTAACTAATGAAAATTTAGAAATTAGGAAATATATTGTTAGTAATTATAGTACTTTTACAATAACTTGGAACATTAGTAGGACACGGTGGTGGTTCTCAGAGATGGCTAAATTTATGCAAATTTGATTTTTATGTAAATAAGTAATTATTGTACGTTTTTTATTGAAAAAAGAAGTTTCGTCTTCTTTTTGTTCGAATCGCCTTTGTGGTGGCGGGTTGTCAATTTATTGTAAGTGTAAGGCTAGTCGTTAGTAATGGGTTAATAAGTACGTTTAAGTACTTCTTTTTCTTCGGGTGTTCAAATCTCGGTGAATAGTACTATGGTTCGAATAATTATCTGTAGCTATTTTTATCCTATTTGCACAAACTATACATTTTCAGTCAAAGCCGCTGAGGCAGAACACCAGGTGGAATATTTTTGCCATACGGGTGAAACCAACGGTAGGCAGATGAGTTTTTTAACGCGCACAATGATGACACGACTCGCTAGGAGAGGTTTTAGTAAGAAAAAAATAAGTAAATAAAGTAATTCCTGCCATCTAGGAGGGTTTAACGTCCAACTATCAGGACGAGGGGTCAAATCACTTTGCAATATTCTTTCATACTATTCTAAATTAAAAATTTATAGGCTGTGTTCGGATGCGAACCGAGAACTTTTAGTGTGGCAAACACGATTCAGACGCCTAACCGCCCGACCATTCGCGAGATGTATTAGTATATTCGTTGAGTTTTTTTAAATGGACGATCTTGATGTGTTTGTGTAGGAAACAGGACCACATTGGAACCTTATTAGAAAGATTATTTGGGTATGCATACTGCGCTACTATGCTAGGTTTGATTTAGACGAGTTGGTCTTATTGCTTCAATGATAACACCATTCTACTGCTTTGCTCTAAATGCCTGCACCGTACTTTTATCCAGTTAAATCCATACATACCTACTTATTCTGGGCGCCTATTACGTTCACCAGATATAGAACATGCCCTAAGACGCATTCTTGTGGAACTCCAACTTTACTAACTTTAGACTTATTTACTGCACTGAATTAATTATATCATACTAAGACTTAATACAAGATCTTGAGTAAAAAAGATAAAATTTATTTATAACTTTCAAGAGATTGAAAAAAAATTGTACTTGACTGCAATAAACCCTTTTACCATCATTGAACGATTTGATGACATAGATTTTAGTCCAATAAGTTCTTTTTTGTTTTTGTTTGCCGTGGAAAATCTATTAATAATTAAATGTAATCATGGTTTGGCGGAGATAACGGTCAGTTCTGGGTCAGCCAAGCCTAGCTTCAAGTTTATTTTTGACGTCGTAGGGTTAGTGTATACCATATGCCGAATGCTGTATTTAGGTAGGTGTGGTTTTTATTTTTCGATTTGTTCTTCTAGTTGCTTTCATATCATTTTGTTGCTCTTGTTATTAGGTTGGATTGACGATCTTAACGTATCATAAGATTCTTTGTAATGAACTTTATTCACAGCCACACATTTGAAACTGATCGCGGACCATTCAACACGTTGTTAAGCTGGCCCAATCCCACGCGTTTTTTTTGTTATTTTCGATTTAACGGTATTAATTTATACGGGTTCTTTCAAAGAATCAATCCTGCGTAATTCTGTAGCATCGTGCGTTGGTTAAGAATGTAGCAAATGTATTATTAACAGTTTACATCATGCATGAAATTTATTATTCGCGGTAATGGCTCGTTTTGTGATATGTTACAATAAGCAGCCGTAAATGACACATTGCACAATCAACTTAGGTTAATGTTCATTTTGAGTTTTATTACCCTTCTTATTGAAAACGATTAGAACTAATAGGAAAGATTCTAGAAGTAGCAGTTTTAGGAAGCCAGGAAAGCCGGGAAATAACAACTTAGGTGAGTTAGTACACGCTAAACAATACAATCGTTTATTAGACGAGTATAAAAGAACAATTATCGTTTTCTTTCAATAATTCCATCTGAATCTAGTTTTCCTCGGTATGTAAAATATGAAAATTCATTGTGGGATAAGTAAATACCAATATATTTTGCTGTAAAACTAGCTTACTAGTTAGGAAATAGTTGTTTAAACAGAAAAACCCTGTATTTTCTTCAGGGCTAGTGGAATTTTATCTTTATGTTTTATGATTAGTATTATTATAAGTAAAATGTTAAGCCAAATGATTCAGATGATATAACTAGATAGTAGGTAAATTGTACAAATTAATGCCAGTGGCTGGCCAACAGTGCAGATTGACGTTGCAAAGATTGTCTTTAAATAATGTATAATCAAACTATGGAATATTGTCAGAGTACACAAATGTATTCATCTAAACTGCGCAAAAAATGAATAGGGATATTTGTAATTTATTCGTATTCTATTAATTTTAATTGAATTAACCGATATATTCTCGTTAGTTGGATGAAACAAAATAGAAAATACAAAAAAAAAGGTTAATCCTCATTTTTAACAACGGATATACTTAAGAATAGTAAACACGAAGATCATTCATTTTGTTTACACCTTTTATCATCTTTTCTTCAATTTAATCCAGCTGTACTCTCGTTAACGATGGAAAGACATTTTGAACCAGAAATATATTGCTGTATAACCGAGACAGCGTTTCTCAGAGCGTGTAGTTGTGGTGTAACTGTAATTTATTAGTGTGAATGGAAGGGTTTATCCCCAACTACAACGAGGAATATCGCATACTCTTGGGTAGTGTGAATGTAATTTATTAGCGTGAATGTAATGTAGTACCGTGGATGGCAAAGTTTCCCCAGTTACCAAGAGAAACATCGAGTACTCTGGGGTAGTGTGAATGTAATTTATTAGTGTGAATCGTAGTTTATCCCCAATTACCACAAGGAATATGGTATACTTTGAGGTAGTCTGAATATAGTCGGTTGTGTGAATGTAATATATTAGCGTGAATGGCACGGTTTATCCCCAATTACCACGAGGAATATCGAATGCTCTGGGTGTAGTGTGAATGTAATTTATTAGCGCTAATGTAATGTATTAGCGTGAATGGCAGGTTTATCTTCAATTGCCAAGAGGTATATCGAGTACTGTGGGGTAGTGGGAATGATTTGTGGTGTATGTCACTTATTAGCGCGAATGGCAGGGTTATGACTATGAATATCAGTACTTTTGGGTAGAGTGAATACTAACCACAGAATATCAACATATATTTTTACATATACAATATTTTTGTGTATTTCTTTTTTTTTTTTAATTAGCGAGTCTCTAAGGTACAGAGAGGCTGCAATAAGATAAAGGGAAGAGAGAGTTGGTTTCAATTGTGTAGCAAAATATCATAATTTGGCTGGAGGAACAATAAACGGAAGTAGTCAGTTTAAAAACGCGAGAAATATAGAAAAGAAATGCTGAAATGAAAGGAAAATAAGGCTGGCAAAGACCTTTGTAGTTTGCAGGTCAAAAACTAATAAAATTCCTTAAAAGTATTTAAAAAGTACTTATTTAATTTATTAATAAGATATTTAAAAACCTTTCCTAGTCTGTGAAAATGGCTCTTGTTGAGTTTGTGTGGCCAAAGTATTGAGACGTTTAAAACGTGTCAGTGATTTTTCCTTCCTCAATTATGTGTGGCGTCAGGCATTCGAGTTTGATTTTCGTTATTATTATGCGAAGAATGTAAACGGAGAAGGTGGGTCGAGACAAAAAATAAAAGAGGCAGCTGCAGTTTTAAAAGAGGGGGGCGTTCTTTCGGGGGGGACGAGGCTGCGGGCCCGGGTGGGCACGGCAGTCGGCACACCAGTCGCTCCAGCATGACCGAGGAGGAAACCGGTGGACGTTTCGTATCCATCGTCGATGTAACATCGGAGTCCGGCTGCCTCTCGGACGGTTCTGCAGAATCCGGCGTCTGCCTCGACGGCGACGGTGTCACCATCATCCGGCTCGGGGAGACCCATTCTTCTTCCGAAGACGAAGGAGGCATCGTCGATTTCCTCGGAAAGAGTGGCGACGATGTAGGTTCCTATTGAATTGTGATTTTTCATTAAAACGTGATTTTGTGATTTTTACCCTGTTTCAATTTTATTTCTCATCTTCACTGGAATCTGTAAGTATTTTAACTTTGTACACATTTTCCTGACGTGAAGCTTCGTTATACCCATAAAAATCGTAGGCTGAATTAGTTTTATGTTGAAATCAATGTAAAAAAATATTTATGCCAGTGGATCATCTATTACAGTGATACACAAGCAAGCTTCGGACCTGCCAAGTATAAAAGCGTTAAATTGATTTTTAGATTTTTTTCTGTAGCCATCATAATTTAGCCACACCCGAAGCAGGTATTTTCGAATCTCCGTCGTGTCTTAGAGCCAACAAAACCCACTTAGCCTACACAATACAAACAACGTTAATAACATTGATATGCCAAAGTGCTACATTTATTTAATCCCTTATTTTATTTTTCTTCAAATTATCGCTATTGTAACAGCTTCCAGGGTAAATTCTCGTAAAATACTTGATTAGTTTTAAAAAAAGGACCAATTTGTTTTTTATGCAATCCTTTGACAATAGAGTACATGACACGACAATAAAAGTGTCTGCGACTTGATCGTGCGTGGCCATCCTGGTGAGCTTATCCTAGCTTTTTGTCTCGGCCAGCTTTTGGCATTTCACCTGTGCCTGTAAATATAACATTACGTTTTCATATTTTAATCGGTTATTAAATGTAAAAAATATGACCCTGCGGATGTTGTCAGCAACTAACGAATTATAAAAGACGATTGTTCAATCGCTCTAGCTGATTCGCGACCTGCTGAACTTAATAGAAAAATTGGGTGAAGCAATAACAGCAATGATTTTCACCATGACACTCATTTTTTTTATTGTTAATAATTTATGCACTTTTGTCTTTTATTATGACCGCACTTCTTTTCCCCAATCTTCTTTAATTATCATGTTTACTTATACAAAATAAAAAGTAAGTTGAAAATGGAGCAAAATCTACAAATATTGTTTATTATTGAATATTTCTAGAAAATATAAGTTACAATATGTTATAAAACCTACTTTCTTCGATCAGATAGGGATCTTTAACTTTACCTATGTATTATTTATTTTGCCTAAATTCAGTGGTCTACATACTTCTTAAAACGTTAAAAAAATGTTATCTTCTCGAACTGGGTTTAAAATCCCGATGAAAATACATACGTTTTGTGTCCCAAAATAGTTTTTAACGAGGGAACGTATCAGGTTGGAGGAGATGGTTGAGTAAAAATTTTAAGTTTTTTTTTTTTAATCGACACATTTTGCTTGGTTTCAACAGTTCGTAACACCAGCACCTATCTTGGAATGTTTTGTTTATCAGAAGTAATACCCGTCATTGTTTATTGATTTGATGGAACCGACTAGATCACATTGAATGACTATCGATGATCACGGTCAGATGTCATTCGTCTGGTTAGCATAATTCCTTCTAAAGAGCCATATAAAATCGGTTATCAAAACCCACAATTCACGCCTTTTAATGATCATCAACTCTGAATAAGTTTCAGAGATCCGGGATTACGTGTGAGAGTTAAAGATAGAAATTTCCAAACGCCGTTTTCGACACTCCATTGGAAATCAAACTGTTGTTACAAAGAAATTAGAACACATTATCAAATATTTTTTATGATTTGGGTTTTGTTATTAGTTTATTTATTATTATACTTTAGTATTTGACTTTTATAATAAACGTCTTTTCTTTGTCATCTCTCGAGACAAAAATCTTATATCAGTAAACACTAAGCAAAAGGCAGGCTAATCGTGAATAATAGACAATATTTGTTGATGGTTCCTTTAGGGTTTCTTGTTTTTGTTTAAAACAAAGTTGTTGAAAAGTTCATTTGTTTTTATTTCGTTAAGGCTGATAATTCTAGGATGTTATATGATTGATGAAATTTTTAAGCTCTGAGCTTTTACAGTACTTAACAGTCTAGAAAAACAAATTAAAATCTATTTAGAATCAGAAGGACTAGGCGCTACTAATTGGCTTCACTTCCATTAAGCAAAACTGATAATTTTGTATTTTAATTTTTGGTCACTCATATTTTCTATAAACGTATCGAAGTTAAAAATGGGTTTATGGAGGTGTTTTTTTTTTGTCGTTTTGCATCCCTGGCATGTGTGGTTTGACTTTCTTCTTGAATTCGACCTTTGGGCAGTCACGTTTCACCATCTTCTGTTCGCTGAAACTTACACAGGAAAAATTGCCCCATCCCGGTTGCCCAATGGCGCGCGGTTGGTTATTTTCTCGACTTCTGGGAATTGCAGTGGTGAAAGACTATAGAAGTTCTGGTGGATGTCTTGAGGACATACTTGTGTCGGAACTGTGGTTCTTTTAGAATGCTTAAAGGTCGATTCGCATTTTATCAGGCCAGCGGCCGGCAACGTAACGTCACAATATTGTATAATAGATTTCTTATAACATTCACATAGAGATGTAACTGAACATCTACGTCAGGAACGGTCGATATTAGTTTCAAACTAAATTTTGACGTGACGTTTCGTTACGAAAAGTGTTTCTTCTTTTGAACCTTTTCATTCGTATATTATTTTAATTATTTTAACTTTTCCTCTTAATCTTTTAGGGAATTTCAATTACTTCTGTTGGAACGTGATTTTTAAGATTGTAGATTATTTAAATTTCACAGTTTGTTATTATTTATTATGGTAATTGTAGTATGATCTTCCCCTTTTTTTTAATTAGTGGGCTTGATTCATAGGCAGTTAAAGTATGGCTAGCCAAGGGTCAATTCAGTACAGCCCCAGTTTTGAACTAATAAAGAATAATTTTTACCAGCAGGTGTTTTCCTCCTAAGTAAATTAATTCAAATTTGCTATACTATAACTATTTCATTTGTTAGGTTCATATCCTTTTCTCAAATTCGTCAGTTACTTTAGGTTTTCATGAAAAATATATTATTCTGGGTTAAGGTTATCTTAAGTGACTGTAAAATTGTACGATTTTCGGTCTTTGGTTACATTGTTGTTATTTTAATTTATATTTTCCCTTTCTTTAACTAGTCGTTAATTCATAGGCAGTTTAAGTATAGTTAGCAAAGGTTAGTTTTCTCCTAAGTAGATTAATTCACATTTTGTTTATTAACATTACACTGCCCGTAAGAAAAACCAACCAACTGGCTTTTGCACGAAAAATGGCCAACTTTGGAATTGCTTATTTTTTCATTTTTTTAAATCACAGATCTGCTCTGGATCCCATTTTTTAGAAAATTTTAGGCTGAACGAAGTGGCCTTCGAAATGTTTTCCTAGCTTCAGTAATTCATGAATAAATTCCAAAACTCCCCATCACGTCAATTTTTGCAGGTTTTACGAAAACCTCAGTTGAGCTGTGAAGCCAGGAAACCGTCCTGGAGCGACACCTTTTTGCAATCGAAAGGAAATTTAACTTTAAATTGGCCACCGTCTACTTTGCCCGATTTCTTACGGTGTTCGAGATATTTGGACAAAAACCGTGATTTACTCATGTAAAAACGCTCTGTATTTCTAGCCGGCAGTGTATTTAATTTATTAGGCCCATAATTTTTTTCTCAAAATCCGTCGGTTACTTTAGTTTTTCTTTTTTTTTTTAATTAAGCAGGGTTAAGTTTATCTTAAATGACTGAAAGTTTATACGATTTCGGTCTTTGGTTAAGGTTTTACTTCTCAAGTTTAACTAGTTTTAGAGTATACTTCATGTTTTGTCTCTTCTAATGTCAAATTTTCTATTCGTAAATTTTTGGCGTTATTTTCTGCCTATATTTGTTTTGTCATGGTTCATGCAGTTTTCATTTCATCGATATTTGCATTAATACAATAAGCATTATGAAAATGCATTATTTGCTGTACACTTATTTTAAAGAAATAACTAGGCTCATTCCCATCGTAGGGTTGATGAAACGAGACGATTCATTTATGAGATAATGATCATAAGAAGAAGGTTTACTCCATTGGCGTTTGAAAGGATTGTCTGTTAGAATGCACCTACTACCTGTTGTACTTCTATTGTTCTGTACATTAAGGAAGAGTTTTTCTCTGAAAGGTCCGACTTTGCTTTAACGAATCCTTTGGTTTTTGGGTCATATCCGAGGACAACTGAGTCGAGGTAGTAAGATAAACCAGCGACCTTCCTCTAGATAGAATCTCAGATCTTGACAGATAAGTTGAAAAAAGACTCGTATTGAATGCCCTGTTGCCTTTTACCATGGAACCATTAGAATGACACCTCCGTGCAACGTTGGGGGAAAAGATTTCGCATTTTGCCATTGTTCCCGACGACCGGAAGGCGCAATCGTTTAACTTTCTCACTTTCATTGTTAAATTAAGCGATTTGTTTATTATTGAAAAGCTGTATTAATTGGTTTAAAAAAATTGGAGAAAGGTGGAATTTTTAAAATTTAAATTTATCCGCTAAAATTAGGTTAACAGGAATTTGATAATTACTTAACAATTTCCCTCCATACTTGGCAGGGGATTTCCTACCGGACTTTCACATGTTCTGCATTCGAAAATTGACTGTTTCACAATGAGGATGGTTTCTCAATTATATTTCGTGTTTATTTATTGTTTATTCGCGGAACGGAACAGCGGGCGATGGAGATTGTTTTTCCAGCGAACACCTGTTTGAAATAAAATATAAATTAAAATTTAATGAGGATGAATTAGTAGAACGATTTGATTCCACCCGCTGTTGTGCTTCAAGAAAGCCGGACTTGGAACGGTGATGTCACCTCCGAGGATCGAACACGCCTTTTTCTTCTTGGTTCCCCGCAAACGCCAAAGCCGAAATTAACAAGCACAACGGCGAATGAAGGTTTTTACTGCCTCGAGGGTGTCTAGCCGTGATAAATGGCTCCTTGGTGAAATGTAAAGAATCCGGGATCGTTAATAATTATTCCGCGGTGAAACCAGCTATTCTCCTAAACTCCGGTCGATGGCTTCATTTGACTTTTCACCTTACGAAAGAAGAAGTCGCCTGCTATACCGTCTGTCCTAAAGTGCTTTCATTATGTATTACTGTGCATTTGACTTTCAAATGTACGGTTTTTCATAAACATGTTAGAGCAATGTGAAGAGACTAATTGAATGGAAAATATTATTATATTCCTGAAATATTGCATAAACGAACTAATTAAATGCTAAAAAAGTCATACTTATCGTAAAATATTAGTTCAGTTTTGTTGGTTTTCATGCATATATTTCACATAGAATAAATAGTTTCAATCCTTTTAAAAAGATAATTCCTACTCACAGTAAGTTGTTTTCAAATATCTGGATTTAGGGCTTTTAGCTCATCATCAGGTTGAAGGAGTTCTACAATCTGATGATGAGCTAAAAGCCCGAAATCCGGTCGTTTTAAGACAACGTACTATGAATAGGAATTATCCTTTTACACTCCACTTCTCGTCGTTTATACGTAAAAAATGTTTGTTGTAAAGGACAAGAAACGCCAGATTCCATGGATAATTTCTTGGATGGAAGTGAGATAGCCTACACTAAAGAAGACTTTTGTGCTTATTGGCGATATCCAAATTACGAAGAATAAGTTTTCTTTGAGCCTTCTTACTTATTACACGTTCCTAATTTTTATTGTTATAAAAAATAAAAATATTCTTGGGAGTAGTAATCGTACAGTCTTTACGCTTGAGATAAAGGAAATTTTCTGATTCGTTAAATAGGAGACAAATACTATTATCTTATCTTTGTTAGTTTTCCGATATTTTAAGGCATTTAAGTGGCAGACGATTTCTGTCCGAATTGCCATTCGACATGTGCTAATCGTTCAGTTATTTAAAAATTGTAATATTGAAAGCAAAAATAGGTGGTGACGGGCTTTAACAGTTGTTTAATAATACACTAAATCTTATTTTGCCGGATTAGAAAGAAGCTTTTCTTATCGTTTTTACCGAACTCGTTTATACATTTCGTACTTTTTTTTTAATACCAAGGTTGCAGACCTGCTTGAAAACATTTCCCTCCAGCAAATTTAACACAGAGTTTCACAAATAGCAGAAGACCCCCCCGGATGCGATAGCCCGAACCTTGATCTTTATCGACGAAACTTTCCAGGTTTTGCTCAGGTCGTCTGCGGTGGTCGTGGATTTTTGTGGGCAATTCCGATTAATCATTGTCATTTACCATCGACCTATCCAACAAAACATTTCAGTTTAAAAAAAAAAATTGTCAGAAATTCTTTGTATTATTTAACATGAATTGATAACGCAATTATCTTTGTTTTGTATTGATTAATTAAACTTACATCATGCATGTTATGTGGCAATTTATCATGTAAAAATATGCACGATCCTTTCTAGAATACGGCACTTTTCTCCAGAGTTTTCTCTGCTAATGAGGAAAGGAATGATGATTTCCTGTTAGGCTTTGGCCGAATGGTTATTTTACAAATAAGCAAATTATGGAAAATTCACTGTAAAACTTAAGTTTCTTGCGTTAGCTGAGTAGAATGAATTCAGCGAGGTTGTACCAAACGACACCAAATATATATTTCTGTCCAATATACTACATGACGTTATTTATTTTACTGAAAGTATACTAGTTTTCTATAGGCATTATTCAACTCATCGAGCAGAATTTTAATCTATAATGTAAGTTGTGTCCTCAGTGGATAATTTTAGCAGTTCGTTTATTATACAAATAGCAAGTTACTATGGTTGAACATAAACAACCAGCAGAAACGTTGGTAAAGGATTTTTTTTTCAAAATCAGTCTAGCATTTAATCTTTTTTCTCTTCCCTTAACATGTGCGTGGTAAATATTCTTTTAATCTGTTGAAAATAGCCGAAGGATGGAAACGAATTAGGGTGGTGGGCAGGCAGTTTGTTGCTTTCGTAAATCAACAACGCGGGTGAAAATAAGTCTCACGTTTGGAGAAGGCGCGTTGTTTACACGCCAAAAGATCCCACGTCAATTGAACCGAGCTCACATCTCCCAGGAGCAAATAAATTGTGAAAGATCCCATGCCATAACTGCCAGGTGCCTCTGTTCACCCCAGTCCCAGGTCCAGTCAAAATGGCATAAATATATCAATGTGTACCGTTGTGGGCGAGAGATGAGGACATTCCGAACCCTTTAAAACTAGAAAAAACTCGGTGTTTTGATCCCAAATACAAACTTTTAACCAATTTTGATGCTTCGGTTACAAGCGAAGTGACGGGCCATTTTCTTTTGGAAAACAACTGCAGTAGTCGAATCGGAAACGTTATTTGAAAGAATTGACCGTTTCATTCTCAAGATACAGTTATACTAATACGTACTTATGAACCTTAAGATGCGCACGATATTTACTAGAATCCTGCCTTAATGGTTGATAGTTCCTTGCCCACTAACCTGGTAAAAATGCCGATACCAACCGCAAATTGGCACTCCGTCCAGTCCGATAGTTAAAAAAAAAAAATAAAAATCCTTTTATGATAGTCATCTTAAACTAGAAGTTGTAATGACATAATTGAAAAATGGGTGTCCTGTTCGAGGCGTCTTGTCTTTTATTAATTATTTCTTTTTCCTGAGTTGTGTCAGCTATCTTGTTGCAATTTGCAGCTGTTGACGGGAAATATTTTAGCTGAATGTATTTCGATTACATGCTAATTTGTCAATTATAATATGAAATAATGAAAAACGAATCGTTCAATATGCCTTCAGATTATGATTGTTATCAAAACAATGAAATATTTCAATATAAAAGTCAAATTAGACAAACCATTTACTGAAAATGCCTTTGTGATTTATTTGGAGATCGTGAGGCGCGGTCTGGTGTGACGTAGGTTTTTAGAAAAACATTTAATTATCATGCCAACGTTTCGACCATTATTGAGATCATCTTCAGAGCCTGGGATTTATATACATTGTTTAAATTTTACAATACACGTACGATGTCAAAAAAAATGAATTTATACAATGCTCGAAAATTTTAGGTTGAATCAAAGTGTTTAGTAATTTATCCATTTTTGTGTACTAACTAGTTTATCTGTTGGAAAAATAAGTTTGTTCAATTTTTTAAAATTTTGTTGTAGAAAATATAGGCCACTGTTATAATTATGCCCTTGTATAACACCTTTTGTTAATCTAATGAGGTTAGCTTAGAATTAACCGGTTTGTAATAACAGAATGATACAAAGATCATCCTTTGTAAGTAAAACGAAAAGGATTTCGTTGAAAGGTCGGCTTTGGGTTACAGCCTTGGGACTTAAAACGGTAGTCTTTCGCCAAGAGAAATGGGATATTCGGCAACTCTGTCCTACAAATGATCTACGCTCTTTCTTCCTTTACTTCCTCCGTGTCGATTGTTCTTTAGGGCTGAATGGAACAATAGAAGGTTTCTTTTGTTCCTTTTTTAAACATTGTCCGGTGGAAGAAAAAAAAAACACGCAGTGACCTGGGAAAACGCAAGTCTTAAGAGTTATCCTTACGTTACGGGGTCCGTATCGGATCTGCTGGTAGTCTCTGCTGTTACAATTTAAGTGATTTATTAGACAAGGTTTTGCAAAGGGCAGTCAACGAACTCTTAAGATTGTCAGCCTCGCCGGAAACGGCCGACGTGCTGCGTATAACTTCACGACAAGGGGGGGTGATTTCATTCGCTTTAGGTTTCAAATTAATTTCATACAAGAGAAACTTTTAGAACAGCTTACTGTTTTAATTTTAGCAGGTGCTGAATCTGAATTTATGATGCTCATTTTACTAAGGTCTTCCTGTTCAATTGGGTCACTTATTGGGTCCGTCTTCACTCGCGGGTTTGATGATCTAGTATGTTTCGGCATTGTTCATCTTCAGTGAGGAACAGGAGGATTAGTATTATGCTGCTTCCAGGTCTTGTGAACCATCCTTGTATCCATTGTACCAAGAGACAGCTTTGGTCAAAAAAGGTTGTAAAACGTATTTATCTAAAATTATGTATAATGCACACCTATTAACATTATCAGGTTTTTTCAGGCGAATTCTCCTTAAAGTATCTTGATTGAAATATTTTGTGGGGGTTTGGTTTCAATGCTCTAAAAATTGTGATCTGGTCAAACATTAAACATTACTTGCGGTACTCCGGCCTAGGTGGCTGTTTTGAACGTCCAAAGTTAAAGGGCCAACTGATCAAAATCGTCACATAAAATTTTGGCCATTAGTGTATTCAAAGGATTTCATATAGTGTTCTGTGGTGATGCGTCATTTCCGGTATTCCAACAATCGATAAGAAAGAAAATATTTATTATTATCTACACATCCGACCAACATTTATACAGAATTATCAGCTCCTTTCAACGCCAGCCTACACCAAAGTCACGCCGTACGATAACAAAAGAAAAACTCGGCTTGTTCCTAACACGTTTCTGGATCTCGTTCCTTCATACTTAAAATTTATAATACTCGCTTACTTTAAATTAGTTAGTAATTCCTAGATGTAATTGTAATACCATGGTCTGTGGTGGGGGAACTTGTTTATGTCGAGAGGAGTCTTTACGGCAAAGTTACAAGTTTTTCATGAAAATTTAGTTTTACTTTTTACAATCAGCCTATTAAAGTATATTGGGAATTTATTAGTTACAATTGGAATATGAAGACTTGCTGAACTAATCTTAAGTGATGAACTGTTATTAAAGTGTTTGTTAAATCGTACAAATAAGCTTTTCTGTTTAATTATCATGGATTGACTTTATCCATAGTTTTTATCGGTTTTGGTTCTTTAATCAGCGGATGAGCACTAATAGCAAAAAATGCTTTTATAGAAAGCTGAAAGTTAGGGCTTATCTTTGTAAACAAGCGGCTTCACTCTCTCACAGCGCCTGAAATTAAAACTGTCCCGCGTAATTGTTCAAGCTGTGAAAATCGCTTAGCAATTGGGTTACAAGATTAAAAGTTGGCACGCTTTTTAATTCGGCAGAGATCCTTTGCCCGGTTTTATTTATACAGTGTCGAATCCTTGACTTTCCTTTATGTATTTTCCCCCTAGTTATGATTAACCGAGTCATCTGCCCGGTTTATTCCGGTTGGACGGTCCTTTTCATTGGCAATAACACAGACTACATTTAACATATTATTCACTCGTATGTTTGTTTTAAAACTCATATTTTCGTTTGACTGTGACAAAGTTGAGGAAGACAATTGATTTAGGATCTTCGGAGGCCGCATCGGTTAAGGTGTTGACACGGTGTACACTGTATGGTAAAAGTCTCCGGATCCCGCTCGTGACTTTTTCATCGCAGCGAAGAGATTATATAAAAGTGTATTTATTGAAATAATTAAATAGATCAGTAATGACCGCTGAACAAAGATTTAACAA
The DNA here is from genome assembly GCA_039619505.1 of Cimex hemipterus. Classification (NCBI taxonomy): domain Eukaryota; kingdom Metazoa; phylum Arthropoda; class Insecta; order Hemiptera; family Cimicidae; genus Cimex; species Cimex hemipterus. The sequence goes on along the minus strand of CM077106.1, from coordinate 10,918,721 downwards.
TAATTAAAGAAGTAATTACTTCGCTAACAGCGCCCTGTGGCTACTTCTTAAGTCGCTGAGGATATAATCCTGATTGTAGGACATATGGAAATATGACTAAATGAGGAAAAATGATAAAAGTTGTAGGTTGAAATGAGGAATTGGTAGTAGACTAACTTTTTCATCTTAACCAAGACTTAAGATAAAATTATAATTAATCGTTGTTAGGACATCGTGAGATGCGGTCTGGTGTGACTTAGGTTTTAGCAAAACATTTTCTTTATAATGCCAACTTTTCGATCTATATTGAGTTCTTCTTCTTGTCCTCGGATTTATAAATATTGTTTAAATTATACAAATACGTGTAGGATGTGAAAAAAAACGATCTCCAAATAATCACTAACTAACGGCCACTAAACACCATACATAATTAATTAATTCAAATAATTAAGTAGGACAATTATGACCACTAAACGTACAAAGATTAATACAATAATTAAAGAAATAATTAATTAAAAGCTCTCTGTGGCCGCTTTGTAAGTCGCTGAGAATCGAATCCTGAACACTCTACATATGAAAATATAGCAAAAAGTGTAAAAATTGGAAAAGTTGTAAGTTGAGATCTGAAGTCTCATCTCAACCAAGACTTTCGATAAAATTATAAATAATTAATTGAAATAATTAAATGCGGGTAATTATGACCGGTAAACATATAAGGATTAATTTCTAAATAAGGTAAAACCAAACATTTTTTAAAATAAAGTATCAAATTTAATACTAAAAATTTCCTATTATCGTATCCTTCAATAATGTAACGTAAGAAGTCCTTACCTTTAAGACAGAGAATAAGACGTTATACACAGAAACTGACAGACGAATTTTTAGAAAATTCTTTTAGCAAACTGCCACTAGAACTTGAAAGTTGTTTATATGTGGGTAGCGATTCGTGGCTGTCGATGGCGTGATTAAGGGTAAATAAACATAATCCGCTGAAAACCGGTACATTTATACCCCTCCCGAGGTCAGTTGAAAGTAAGGAAACTTGTGTTAATGTAAAAAATGACTGTCTACTTGATGCTTCAAGTATGCAATAATCGTTCAACTTGTGACCTCCCACAGAGAAAAAGGAGCCATATCGTCATATATTGCATCCATACAGTTTTGATTGTATAACCTTTCCAGTTCCGTTATCACATATAAAGTAATCGTGTTTATCCGCAAAGTCACAACCCCTCCCCCCCAAAAAAAAACAAAAAAAAAACACGATCACAGAGACTTTTGATGAGCCCGAGCACCACACACTACGTTTATATAACATATTTTCAAAAATTAGTATGAAAGCATTTCCGGACCTGATGCCGCCTCAAAATTTGTAGAGTATGTCGTAGATCCAGCACAAGAAATCAGTGATGCAAATACAAATCTGTCGGTGAATTTATCACCAACTGAAAAAAAAATACGTTTTAAAAATGCCAATGTTATTATTTGATATACAATTTACGGTCAATGACCAAAAGTTAAAGGGACCATTTTCAATTAACGGGAAGCTCCACACAGATCTTGTAACCTTAAAGTAAAAAAATTTAATTTCTTACCTGTTATAATTTACAATTTAAGGGAGTATGACGGTCATTTTATCATAAAACAACTCGATGACGACACTGAAAAAATAAGTCGTATCTCACTCTGATGAAAAGTTTATTATTTTTAGTAAACAGGTTAATGACAGTTGTGATCTAAGATTTATAATTAGATATTATAATTCTTTCAAATTTTTATCTAGCAGCCTTTCTTCTCTTGAGAAAATCTTTCCATCCCTAAAAGAAGGCTCAGAAGGCAGTTTGAGATTAATAACGAAAACAAAGGGTTCTTTCCTGTTGAATACATAACCCTTAGGAAATGTTGGATGAAACGGAACTAGCCAAAAAAAGTGTGTTTAGTAACAGACTGACAAGAAAACATATTTCAGATGAAGATTATAATCAAGCAAAAGAAATGGAGGACATTTAATTGCCAAACTATTTTTTTTTTTAATTTTACGAGGATTCGCAACAGCAGAGGTCATATAAACCTTCGGAGTGTCGGTGTTTTTGAAAAAGAAGTCCCTTTGTAAGGATGTCGGGGCCGTTGGATTCGAACCCGGTATTTTTACCTTACAGTGATGAGCGCCGTGTCAACGCCTAAACCGTTGCGGCCACTGACGCCCCCTCTTTGCCAAACTATTTCGAAACTATAATGATATATTCTTCAAAACTGATGTCTTACAGATGTTTTTGAAAATTGTATACATTCGAACCTTCGAACGCATAAATTAGACCCAATCAATTACTTCACTCTCCCTTGCCTCAGTCGGATGGAATGTTAAAGCACACAAATATGAAATTAAAACTCCTTACCGACTGTGACCCCAAGTGTTAATGAGTGAAGGCAGAACGGGTAGTTTTTCTCAAGTGTCATATAGTGAAAAAAATATGAGAAATCCAAAGTACCCACTTTAATTACTCGACTGCTACAATTTATATAGATATGCAAGGACAAAACCACTTCCCTTTAGCAACTTCAGTGGTTAGATTTTTCATTGGAAGAACTGTCATGGTAGTGAAGAAAATTAATTTGATCGCATCTTAGTTTTGATTTAACTATCCCCTAAATTTACACGACCTATATAACAATTTGCCTTTTTTGCCCATTTTTTAATGAAACGAAAAAGAAAGTTGTTCAAAATTGTCTCGAAATAATTTGGGGATGGTTAGGGCGTTTCCTGTCTTAACGGTTTTTAAATCATCTTTTTCACCGATTTTCCGACTCTTCCTGTGCCAGAACTGCTTTCTCTCGGATTGGTGGAATTCGTTGGGACAAAGTATATATTTGAATGTACAATATTTGCTCCACGGGGAGCGTGTGAGCTCTGGGCCATCCGCACTAGAAGCTGATGTCATCGCTCAGAAAGTTTTCGCCGTTTCCGTCGTACACACCCATGTTGAGAATCACATTCGACCACCTGCCAAAAGATAACGAAAAAAAGAGGCAAACTATTTTTATACCTGAATCTGCAATTTGCCATTGTACTGGGGATTTTTCTGACAAAGCTCTCATTTTTAATATGAAGTTACAAATAAACATAAAGTTATAATTTAATGTGACAGTAAAAAGTAAATTCATAAAATAAAATTAGTCCAAAAAACTACAAAATAAATTTATAGACGTAAATCATACTTAACTATTTAATTTCGTTTTTCCTAATCGTTACATCAACAAATCAAAGACGCTGGGTGGTCTGACAATCGAATCGCTGACAATAGGTTTGTCAATATTGATCATTCCTATCCGAGAACAAACTGCACGAACTTCAGATCCTCATCAAGAACAGGGAGACAAATAATTTTGCTCTATCTCTATAAAAAATCACTGTCTAAATTTATCCTTTTTCGAAGCTGTAAATTATTTCCCATGACGAATAGACCTGAGGTCTAACCACACATTTTCAAATAGGCATCTTATTTTATTACCTGTGTAGTTTATAATTAATAGGCAAAGGATTTTTTTATATTGACAAACTGAACTCATATTCTGGGAACATCTACCACTCATGGACATTTTTCGTATGAACAATTGTTTGCAGCTAAGTGTTGTTAAGTTGTTAGATTATACTTAAGGTTATTGTAGCGAAAGTGATCTCATTTCACCAAAAGTTTAATGGTTTGAACGAACCGTTTTTTTTTTTTAATTTTAACTCTTTTTTCTTTAATAAAGATAATTCACAATGAGAAAGAAAACATGAAGTAAATGTTAGATTCAATCTTCTGTCTATATATTATGGATGTATTTTCCTTAAAAGTGGTTAACTTGCGGTAAAACATAACCCACAGAAACATTTTTTTTCACTGGCGAACTTTTCGAAACTTTTAGCTGTGAAAACTGTACCAGTTATATTTTTCTAGGAGAAAGTGTTTTACATTTTTAATTGGGGCTACATGGACATAAAACCTTACGAGATAAAAAGCTTTTCTTCAGCTTGAATAGTTTTCAGAAAATTGGAAAGTGTTGTCGCGCCCGGAACATCTGTGCCAATTTGATATAATAAAAAGTATAGAAACGATCAAAATCAAAAGTTGGAATCCGTGCCAATATTCGTATAGCGGGATTGAATTATTTTCCAGCGAGAAGGGAAAGTTCTGCGGTCTCTTGCTGCCCGTAAAGAGCCGTGACATAGCTTCATGTTGCCACATCGCATCTCCGAACGATGATATTTCAATCCAAACCGAACGCAAAGAATCGATAAATAATTTTTTTCCAATTGTAGAGAACAGAACATTGCTTGGGTGTGTTCCTAGATGTTCGCACAGGCTTTTGATAGGGTTGGCACTCGGGAATGCTTTACAAACTTAAACGCTTCATACACTCATTACCTCATCAAGAAAACCTATCTAAGCTACCGCTGGGTCATGAGGATAAGCCGCAACGTGTTATCGGAAATCAGACGGCGTCCCTCAAGGAAGCATTCTTGGTCCATTCCTTTGTATCATAGGTACAACCGTTTTTACCTACCTTATAACTACCTGCACACCTCAATACCATCATTTCCACCTTCACGGATGATATCCCAATTCTGTCTTCTAATCCAATCCTATCCTAGCTACTTCCAACATCCAAGAATACCTTGGGCTTACCGAAGAAAGGACACGAGGTCATGAAGAAAAATACACTCTTTTCACATTTAAAAAAAACTTTCTTGACCTCCACTGTAAATCAACAACAAAGAGATGTTGATTTCCATTCAAATCAAAAACTTATAAATATACCTGGAATGACTGACTTGAATATCTTCTGACAAGCTTTAAGGGACAACAAAAGAGAAGACGTGGACATTTACGAAGACCTCTACGAAGGAAATCGGTCCTAACCGGTAAAACTCAACCAAATTTATCCAAGACTTTCCTGTGACCTCTTGTACATTCGGCTTCGGACTGGGGTTCTGCCTGGTCATCTAACACGCAGCGCATACAATCCTTCCAACGAAAAATCCTCAAATTGTCAAAGGTCCACACGATTCCAAAAGTTTCATGTTGAGCTTTTGATTTATTAATTACGGTTTTTAGTTTAGACGAAAAAAAGTGAATGGCACGAGAAGGATTCGAACCCACGACCTTCGGCTAGATACGCCGCTGCTCTACCACCTGAGTTACCGTGACCTCGATCCACTCGGACATCAACACACTTATCTTACGAGTTTTTCCTCCTTTTGCCACATTTCAATTATATTTTCAGTTATTAACTTTTTTTCGTCTCAACTAAAAACCGTAATTAATTGGTCGAGCGGACCACGAAAATAGTGCATTAACTTTTGATTTATCCTAACCCTACTGCTTGAGATCTCTGCACATTCTCACCCCGAGAACCCCCCACGTCGCCTAAATCGACAATGAACTGGAGACCTTCCTCACACTGATGCCAGCGATGGCTAGTTTCTCACGGCATATAAGCTCCGGGTTCAATACTGTCATTAGTGTTAATGTGATCGTGTGAAAAAAGTACTGTTACCATATTAGTGATATGTACTAATATGTATAGGGTACAAATAAAAAAAAATTATTTTAAAAAATCGTTAAGTTAAATAAAGGACTCTGCGAGGAAAATATCGCCGTCGGTAGCGGATCTACGCTTTCTTTAATTTCTAGGAGAGTTTCTGTGATTTGTTTTAAGTGATTTCTTTCTTTGTGCAGCCCATTCAGTTCTAACGTACGAAATTTCTCTTTCATTCATTCCATTTATTTATTTTTTTTTTGGGGGGGATGAAACTGTTATAGTAAAATCCTGTATAAAAATGGTGTTAATTTCTTTGTCTCCGTGTTTTCCGATTTTTTAAAGAAAAAATCAATAGCCCGTGTAATTCTATCTCGTGCAACTTCACTGTACCCAGAGAGAATATTTGTTTCGTCCATTACAAACCATGGTGTCTTTGGATACGATTACGTAAGACACATTATATTTGTGATAACAATTATTAGTATATTGGGAAATTGCGTGTGCTAATTTGTGGCAATTTTTAATTATCCCTGTTTTTAATTTAATTTCCTGTAATCCCGTATTTGTCGATATAGGACGTCAGGACGACAAGAATAGTCCGACTATGATGACATTTTATAAACTTTTTAAGTTATTGACTAAACTTATTTACCTTATTTTTATCTAAATTTCAATATCATGATAGTGTTATTTTATTCAAACATTGCAAATGTTTGATTTATTTTTCATACCATGCACCGCTGCTTTACAACTATTCCTTTATCCTGACCATCGGTTAAGCAATAGATTTCTTAATAATGCGCTATTATAAAACCCCGGAACTTTCTCATTTTTCATTTTACCTGTATAATATTTGAAAACTTCCGTGTCGCTTCCTTCTTTCTTCTTATCTTTCAACTGCTTTTGGCTTTACTGTTGAGGTAATACTTCGTGTTAAAATAAAAATAGGTTAATATTAGCATGGATAAAAAAACTGTACACACATATTTCAGTTTTTGTTTGCTTTATTTAACATGCACTTTACCATTTATTTTTTAGTTATTACTGTATGTTTTTAATGGATAAAATAACGTATATAATCACAGTACGTTTTCAGCAAAATTATTATGGGAAGAATTTATTTTCAAGGAACCTTCGCAGGTCAAATAGTATTTTTACAAATTTGCTTTATCACTACAACCGCCCTATTTTGGGATTGGTCAAATGACCAAAAGGCCGAGTCGAATGTTGGTCGTAGTTGCATGCTGCGATTTTGATATGCCGAGAATTCCCGGACTATTTCCCCTCCCAAACGCCCTAATATATTCATAACCTCAATTTAAGAATGAGATTTAAGACCAGTTTCACCGCTGAGATTTACATTCCGGGGCATTAATTGAAGGGTGGATTTTTGACCCGTTCGACATGCTGAACTCGTATGCCGCCCACTTGCTCCGAACCAGTTTCCTAGGCTAGAATCTGCTGGGGGCCAAAATCGGCTTGGAAACGACGTTTAGACGATGTGCTCTTGCCCAACGCCAATAATTAAAAATCCCTCCCATGAAATTCCGGACGTTGACTTAATTTGAGGGTTCGCCTCACTTTATAAAATAAACAAATTTTTGGTGGAAAGTACTGTTGTGCATAATTTAATTTAGTGTGATTATGAATTTTCTTAAGTTGTATGTCTTATCTTTTATTGGTTATTTGATGATCGTGAGATGCGGCCTGGTGTGAGGTAGATTTTAGAAAAACATTTTCTTTATCGCGCCAATGTTTCGATCTTTATTAAGGAGATGATCCTCATAATGATCGAAACGTTGGCACGATGAAGAAAATGTTTTTTTTTTTTAATCTACCTCACACCAGACCTCATCACTTGATCTCCTAATAATCATTGACTAACGGTCTCTAAATACCACACACGTCTTTTGTTGGGTTGTTTCACAAGAAATGTCAGATTTTATAATTTCTGAAATTCCGAGAGGATGTAGCGGTTTTATTTTATTTACTTCCAATTGGTTTACATATTACAATAAAGCAGTTATTAACCTTTAACCAATTTTGTTTATAACTATGAGCTACGCAAGCCATGACACACTTTTTAGTATACCTCCAAATATGAATATGGAAACGCGCGATTTTCGAGTAATATTCTTTTACGAGTTTAATGTCGGTCATTCAGAAGCTGTGGCTGCAAGAAACATCAGGCGGAGTGTAAATCATCGGATCATTCACCGTTGATTTGCTAAGTTTTCAGAAGAGAATACAAAATTCGAAAACGAACCCCGCAGAAGACTTTCAACATTAATTGACGAGTCCTTAAGCTTCAGATGGAAGAACACTTCATTCAGACGGACGACTCGCAGCACAACTAAATGCAGTGCAGCTAGTGTCAAGACCATATGGAACTTAGGAAAAGTCAAAATGTGTAGAGATTAGTGACCGTTAATGGATAATTATTCAGATATCGTGAAATGTGGTCTGGTGTGATGTAGGTATGTGATGTTGGCCCACGATCGTGGCACAATAAAGAAAATGTTTTTCTGATACCTACATCACACCAGACCGCATCTCACGATATCTGAATAAAAGTCAAAAAGCTTGATCTATCCCTCATGAGCTCACTGAGCGACAGCAGTTAATCCGACTTGTGACGTGTTTCGTTGCTTGTCAGGCAAAAAAACCGTGTTTATTCTGGAAAGAATAATCACTTGCGACTGAATATGACAATCAGCGTCGGTCAGGATAATGTATACATCGACGAAAGAATAGGACAAAACTAAATGTACACAAAAAAATTGATGGTGTTCCTACGGTGGATGGACCATGGCTGGAATTATTCATTACTCCTTTTTGCCTATAGGTGAGACCATTACCTCTTCATCATCATACTGCAAAGAAAGACGAAATGCAAAAATAAATTACTCACAAACCAACCTGCATTGGTAAATAGGAAAGGTACTATACTCTTCCACGACTACTCCTCATGGTTTGAAATATACTGTAAATAAATTGAAAGACGACTTGGCTACGAAGGTCTTCAGCCACCTTATTCTCTAGACTTGTCTCCAACAGATTTTCACTTGTTTGGGAATTTAGACAATTCCGTCATAGAAAGTTCTTTTAAAATGATGTGCAAGTCCAAAAAGCGTTTTAAGATTTTGTTTCATTTGAAAGCACAGAGTTCTTCAGTTCCGGCGTAAAAACGTTGATCCCGCGTTGGGGAAAATGTGGGTAGAAAATGAAGGTAAAAACTTAGAATAAAATGTTTTTATTTCATGTGAAACAACCCATTAGATTCAATTGTAAACAAAATCCTAGCCTACATCAACAGGAAAAAAATAATTGTTTAAATAAAATCTGCGATCCCTTAGTGGAATGACAAATTTCTATCAAAATCAACATTCCTAGTTTCAACAAGGTTTTTTACATCTTGCATTTTCCAATTATTTTCGGGAAACGGAAATGATTCTGAGTTAGTAATGTGTTAAATCCAGTGGCGTCGAACTTCATCCACTTTTAAACTTTAGCCACTTTTCGAAAGAAAAAAAGACCTGTCGTCCAAAGCTTAAAAAGCTTTCTTCACCGTTATTGGTGTCAGGGCAAAAATGAGCCGATAAAGGAAAATGACACGGTTTTATCGGCTCGGGTCGAAAACGGGAAAGGTCCACTTTCAAAGCGATACGTTCTAACGGGCCGTCGCTCTCAAATCTTCCATTGTACACAATTAACACAATAAATTATTTATATTTTCCTTTATAAATCCGTGCCAGAGACACAAGTGTCCTTGGCCGGAAATCCGAGCCAAATGCTAATTAGCACTAGTTTATCCAAGACTAGATGATGACGCCAGCCGGTAGCATCTGCCTCGAAAAACTTTCGGGACTAATAAACAATTTACTCTACTAATTGAATCTGCTTTCAATTATTGACCAAATAACAAAATTCAAAGTGCTTGTATATTTTCTACCTCAGAATCAGGTCTTTGCGTTGATAAAGCAACATTTTACATTTTACACTAGCAAATTTATACCATTTCTTCTCACTCTTATCTGTAAAACTCATCTCTTTTAATTTACAATACGCACGGGGGGGGGGCATAAGGAGGCATGAAAAGAAAATCTTTAACATAGGTTTTATAATTTAAACGGGTTAAATGCGAATGATGGAATTTGGCAAATTCAGCTTCCATAAGAGAATTCATATAAAAAATAATTTTAAAAAGGCTTAAAAAAGGCAGCAATTTGCGTGCAATGAAACAGCGACATTCACTTAAATTAATTTGAATATCACGACAAAATGTTGTAGGGATCGAAAATAGTTGTATATTTATTGAATAGGCCATTGCTGGTTAACAGGATAATTACTGTGGTCATCTAATTTGCCCTCCTTGAGGTCTCATAAGTTTCGAATAACGGAAAGGAGCTTTGGTTTTATATACAGAGCGAGTAGGTCTGCCAACTGATATAATAGTTTTTGAGCTTATTTAATTATCATAAATATGTATTTTACTGCCGAACTTTCGACTTATTTTGAAAGTCATCATCAGGGCAAAACAGTCTTAATTATATAAACAAATCGATATAATTAAATTTTTACTGGATTGTTTCAAATTTCTTTGACGACCGATTCAGTCCCAACATTGCCTTGGAAGGGATGTAGCACTATTGTTTCGAAGCACTTTTTGGAAAGGTTAGTTTTACTCACAGATGTTTTAAGCAGCTGTCCGGATTTCGAGTAAAAATACTCATCATCAGGCTGATGATGCAGAAAAATTCTTCATGTCGAAAAACGTGTCTGATGATGAGTATTTATTACTCGAAATCCGGATTGCTGCCTAAAACTTCTGTAGTAGATAGATCTAACTTTTCCAGAAAGTGAATTGCCATACCAATCAATTTTATTATTATTTTGAGTGTTTTTTTTTTAAATCAATACCATACCGAGATCCAGATTATTCGAGTGGTAAAAGAGTGGTCCGTACATTTACTTTAAAAGAGGCTTTCATAATCCTTGGTTCCGTTTTTTAAAATCTTATTGTATTTTATTTTGTGTGAGTGATTGCATTTATTAGCATGAATTCCTGATCGTTACAAAGATTAATTATACACTTTGTGAGTTTACGTATGTATGTTTACACTACCCTACTGCAGCGAAGGGTTTGTTGTTTCTTTCCATATTGGAGCTAAATGTTAAATTCGCATGTATGCTCGGCTAAATATTTTCTCGATATTTCTCTCAAAATCCTCGAGTTCGGATTTAATTTGAACGAACGTAATAATTCTTATAGAAATAAACCCTTCATATTGTATGCTCTCAGCTCTTGCAAGCAGTTTGATTAGATTTGATCGGCATTGCCGAAATGTATCTGACATAAAATACAGATAAGTGCTAATATCTTGCTTTTTAAACGAGTACGAATTTTGAAATCGCGGCATTCGTATAAGTGCTAGTCCTTCATTATTAATTAATTTATTTTATTAAGAGCTGTAGAAATCGTTTTCTATTTCGATTATGTACTAATGTCAAACGAAGGAAGAAAATCGACCGTCAGGATATCACCAGCAAGTTAGAGATCAGGGATGCGGTTATTAGAACAAGTAAACTTCGTAACTTATGCCAAGCTTTCAATCTTTATTGAGGTCTTCATTAGGACTTCGTCACATTTTGTAATGACAACGTTAAAAAAAACAACAATCAATCATGTCAAACAGATGAATGAAAATTTCATCCAACATTTATAACGGATGAAATTTATCCAATTTTCCATCAGGATGACCGTCGTATCGAGGCATTTGGCCACAGGTCGAATTAGTTAAAATTCTACCTTTTGTAAGGAAGATCGGAATTTTTTTTATCGAACGTAATTTTCGATGAAGAAGCAAACAGAACAGTTGTCAGCCGCCGAGTCGATTCGGGGCCGAGCACCATCGGAGATGTGCACTTCAAAATTACAATTCCAAGTTTCCTTTTCCCTTTTTCGAAAATGGCGATGACCAGGTCCAGCAGCAATGTCAGTAACGTCAGTGATGTGAGTTGCTTTTTTTTACCCTCTCCTATTACAATCACATGTTCCATTCAGTCAAAACTTGTAAAAATATATTTTTTTTAAAGGCTCGAAGAAATCCGTTGTATTTAACTACAAAATGTTCTTGGCGCCAGTAAAGATTTATGTACGGATTTATAAGTTTTTAAGCTTGTTTTATTAACCATTATAATTTTTTGTCTTGGATATTTTAATACGTAGATATGTCCATTGTTCCAAAAGTTAAAAACTAAAGTTTTCTCAGAAGATCGTTCATCGTATTATTGATTTAAAAGACGTCGCGTCGTTTCGTTCGTGTGAAATCTTTTAAAATGTCTTCCGAAGTAGGTGGTGCTTCATATTTGGCGTTTTTGAAGCGGGTAAATAAAAGCTCTACAGCACTTCCTTTGAGATAAACGCTGCGGATTTTCCCCACAAGGATTTAGTTGTATTTTTGTTTTGGGCCAGTTCATCCGCCGTCATACGGAATGCGAGTTTATTATTTTTTGAAGCCTGTACATACGATATTTCTTGACTATCTACCTTCGGGTATATAGCTTTTTATCTTTTTTGTACTTTCGTCCGATTGCGAGTGGTTTTCCCCACTTTACAACATTTTATCTACAGTCGATAGAAAAGTTAGTCATTGAAGCCGGTCCGGTCTATCGTTTAACTATTGAGCAATCAATTGACACCGGCGTTTGACTCCAATCGGCACAAAAACAGTTCTTAGGAAATTCTGTACGAACTTCAGTTTTTCTCAAGGGCCGGCCACCTGTTCTAAGATGGGGGCGGTCGTCTGTTCCAAGATTTTGCAGCCAATCTATGCTGAAGAGCTGCCAGCCCTCGACTTGCAGACTCATGAGGTACAACAATTCCAATCTCACACCTCGTTTCAAAAATTTAAATTTGCATCTACAACAATGCTTTTACGGCGAACGCATAATTCGTAGCCCTTTCTTCCACAGCAAAATAGATTTATATAATATCTTTAGTTTTATTTTAACATTTAAATTACAACCCATTAAAATTATATAATTTAATTTATAACGGAGTGCATAACTACTTTTATGATTCAGCTTTCTTATTTGTCACTATATACTGTTACCTTATTTTGGCATTAATTACCTAGGGAAAAGGGGAAAAGAGGACGCCCCAAGGCCTTCTGCACGTCGACATCTCAGCAGGTCTATCATGTTCCTATGGTTTTTACAACACACTGACCATCTTCAGGTTGTTGTTCAACCTCCAAAGCCTTGCCAGCTCCTCTTAGTGTTCAATCTTGCTTGCAGCTTTTCCTCTCCCATTTTCACAAATCTGCGCCTGCACAGAGAGCTGCATTGTGCAGCCTATCCTCTTCCTGGCAGTATCAGCAAAGTGTTTCTTCTGCCTGTTCTCCTATCTGGTCTGGTGCATGTGCCTGCCTCCCTTAGGTGGGAGTGCCCTGTCTGGCCAGAATCCTGGTTTGGTTGCAGTTGGCTTCCAATAATTTCATTGTACATTTTGCGTATGACCATTCTATAAATCTCATGCCTGGGGTATTATTCCACTAAACTTATTTTAAAGATCCATTTTAGTGTGATCCTCTTTTGTCCTCTGATCCTCCACACACCTTCCTTTGCCTTTACGACATGCTAGGGGTCTATAGTGCTGCCTGTCTGTTTGATAGATTTCAGATCGGAAAACTATAGCAAAATTACCTAAGTTTAGCGTCAGTTTTGGAGCCATCATTGTGCCAATGTGAATTTGCCTTTAGCGGTGTTCCTTCAGCCCATTCTTCCCATTCTGGTATCAGTACATTGTATTTTTTAGTAAAGTTTTATTATTTTGGAGTAGTGGCATCTATTGGCACGCCTAATATGGCATCCGCCTGAATCTCCCTCCAGTTCCCATTGTTTATTTACTTAAAGACGGTTACCCATTGTTGAGTCGTGGGATGATGCTCTAGCTTCATGTTGGATTAAAATATGGAATGGTACCAAGGTTCAATAACATCTCCAAAGCCACAGTTCACCTTCTGCTCATGGCTCCAGTGACACTGAGAGAAGCTTGTTTTTGGTTGCCTCTTAATAGCCTAATTGCTTTGGTCTGCAGAGTCTTGGTCCACCACACCCCTGACCCATGTTTCAGCATTGGCCTTAAGATGCAGGTGTATAGCCATACGGTTATTTGATATTTAATCCCTCGTTTTTAGCGCAGAGCCTTCTGCATTTCACCCAGGCAATTTTGGCTCTCCGGGTGGTTTTAATGTTGAATTGATTCCATGTAAGCTGCTGGTTTATGCGTTCTATAGATATTTGGCCTCCTTCGAATATCGTTTTCCATGTAAATGGAATCGTCATGGTTTTGTGGGGATTAATAGATAAGATAGCTCCTCCTTTTTGCATCATATAGAAATCCTATAAATCAAATTGAGGGCCTGTCGTATACAATTTATCGCAATGTGTGCATGAGCCTTTTTACCACTACGCAAGTTCATCCACATAGCCTAGACAAATTCTTCTTGTTCCAATGCTTATAGGAGTTTGTCTACCAGTGTCATCTACAGTAGTTGTTGGTCTCCTTTGGCATATTACCTGTGTCTGTTGAGGTTTATACCACTCATAGACCCATTGTGGACCAGGGTGACATCCAGTCCTACCCTTATTCCTCCCTGTCCTTCTATCATTAGGCTAAAGTTTGGTATATCATCCTCCTTTCGTTCTACCTACTTTTATATGTATCCTTTTGAGTGGGCTTGTGTAATTCTCAGCCTTCGTTCTGAGTTTGCTTCTTCCTTCATAGTTGAAGTCAGTAGGGGGAAAGTCTCCTTGGGTCTAGTATGTAGGCGGTGCCGGCAACTGGTCTGCCAGAGTCTCAAGGACTGCATTCTTCCATGGCTTCAGTATTGGGTCTCTCTCTTAGTCAGTCAGCACTGATCTGATCCTCACAGGTACCTTGTAGTACCAGTGGTGGACTTGTTGAACATCAATTATTTTCCTACCACAGCTATCTTGCCTTATATCATGACCTAGCTAGGATATCTCCTCATATTTTGGGACATATTTTCATTCATTATTGCTTCCTGGTTAGGTGACCTCTGGGCCTATCCAAGATGTTTTGTTTTTGTTTTATAGTTATGTAGCTAGGGATATAAGATGATGCATGCTGAGGTAAGCCTGGTTTCAACAGGATATCAGCCAGTTCTTTAAGGGCTCTGTTTGTTACATTATTTTTTCAACACCCCAGTGCAATTCGTCCTTCATGATTCCTTGCAGGAGGTGCCGGCAACATTGAGGTGTACTCAAAGAGCACTGCATGGAAGTCAGGGTTGGTCTTGTGTCCCCTCCCCCATTAATTACATACATCTATATGCAATTGGAAATTGACAAGAGCAAGGCTCGTTTATTCCTGTATTTCATGTTTGCTATTGTGTTGTTGGTTTTTGAAAGTTGTGATGAGATTTAATGGTAACATAGGCAGGGAATTATTTATATTGGAATAGGAATTAAGTTTTTTATAGTTAATATGGTTTAACCAAATAATTAATTAGACAGCCAATTAAATTAGATATGCCTAAAAATTATGTTTAGTCCTATTTATATAAACCACAATATATAGACAGTAACATTTACAAGCTATGTGTTTTGCAGTTTAAACGTAAAATCTTCACCATTTATATTTTAGCAAAAAAAACTTAATTAAATATTATAATTGTTTCATTTTTGTTGACATGTTATTCAAATTAAAAATTCTTTGAATGTGCTATTTAAAACTTCTTTAGAAGCTGAAATTGAGATTTAATTTTAGAAAATAACTAGTTTCCTACGAGTTCAAGCAAGGTCAATCATGAAATTGTAAAAGAGATTTCTCAACATTACAAGTACAAAATGCATTTTTCCTTATTTTTTAATTAACCTAGTAGGCCAGTTAAGGATTATTACGTTTGTAATTTCTCATCTTGTTATATCTATACTAGTATTTAATTAATTTTGACTTATGAAACTAATTCCTTATGGGCAGTACACATTTTCATAGAGAGCCTACACACTCAAAGTGTATTTTTTATTTATTTAATTCAATTTAATTTTTTTCTTGTAACTCACCTTGTTTCATTTTTGTTACAGGCCGAAGCTCGGTTGGCTGCAAAACGTCAGGCAAGAGCCGAGGCCAGGGAGATTCGTATGAGAGAGTTGGAAAGGCAGCAAAAAGAATCTGATGAAAATGCCGACAGGATATATGACATGTACCCCAGTACTCCTGGTAAGTGAGATTGTCATTGTACAATTGGACAACATTTTTATCAAATAATATAGTAGTTTAGTGCTTACAAAGGCTTTTTTTCTTTTTAGATGGGATTACAAGGTCAGCCAGGGTATCAGCTACGCTGAACAATAGCAGACTTTCTGCTTCCAACAGTTACCAGTCGTCGCGAAGGAGTTCTGAGGATTCATTGGAGGAAAACACTTCACTCAGAGATGTGCGGGTTAGTTGTCACTGATTAAATTATTTACACATAGTTTTATCTCACTGAAGAGGCTGATAATCTCTTAAACGGTGCAATTGGAGGCGATTCGTACAACAAATGTTCTAAACATTCTTTTGCACATTTTGATAATGTTATCGGTTATTTACAGGGTGAACTTAGAGAGGTCGAAGACAAGTTCAGGAGGGCCATGATAGGAAATGCCCAATTGGACAATGAAAAAGCTGCAGCAGCGTATCAAGTGGAACTTTATAAGGATAGGTACGAAGAATTAGAGGAAGAACACAACCAACTACAGGTAGACTTCTTTCCCTTACTGTTCAATAAAACAGTTTCGCACAATTTTGAAGTTAAATATAAAATTATATTTAGAGGGAACATAAAGAAAAATGCAGACAACTAGAACAGAATAAAAGGGATCAAGCAAAACTCCAGAAAGACCTCGAAGCAGCTTTGGCAGCACTTCAAGAAAGAGACCGACTAATTGAGGTGCAAAACTCATACATAACTATTATTTACTCTCTCAAAAACAATTAGCGCTTCAAATTGAGTTCAAATTTCATCAGTTCTTTAAAATAATTTGGAATTTTGTTAATCATTAAATAATAATTCACAAGTTGAAACTGAAACATTTGAAATTTGTATGATAAGGCATTTTTGGATACTACAATATACAAATTGAGCAGTTTAAAAGAGTGATTTATTTTCAGAGAAAAATCTGCCAATAACAAGTTTATCCATTCCTAAACAAGTTCATTAATGCTAAAATTTATAAAAATATTGAACAAAATATGTAAAAAATTTGCAGAGAAATTATGTCCAAATAAAAATAATTTTTTTGAATTTGAGAAAAATAGATACAATGAGTGTATACGCTAAATTAAGAAAAAATTTTATTAATAAAAAAAAACACTGACATCCTTGAAACTTGGCTTTTGTCATCGATTTGTTTGCTACAATTTTTTATTTGATTTAAAATAGCATAAATGAATGAAATAATTTCAATGTTATGCATTTTCATGTATTGTTTAATGTCATTCTTTTCTTCAAATAATAATTGTAGGAACAAGGATTAGTGATAGTGGGTGGCGAGACTTCTTCAAGTGCAACGGAGAGCGACGAGGAAGATGATGCAGGAGGGGGCGAGCGCAAGGGCAGAGAAAAGCACCGTAAAGCACTAGTCTCCTCAGATATGGCTAAACTTTTAGACTCAGTAGGTCACGGCTCTTTAGGTAAGATGCGTGTGTACGACAGTGAGAGAGATTGGGTAATCCCGCACTCTTCATTATTATTTTCTTCTGTGCCAGATGTTCGATTGAAAAAATTGGCTGCAGAACGAAACGAACTCCAAGACGAATTAAGACATATAAAACTCGAATTGGAAGAAGAAAAATCGAAAAACAGCCGGTTCGGCTCGAATCCTGCCGACATCGAAGAATTACAACGTAAGTTTTTATTTTTAAGTAGATATACACCAAAACCGTTAATGATTTATTATCTTATGCCACAAATTTATAATATTGTGCATTTTATGTATTTACACTATTCATGTTTATGCAAATGTTTCTTTTGAATTCCTTAGCATTGTTTATTCAATAATGTTTTGCTATCTTGTAAACACTTGTAAATAAAAATAGCTGGGCATTCTACTGTAATGTAAGGAAAGCAATGCAGTAGACCTCCTATTAACCAAGGAGTCAATTAACCTGGATGTACTTAAGATTTATGCACTTGTATGCTTATTTATTTGGGCATTAGTTTGATCTATTTATTTCACTTTGCTGTGACTACAAAAGTTCAGTTCACATTACAAGAAGTGTAGCATTTTTTTTTTTTTTTTTTTTTTTTTGTATGAATTTTAGTATTGGGCTGTTTGTTTACTAAAAAAAATTCGTTACTAAATTCTGCTTTGCTTTCCAGCCAACCAAAACGTTGCAAAAAATTAGTTGATAACAATTGAACAGAATTATTAACAAAACATAATGTTAAAAAGGTGAAAATTTAAAAAAAAATTTCCTTGGGTTCACGATATTGTGAAGAAGAAAAGTAGATATTTTTAACTTGATCAGCAATCATTAAACGATATGAAAACATGTACATTATCTGAAATATAAATTACGTACATAATTTTTTACTATTAAAATTAATATTTTTGTTACACTTTTTTTTTTTTTTAATTAGCCTTTATCTAACACTTATACCAATAATTTTTTTTCTCACTATTATCCAAAATAAGACATTTCCTTCTTCCCCATTATTATTTTAAAAAATGGTATGCGATGATTGGAAAAGTTGTCTCACAACTTAATTAATATTGTTGATCAAAAATGTTCAATTTTATTGTAATATACAATATATTATAAAATATATTTTATTTAACAGGAGAAGCCAATAAACAGTTAGGAGATTATAAATTCAAGCTTCAAAAAGCAGAACAAGATGTTTCAACACTTCAAGCCACCGTGAGTATTGAAATTTTTAAAAAATTAATTATAATGTGAACTTATTATTATTCTTTTTCCGTTTTAAGGTTGCAAGGTTAGAAGGACAAGTCATGAGGTATAAGACAGCGGCTGAAGCGGCTGAGAAAGTGGAAGATGAACTGAAACTTGAAAGGCGAAAACTACAGAGAGAGGTCTGCGCCTAAACATCCTCTTTATAATTTATCAATTCTAGTTATAATTTATATTCAATATGTGTCTGGGAATGTATTATGTTCTCTTTTCTTTTTTTCTTTTTTTTTTGTATATTTCTCATGTTCTCTCAATTTTGTACATTCTATGCGGGGCGATTGCACCCCTAGTCTCTTCACTTGTAAATAATTAGTTGATAATATTTAGTTTAGTTGGACCCCCTCCCACCGTATGAACTTTGCGGTTGCATGATTTCCTAGCGGGTATTTTTAGAGAAATAAGCAAATATTTGTATTACCACTGCATGGATGCAAATGTTATTTTCCATTTTGTAAGCTCGGTTTATAAACATCAAAACTTTTCTTTAGAATTACGATAATACTCTATTGTATATTATAATTGAAATATAATTTATCTGCCTCTCCTTCTGCACTTTTCACAATTTCATGCATGCTCTTACCCTTGTTTTCATCCCAGTAAGTCATAATTTGGATTATTGTAATAAGGGTAAGGCTCTGTATTTTATTGAATGTTGCATGTATGATTTTTAATTTTTTTTTTAAATTTTTTGTTAATTTCATTTATTAACTCAATTCAGAATTAAATTTTTTAGAAGTATTTTTTCTGCTTTCTAACTACTACACTCATTCATTGCATGAAATTTGAAAGTGAAATTATAATTAACCACTGAGGCCTTTTGTGAACTATCGTTTTATTTATTTATTTTATAACATAGACTGAATTTAACAAATGTTTAGTTTGAAATGTGATCATTCGTTTTAGACAACGAATTTGAAAAAAAAAATCGAGGAAAAAAACTTCGGTTGTATTTTTGAAAAGAGGGACTTTCATTTAAGAAACAAGTGAGACAATTATTATTGTGGGATAGAGGAAACACAAATGACATGTGATACACTATTTAAATAGATCTGGCCAAGTCTTACAATTCAGATTCTTAACTAAATATCTTATTTTGCAGTGTGTGCGTGCGATGGTTTTAAAACTTAACATTTTGGTTTTTGTTGTTCTTAAAAAAAAAAAAAAAAAATCCTGCACCGGTATAAGGTTGGTATCTTTGATTTTGAGGAGACAATGGTTACTGCATCTCTTTATCACCGTCCTTTTGAGTAAGTTTTTTTTCATCATTCAGCCAACCTGAGAATCCTCTTCTAGCGACGGCTCATTTAAATAGTTCAGAAGCAGGTAAAAGGATTTTTCTACAAGAACGATTTCATTTGAACTGCAAATTAGAGAATTTATATACAGTTTTTTAAAAAATATTTTTTTTTTTTGTCAGCAGTTAAAGCAGCCCAAAATTATCTAAGTATTATTAGTGTATGGGGGTGAGGACTTGTGTTTATTCACTGAAAAAGTTTGACTGCTTTGTTTAAACAAAAAAAAAGAAGAAAAGTCAGAATTTAATAAAAATATTATACAATGAGGGCCTTAAATAGTGATTACTGTCATTAGCTGTTTAAATTTTTTTGTATGTTTTTATTTATACTAAACAAATGAACAACTGGCATGTTGTTTATTTACAACTGTGCCTATGTATTTTTATTGTTATATTAATTATAAAAGAATTATTTTAATGTAACCCAAATTAAATGAGATGGTAAGTTCATGAATTTCAATTTAAAAAATTGTCAATTGCGATGGTTTGAAAGAAAATATACCAAAACGCTGTATAATCAAGTAGTGATATTTAACTAATGTTTTTCTGTGGTTTTGGCGAATTTTCTTTCAAACCCATCGCTCTTAAAGAATTTTTATTAAAAGTCATGAATTTCTAATCTCATTTAATTTCGTTTACATTAAAGTAATTATGTTGTAATTAACATTAAAAAAAAAATTTAGGTGTATTTTAGACATACAAGATTTACTACCTACTATTACACTATATGTCTTATCTTGTTGCCCAGTTAGTTATATCATTATTTAACACGCTTTATTTATGCACTATTATTTGGAGATCGTGAGATGCGGTCTGGTGTGACGTAGGTTTTAGAAAAACGTTTTCTTTATCGTGCCAACGTTTTAATCTTTATTGAGATCATCTTCAGGGCTCAACATATTTGTGCCATTCTTGTCTTATCATGTTGAGAGTTTATATAATCTATTTTGCTTGTTGTCTATTTAAATCTAGTTTGCTAAAAATCTCAAATTAAATGCGGTTGTTTTGGGGTTTTTGAAGTCATTTTATTATTTAAAAAAAATAATAATCATAATTCCGGCCTACTTCCAAGATGTAAAGCAATGTAGAAAATTATTTTTCAAACTAAGCTGATTTTTATGACTGGTCTGAGATTTCCAACTGATTTTATAATGCACGTTGAACTGATCAACTTTTATCACATTATTTGATCCTTGATTGTTTACTTGTTTGTTGGCTTATGTTTGACTCAAGTGTGTTTCGGGCGAGTAGTCAGACCAGCAGAGAGATCAGCATTTTTTTCAATTTAGCATGTCATGCAGACATGCAGACACACATATGCAGACTAGAGTTATAAGAAGAAATGGGCAAACAAATGTAGATTAGGAAAATTTGCATTGTAAACCAATTGCTTTGAGGGCTTATAAATATAAACAATAATATACTTTTATAGCTGTAATTAATGTAAAAAGTGTAATAAAGCTGCATGAACAAAGTAATTAAACTAATAGTACAAAAGAGAATATGAAAAATATTAATCCATTTATATTTAGTGGTCTAATTGATGAAACGATTTATTTCAATTATTTTTTTTATGTAACATCTTGGTTGAGATGGAAAAGTTAGTATCACGAGCGGGATTCGAATCTACACAGCTGAAGATCATGGGTTCAAATCCCACTCGTAACACTGACTTTTTCATCTCAACCAAGATCTTACATAAAAATAATAATTAATTGAAACACGAGCATTTCATTATCCTTTTATCCACGTAGGTTCTTCATAATTTCATTTCTCCCTCACTGTAAGTTATTGTAATCTGTAGATGGACTTTAGAGGGAGGAGGGGCACGCTTGGCGAGTCAAAGCATAGATGATGTGCGTTCTTAATATACAGTTTTTTACCTCTTCAAATATGAATAAATAAAAAGAGAATTTTAAAAGTTCGGTGGTAAAAGTTCAACTAAGATGTTTTCTCCATGATTTTAGTTAAGAGAGTTTCAAGCTAAGGTTGAAGAATTAGAAACGTCTAACTCCCATCTTCAAAAGAGGCTGGACAAACTGAAGACGGCGAAGTCAGCTTTACTGAAGGATTTGTAGCGAAGGTAAACGTTTTAATGATTTCGTTATGGGAAACATTCTAATAATCTTTCGTTGTTTTCAGGCTGGACAGGTAGCAAGTGTAAAATTAATAACATATAACAGGCTACCAGAGTCATCATTTAAAATGCTAAATGTTTAAAACAACTGTCAAGAGCTACACATGACAACAGGCAAAGTTGTCAAACGAAAAATAGCGTTGAAAAGGGAGGAGGAAAAAAAATAATGGAAAAAGTGTTTTAAATGTCAATAAATAATTATTTATATATATAAATGATAATGTGAAAAAACTTGGAAGTATGAAAAGTAACATTTTTGTACAAAATATAATATATAATATCTCGTGCAACTGTAAGTACAAGCACAGAGGTATTGTGAAATTTTGTAATATAAAGTTAAAAATTCTAATATTTGTAATATAATATAATTCTACTCAAAATATTTAAATATACAGAAATTAATTTTTTGTATTTATAATTTTTATAAAATATATTATGTTGAAAAAAATCTTTTTTTTTTGTTTTAACATTTTATTTTCTTGTAGAAAAATGGGAACAAAATATTTTTTTTTTTATAATGAAGTATTTATCTTAAAACTGGTTTATACCGTGTTTTACATATTTATTGTTTATTTAATTAATTTATTTTTGCTTACAATAAAAAGCCTTAAGTGTTTTTTTAAAATTAACTTGCTGTTATATGTTATTTCTTGTATAGAAAAAAAATCAAAATCTTATTTAAAAAACAAAAAACATCACTTTTGTTGTCTTATATGTAAATAATTGTTATTTGTTGGCCCAGTGTTTCAGTCTAGTTCCAAAGGTTAATCTTTTAATAGTTACTCTTACTGTTGTCAGCTTTATCTATACTCAGTTTCCTGGTTCTATTTTTAAGCTTCATTTTGTGTTATTTTTATCTATTTTAAAGTTTTTTATATCCATTATAACTTACTTTATATATATGTTATAATGGCAATTAATTAAACACATTTAATATCAAGAAAATAATCCATATACTTGGAACCTTGATGGAAGTTAAGAGTGGAATTTTTCAATGTTGCATGATTGTAATTAACAATGAAAGTCTTGGTTTAACTAATACAATTTTTAATTAATATGAGTTATAATTACGGGCTGTTTCTAACTTAACATTCTTACAGAAAATTTAACCTTTGGAATTTTATTGTTTCACTCTTTGTTATTTTCTTTTTAAGATGATGTACCTTTTGTTGAGCAAGTTCCATTCTAAAACTGCTAGATTTTATATATTTTAAAAACATGAATTAACTACCATCGTTATTAAAAAAAAAAAAAAAATTAAAAAGTAAGTACTTGTATGTATGTTAAAGCACTTGATACTTAGGTATTTTATCCAGAGTTTATTACTGACATGCACAAACTAGCTTACACACTCTTACCACTAATCCTATAATTTTTTTTAATAATAAACAGTTTCAGAATGGAAAATTTGGATGGTAAAGACAAACTATATACATTTTTTTAAACTGTTACATCAGTTTTAACTCCTGTACAACAGCCAAAAGTAACAAAAAAACAACTGTGATTGTGTCCAGGAGTAGTCGGTTTATAGGTTAGTGCGCTAGATGTTAGCTTTAGTTAATGTAAAATCTCGTTGAAGAGATTGACAAGCCATACTTGGCAGAACCAGAACTGAACAGTAAGGCGAAATACCTCAAGGCCGACCCGGCCAATTTCAATTATCGGTGAGACTGCTCGTTCATTGTTGAACGTCCTTTTATTTCCGGAAAATGCTCACTTGAAATGGATGTTTTTTGATATTCAGTACACATTATATATAAATACGGACTATAAACTATATACACTATCATATATTTAAATGCATATATACACGTGGCATTAAAGCCTGAATACAAATTTATATATGAATACATTTATAATATTTTAAGTGTGTGTGTTTGTGATAACGGCCTTCCTCTGTAATGGGGGTTACACTGTAATATGCTTGAATGTTGTATATATTATTTAAAAAAAAAAAACACAAAATATAATCAATTGTACGTTTCATATTTTATTCTTTAAATACCCAATTTCTGACAGTTAACAATTGCAGAGATTGTGAGATTTCTTGTCGGACGAATTTTGTATAAAATTTGGTTTTTTCAAATCATCCTATTTTGACTTTTTTTATGTAGCTTTTTGACATTTTGCAACTCTTCGTGGTGAGTTTGCCCTTGTCTTGTACATTTTGTTGATGAATTCCACCCAGGTTAACATTAATTTTAAAATAATACATAAAATATTAGGCAAGGTCCCATTTTGTAGATAGGGCTTAACTCAACCCCTTTGGACTTGTAAATAAATCTAAGTGTAAATTTGGTCCCCAATGAGTGTTTTAATATCAAGAAAAATTCTCTGATTTTTTTTACCCTATTCAAGCCAGTTTCTCCTTTCAAATCTGGTTTCAGAAAATTTCATACTGACATAATCCTTCTACAAATCTCAGATAATATTCACCTAGGCATTGATAATTATAATAAGTGAACTGTTATTGTTCTTTATTTTTCCAAATATTTGGTTTCCTAAGTACTAATTTGTTTATTTGGAAACTGACACATCTTTCTAGTTTTTCTTCTGATGATCAACTTGTGGAAACCAGAAGGGATATCTCAAAGGGAAAGCATTGTCCTGACCCGCGTGCAGATCGGCCACACATGTGCATCTCATGGGTACGAGTCGACCTAAATGCCCAGTGTGCCAAGATGACAGACTCATGGTGTCGCACGTGTTGGAGGGGTGTCGCAGCTTGGCCCTGAAGAGGGACAAAAATGGAATATCTCTGGATTAAAGGAGAATGCTCGAGCATGGCAGCGAGTTTAAAGAATTTTTTTTAGGTTTTGAAGAGATATCGGGATTATGGGTTGTATATAGAGGAGGAATTTATTTCATAGGTTAAAGTTTGAATTTAATTTATGTTAGAAGAGGAGTATGCTGGGCGGCCGTGCAGCATATTTTTCAAGGCTTCGGGGGGAGGGGGATATCGAGTATCCTTCAACCTGGATTCCAGACATGCACATACATATATGGTTGGGTTTGTATATAGTACTATGTATATATTTATTGTACGGGTTAGCATGAGAATAACTTGTTTTAAGAAATGTAAGGGTGCCAAAATGACCAAAGAAGTTGATGGCACCCCTGACTAGAGCCCAACCTCAGATTCGCTCAGGCACCAAGGACTTCCTCTGATCCATCAGGGAAAGGCCAGAGGCCTCCTAGGAGGTCTTGTAATTCTATTTTTCTATTTTTCTTCTAATGCTATTAATCTCATCTATCTAACAAAACAGAGTTAACGCTTCAAATTCTACCTCCTCTTCTCTTTTAATTTCAGCTTGTGTGTCCCGAGGCATGACTATCTGAGCTCTATTATTAAAAAGTTCTACTCAAGCCTCCATTCTCTTTGGCACCTTAGCTTTCTTTGCTTATTATTAAGTCTCTAATAATTCCTTTGGACTCTCAATCTGCTCATCGCTTTCAAATTGATTATCATTCGCGCATAATATACTTTTATTATCTTAAACAGAGATCCTATATTAATGCATTCAGCAACCTTGATGGTTAGTGACGGTTAGTCTATGATTATTCGGAAATTGAGGAATGGCCTGGTGTGTTGGTTTCAAAAAAACATTTTCACTAGTATAAATTCAGTTTTTTCTACATCCTACATGTATTTGTTAAATGTAAACAATGTTTGTAAACTCCAGGCCCTGAAGATGATCTCAATGAAGATTGAAGCGTTGGCACGATAATGAAAATGTTTTTCTGAAACTTACATCATACCAGACTGTATCTCACGATTTTTGAATAATTATAAATTTAGTTTTAATTTTGTATATATTTAAAATTAAATCAAATAAATACCCTTAATATCTATCCTGGGAAGTACGTTTTGCTTCCTCTCTGGCTTGTTTATGGTTCATGGCATGTGAATTTTTTTTAAATGACATGAATCGTGTCTTTTTCTTCCTCATCCTTTTCTTTACCCATTTCCATTTTATTTTTTCTCTTTCTGCTTTTCTTACGTTATATGTTTTCATCATTCCATTATAAACAATTAATATTTTAAACAGTAGGTATTGCCAATATTGTTTTGTATATTTCCTTAAATATATTTATTATATATTAAATATTATTATTACTATTCAACTATGTTTATAAAATTAAATTTATTTCTATAATATTTATATACAAGTGGGCTTAAAATAAATAATAAAAATGTATTCCAAATGATTTAACTAATTACCATTAGTTGGTTATGGGATGTTAAGTGGAAAAATCAATTATTTTATTATTAGTTTCAAAACAATGGGTTAATTGTTTGTTATATAGCAATTTTGGAAAAGAGTAATGTAAAACTAATAAATAACGAAAGAGATTTTAAAATTATATTTACAATTATCTTTTTTCATTTACACGGGAAATTTACAGAACCTTTGTTTGTTTGGTAAGGGTATTATTCGTCGGTTTCCGCTGAGTTTTGAGTGGTCGTCTTCGGCATGGGCGGGCACCACATTTTGGCACAGACTTGATTTGGTATTCCTTGCCTGTTGCAAGTACAGAGGTTGCATTGCACCCAGACAAGTTGACCGGGCACACATTCAATCACTGGAAAAAATAAAAAATAAAATAAAATAAAAGTATAGAACAAAATATAAAAAGAATGGATAAGGAAAATTTTTCCTTTCCAACTAATAACATATGAGGTCATTAAATGTTAAAACAAGCTTGACAAGCTTTCTGACGGTTTGATAAAATCAAACATTAATTTTTTTCTACTGCTCTAACCAGTTTGCAATTTGTATTCCATGTCCACACTTTTCCTCCAATTAACAAAAGAATTTTTAAGTGTATCTGTACCTATGGGCCAAGGGGACATTAAAAATCAAATTAAAATTATTATTGTATAATTAATACAAACGAAAAACAAAATTCAGCACAAGGAGCAAATTTTCCAAATCCACTTATTATTTAATGTTTGAAAGTCCAGAAAGTTAAGTATTTTGTTAACGTCTATTGATTATACAATTTATAAAAACAATTCTGTGAATATTTTCAACCACTGATGATGTTTCATGCCAACACACTCAAAAACAAAAAAATGATTCATGTTTATCAGAAGTTCAAAGGAGTTAAGCTTAATCTATTCAAAACAATCTAGTTTGAAATAAACAAGAAAATACGTTCGGTGTCCAGTTTTTTAATATTTTTATGGCTCGATTTCCCTTACATTTTTACTTAGATGAAGGTCTAAAAATTTTTTCTGTGATCTTGCATAATTGAAACAGATCATGTGGGTCTTGACATTTGCCTTGTAAAACTTGAACCCAAGACAAATTTGAGCTTGAATTATTAAAATATTATATATTCAGATGCACTGTGTAAATGTGGTTTGGGAAGCTTGCAGTAGATGAATGAGATGTGTATATCTTTTGTATGTATATAATCCACTGGCAAAGCAAAAGTATCCTGGAACAAAGACAGAAGAACTTTGGTAAAAAGCAGTGACAATAAGCAAACCGAACAGAATGTCTTTACGTCATACCCTCCAACTAATTGCCTATGCCTAGTCATTTGGTATAGTCCTCTAAAGCAAAGTTGCCATCAGGCACTGAAAAAGCGCGACCTACACAACGTAGAAGAAAATGAGCTAGAAAAGCTGAGGAACACGTACAGGAAAACAGCACTAAAGGGAGATTGGGCTACGATTACTTCTCAAACTTCGAGGATAGGGCAGTAGCGAAGTGGGAGTGTCTGGATTTCTGGGTAACTTCTTGACAAACTTCTACCTCTAAAAGGTCCAATTCCCTGTTATGTACACATTGGCTGCAAGGTTTAGTCTTTGACATGGCGCTCATACATGTAAGGTAAACGTCCCGGATTCAAATCCAGCGGCCCTGCATTCGAACCCGACATACTTAGAAATTTTTTTTTTTCAAAAAACACTGGCACCCTGAGGGTTTATATGACCTCTGCTATTGTTGCTTTGCTAAAAAAAATTGTATGAAGAATTATGTATATAGTAACACAATATTAGGTTCAGATAATATGTATGTATGGATTTGCAGATCCTCTTCTGGCCAGCGTGTCTGCTTTTTCATTACCCAAAATCCCTTTGTGCTCTGGTACCCAAGATATGTCAGGTTGTTGGGTTTCCACATTTTTTTGAGATTTGGGATGGTTAGGAATGGTTATTCTCTGACTAATTTTGATGTGATTTTTTTTCTCACTAAAGCTTTAATAGCTGCTTGGCTATCCGTTGTTATAAGGATTTTTTTGCCAGAGTTGCATCTTTTAAAATTTTCTAGAGCGGAAGTTTTGATGGCTCGTATTTCTGCCTGAAAGACAGAAGACTCACATTTTGGATTTGTACTAAAAACACCTAATCCAGTTTGTTTGTTTTGGAACCATCAGTATACTGTAACATTGCATCTGATGCTCACCTGAGTTCTTCCTCTCGTTTATAGTCTGTTGAGTCTTTATAGGATGTTATAAAGAAAGTTTTCAATATCATGTAGACAGTCCCTATTTCTAAGAATGGGTCTCTGATTGTATAAATTTACTTAATTAACGATAAAATACACTTTAATAGGGCCATAAAGTTAATCTGACCTTGTTTCCTCTTCTCAATTTTGCAAGTATTCTGGTCTAGACACTAGTCAAAACAGTCGACCAAAAAATATATATAATCAAATAAATAAAACACGAAAGGAAATAATAATATAAAACAAATATATTAATAAAATAACCCATTAGCTTAGGATAAATTAAACTCAAGGAAAATAAATCCTCATCCTAAGTCTCAGCTTTACAATTCAAGTCCTGAGAAAGACTATAGGCTCAAATTTTCATCTTTTCTGATTAACACCCCCGATTTTTAGTTTGCTCTAGTCTGACGGTATGTCTCCCTAAGATACGGTAGGGTGGTGAAAGGGGGAAAAATACATATAATCCGAATAATCATAAACTACTTGTTTGACTTTTCCTTTAATCTCAATATCGATATTTTGAATACCAAACTTACTGTTAGCCAAAACAAAAGTTTTCTGTACTTAATACATTAAATTCGCATCTTTTAAATAACATTACTTTCGCGAAAAAAAACAGAATTTCAAATTATAAATTCGCCATTGGTCTCTGGCAGATCTTCCGTGGACCTTCTCGTCACACTCTTCTTGGAAAGATATTTTGAATTGAAACAGCAAAACGGTAGTGGTCGTCCAACGCCCCAGGAAACACGAGTCTGAAGAATGTAAGGTAACAAAAAGGCGGAAATAGTGTCTGAGGTCCTAAACCACCACGATAGAGTCCTCGGACGCTAAAATTACTCTTAAAAGACATTATTAAAAGGAAATGGACCAGATCGGCAGAAAGGCATGTACCAACGGCACGACCTATAGGTCCTTGGAGGATCTGGATTGTATAGTAGGAATCATTCTCACCCGATTAAGTATCCTTAGCTGACGCACAGACGCTTCCTTGTGGGCCTAAACCTGCTTATATGTACGACATGATTGTATGTTTTGTACCACTAAATTGAAGGACGTCATTTCTCGGCGAGTATGAATACCCGATATGAAAATTTTTCTTGAGCATGGCACCCTAAGGTCCTCTTTTCCTGTTTTTGGAGAAAACAGAGCTGTTTTGTTGTATCTCGCTGTATGTTTTCCTCTGCGCATGTATTTATTAGTGTGAATGTGTAGTGATGTTTGTTTTAAAATAAACCTATTTATTTTAACAATCAAACGTTTTTCGTTAATGGTTTTAATAAGTTTGAAGTTGATTAACTAGGATTGTGGAGAAAAACTATTCTTAATCAAATGTTCTCTTTCTCAGGCGTCAAAAGGTTCAAAAAGGAAACGGTTTTCAAACATTCCTTTCCCAATTTCGAAAAGAGTTAATTATAAAAAGTCGTCCATACCGTCTCGAGATAATCCAGAGAGGACGCCCTGGCAGAGGACGGCGAGGAGGACTGCACAGATGCTAATCTTCATAACTGACGGCGTCGAATGAAGATTAAAAGGCATATTTATTCTCTTGGAGAACGAAGGTGAAGATTCGCCAAAGAGAGGGGGCCAGGGAGGCTGATTCGCTCCCGGACAAGCGAAACTAGACGAGAACCTTGGCCTTGCCAGCCTCCCTAGTTCGAGACGATCTTCCGACGCGGACGTGCAAAATAGTAAGACCAAATATTCGTGAAAACTGTTTGAATTGGTGGTCCACCCTGTAACTGGTTGTTTGGTCGCTTATTTTTGCGTATTTTCAAAATAAAATATTAAATCAAAATTGTCAGGGCGTATTCTTGGGAAATTCTTGGGCATACTCTTCGCTCAGGTGAGAAGATATTTTAAAATGAATTATTTTACATAATTGACAATAGAAGTGTTGTTTCATTAAACCACTGTAGTTTTATCTATTTCCAGACAATTAATGGAACAGATAATTAGCATAACCACTGAAAAAACAAATTAAATAGTTAATTTTTGTTTTAAAATTAAACAAAATAAATTATTGTTGTGTGATCTCTGAACTCGGCTTCTGTCCTCACCTGGATTTTACAGAAATCAAAAGGGGAAAAAAGACTGAAATACCGCGATACTAGACGGGCAGCAAAGCCTTTTTTACATTATACTTTTTGGAAAGTTTAATTTCTTTAGGCCAATTTATAACTGAGGCGATTATTTTGAAAACCGGCTTAATCCACTTTTTTGTGTGTAAAACATTTCGTTTTTAGTTTTCACAAGTTCTCAATGCATCACCAGGAGAGAAGTTTTGATCCAGTTATAAAAATTCTTCAAAAATCATGGTCTTAGCTCACTTATGGTTTTAGATCAATATTTCCATTTCACTGTTTTTTCCTACCTAAGAAATCAGAATATTGTTTTTTCTTTTTTTTTAATTTAAATTACGATTCAAAAAATAGGTGGGATTAGGACCAATAAATTGAGAATAATTTCAACATATTTCGCCAAAATAATTGGTTAGTTAAACACATTGCTTCAAAATCAGCCCAATCCAAAATGTAAATTTTAATTTTTGGCAACCTGTTAATAATAAAATGGAAGCTGGGAGTTAAATGTCTGAAGACCTTCCTTCTTCCCTATTAAAATTAAAAAAAAAAAAGTCTACACTTATATTTCGTCATCCTCAGCGGCTTAAACTATACAATCAAATTACCTGCAAATTTAAAGCATCTCGCTTAAAAAACTTGAGAAATTATATTAGAATAGAACAGAATAGAAAATACTTTCTATTTAAAAATTGTAGCGTGAAGTATTAAAAGTACCAATGCGACATGGATCTGAAGATCCGTTTGCCGACGATAAAACGTCTTGCACAAATCTTTCTTTAATAATGCAAAACTTTTAAAAATTTATTTTAAATGTGTCTCAAAACTATCTTGAAGATTATTAATAAATAACAACTTGTAAACAATAACAACTAGGTAACAATATAAATTGCCAAATCCTCGAAAATAAGACGAATGGCAATACAGATTTAAAAAAGACGTAGATGACTCTTGACATAGGTCGATTTAATCAGCATCAAGGGGATACAAAATTAAACGGTCTTGGAAGGCGATTCTGGGCAAGGACTGGGCTCATTCAATTCAAATGCGGTCTAATCTTGTTGCTGGGTCCAAGAACAACTTTTGTATACCTTTATATATAAATGTCACTCAATTTCAGTTTGCCCTCTGACTGCTTTTCATACAGATGATACTCTTCTTTTTGATTTGGTGCGTTGTCGTTTTAATTCCCGACTGGTTGGTACGAATTTCGTTTCCGTCCATTATCTGTGGACCCAGATATCTAGTACCAAAGTTTTAGACGTTCCAGTCCGGCACACTTTTCCGACCAGAGTGGGAAGAGTGCGAGAGCAGACTAATTTTCGCGAAGTCTGTCATACAGATCAGATATTCTACGACTTTTAGGTTCTCACGTATTCCAACTCGCTAGTAGATACTTCAAACGTTATTCAATGGCGTTTCTACATAAATATAAATTACAAGACATATATATTGCGATCAAATTAGAGATCTGGGTTTGGATTTGTATAAGCACAAATCTGCATATGGACAGAGTCCTCGCAGTCCGCTGGCGATTCCAGCTTGTATGTGGCCTTGTGTATATTGTGGCCTCGAGAATAACCCACCCGGGTGTTAGCAGTATGGGGTAAGACCTCAGTCTTATACGTCCAGCCACCGAGGGTCAACACCTACGTCTATCAGTTTCTAAATATAAACAATTCACACTCCACTCTCTTAAATACATTATTCACCCTTTACACTTATCCCAGCTTTTGTAATTTACAATAAATTATCTGCATGTCTCGATAATCTGCCACTCCATAGGTGCTGGCAGTCCAGCCGCTCGAGGCCTATCAACTAGGTTATTTCAGCTCCCAACGAAGCCACTCTCCAGATTCAGCCCTCCAAACTTTTTCCTATTTACATACCATTCACTCAGTGGTACTCCATATTACTCTATCATATTACCCAGTTATTATGGGGACCCAGATATTCGCTGCCTTGCTTAATCATAATTATAATATAGGGGACTTTCTTACGCTCTCTTCCTACAGCCAAGGAATTGCACCCTTCAACTTGGTGGGACAAATCGAGCTACCTTTTTCTGCATGCCACAAATATACGCGGGCTTTGTCCTAAACATATTATAGAGAGTATAAATTTGAGTATGCTAGTCCTGTTTGGTCACCAAATAAAAACTATCTTTGAACAAATCTTGATAGAGTACAAAATAAAATTTTAAGACTTTTAAACAAAAAATCCTTTAATGAACACCTGCAGTTACCGTACCTGCTAGGTGCCACTACGGTTATGAAATGGTTTCGTCCTTCATTCTGCAGCCAATCAGAGTAGAGCCCTTTCATATAAAAGCAGGGGCACTGCTCCATTGACTTCAGACTCGTCTCCTCTACGAAGTCTCACTGAAGCACTCCAAACCTCAAGACATGTCTACTCGAAGCGCTCTTCCAAATCACTAATGGAACACAGACAACGTCAGCAAGAGTACTCGCAGCATTAGCCTGGATCTCCCCTTCTCAAAACCGACTCGACTATAGTGTCCAACTGCTGCACACGGCCCTGAACCTTATCCAACGGTTTCCGCATTCACGGACCACTTCCAACGGCATTCACAGATCTCGGCCTCGATACATCGTCTCAATACATGTTCGACCGTTGCATACGCGTCTATTATATGTTCCTCATTCAATATTACGGGCATGACTACGTTGACACATAGGTCCTGACGCGAAAAATAGACCCTTAAAGCCCGTGTACAAAATATTATTTAGAAAACTACAGTTGGTAAATCGGCAGGGTCATAACCGCGACAAACTCCCATTATTCAGGCTAATAAATGCATTCATATATAGTACAATATTTCAAATCATATGTACAAATAAAAATAGGGTAGCCGCCGTGGATTTAATATTACTCAGTGACTTAGCATGCCTATAGCACTGCGTGCATTACCTAATAATAACCAACCGTCGGGGTCTATGCTCACATGTCATTTGCGATTTGCCATTTGAGCCTGTACATAGGCATGGGCAGTACTGGGGTTTTTGCATTACGACTGGCTAATGTTAATATTAATAACGCTAACAATTAACCTTAATTAAAAATTCAACAGTTAAATTGTTTTAATCTCCTTCAGTGTTAGCACTCATAATATTTGAAATTTTTGAAAATTTTTTACTTTCAGTTACTCAAACATATATTGGGTTGTCCGGAAAATAATGCAGGATTTTGGTATTAAACAAAAAAA
>CM077106.1:10867793-10884629 GCA_039619505.1 Cimex hemipterus | reverse complement strand
GAGGTGGTCAGCGACGGTCGTTTTACTGACTTTGAGTTGCTCTGCAAGTTCTCGAACAGTTGTTTTGGGGTTTTCTTCCACCACTGATCGCAGAACATCATCATTAAGAGAGGAAGGCCTTCCACGACCTTCTTCATCTTCAAGGCTGAAATCTCCCTCCCGAAATTTTTTAAACCACCTCTGCACAGTGCACTCATTAACACAACCCTCGCCCCAGACTTGGTTAATGTTTCTAGCCGTTTGGGCTCCGCTTCGGCCGAGTTTAAACTCGTAAATGAAAATCGTACGAAATTCTCGCTTTGACATTATAAGGATGACTGAATTATTTCCAAGTAGCGGAATGCTACAGAGGTAAACAAACAATATCATTTGGAAGAGGATTAATAAGTGTTGACATTCATACAAATGAGTAATCCTGTAAACGTAAACAGAATATTTTATATAGATTTTTTTTAATGAAAACTTAAAATCCTGCATTATTTTCCGGACAACCCAATAATTATTTATTAAATGCTAGCATTTCTAGAATAATAAAAAAAGTAATAAATTTAAGTAATTTCTTATTATACTTGTTAGTTTTTATAGAATATAAATAATCTGGATAAAAAAAAAAAAAAAAAAAAAAAAAAAAAAAAAAAAAAAAAAAAAAAATCAGTTATCTACCAAAATGTTGACCTATTTTAAGGTCAACTGGTCATAAATGCATTCCGTTGTTTAATACTGTACAGATTGCAATAATGCAAGTCATTGGCAAAGCATTGGCATAATTAAGTTTTCAATCGATTGTTTCAAATTTCTTTTAAGACAGACTCAGTCCCAACAGCTCAAGATTAGTCAGTTTTTGGCAATGTTGGGACCAAGTAAGTTTAAAAAAAATTGAAACAATCTTAATGATTGTTTTGCTCTGATGATCACATTAAAACAGGTCAAAATTATGACAAATAACAAATGTGTCTGTTTTTTCATCCAGACCGTATCGAAATCCAGATTATTCACTAGAACAAGAATGGTCGATACACCTAACACTTTAGACAGAAATTGCTTGAAACAGCCCGAATTGCTGAAACATCAAAAAACTGATTTTTAATACAAAAACTATTTTCAACAACATGCCTAAAAAATAAAAACGAATAATTTTAGTTGATATTTTACATATATGAATATGTTGTATTAATTATGAGGTTGTACATATTTATTGTTAAATTTGTGGGTTTTATGTTTTGTAATAAATAAATGAATATATATTTATCAAACTGTGGTTGTACAAAAATGGTAATGCTTCAATATGACGTTTGCATCAGCTTGGTAGCGAATATATTGGCCAAAGATATTTTAAAATGTTTATCCCAATAAAAATCACTTATTGTGAGAGGCAAGTAAAAGTCAGAAAATATTGAATTAATTTATGTTTTGACATAGTATGGTACATGGATTCCAATTCTGGCACTCCTCGAAGATAGTGTTCAATTATTCATCATTTATTCAATTGGGTTATTGAATAATCATAAAATTATTTTGCAAATTACAATTTTGTTTCTTGTTTTTGATCAAGGCTGAACCTTTCAGAGTCAACAAAATAATCCTGTGCAGTTCGTACTTTTAAAGAAAAATGCTTAAAACAAAGGACGATTTTTTAAAAAATGTTTAGGTATTGATCAATTAATAAACTTGACTGCAAGATTCCATTTCAGCAAGGAAACAATGGTCAAAATGGCTTAGGGAAATTTTTCAAAAACACATATTTCTGAAGAATATTTTCAATTAACACATAAACGTCGCCGTTTTGGGAAAGAGAATAAAATAATCTTTGAGGTAGAACAACAGTACAAGTTTTTTATAATTAGGGAAAAATAAGACATTTGAAGTCCTTCACCTATCCAGAACATCATCTTACAAAAATGGACGCAGGTTGTATCTTCGAGGAACTATGATGAAAGAAAGATAGTGTAAATTTCAGTTTCACAGGTCATAGATTGAACAATACAGAGGAAGAGCTTGTTGCAGTAAAGTAATTATGCAAAGACATAAAAATTGCACAAATGGT
Source organism: Cimex hemipterus (assembly GCA_039619505.1). Lineage (NCBI taxonomy): Eukaryota > Metazoa > Arthropoda > Insecta > Hemiptera > Cimicidae > Cimex > Cimex hemipterus. Next base: position 10,882,585 of record CM077106.1, on the reverse strand, counting down.
AAAAAAAAATGTTATCTCAATTATGTATAATTTTATAAAATTCCTTTTCTCTAGCATTTTAATTTTGTCCCCGAATAAAAATTCCAAGGATAATATCCTTATATAATTAATTTCCAGCTTTGGCGATAAAATTATTGTATTATATAAATACAATTTGTCTAATTAAGCCTTAAAAGCTAAGGAAATTTTAAAAATTGTGTAAATATTTTGAATATTCTGGAGTTGATGATGAGCTATTTAATTTTTCTTATCTTTTTGTAAATAATTGTTCTGGTCCTGGTAAGTGAATTTACCGCATACCCCACCACACCTTTATTATTTCTATAAATGATCTATTAAATTAATTCTGGTCTGGCATGAAATAAGATGTTCTTCAGGCATTCGTCCAGGAATGAAAATTATCTATGTTTGAGAGAGAAAATGCCGGGACAATTTTACTATTGGACAGTATATCAAACATTCTTATTGCGTTTTCCATTGTTTCCGTATGGATTTACTGAAAGAGTAATTACAAAATTGCAGAAGGATGAACAAACCGAACAAGGTTTATAAATGGAGAAAAATACAATCAAGTGAATAATCACTTTATTGACCTTGTGATCTTATCTACCAATTAAAAAGCTCTAATCTCTTCCGACGACGCTCCTAGGTCAAGAAAAATTGTAGAAAATCCGGCTTAGCCCAATTGGATGATTGTCCGTAATGGCCTTTGGACAGTTGGCAAAGAAATAGGCCGTCTTGATGCCCTTTCATGCCCCTTGTACCAGGCTAGAGACCTTCATCTACGTATAAAAAATGGTGGTCATTCAACTTTGCCCCTTGATGGGTTTTCTTGTCATTTTCAATAGTTTCAAGTGCAAAATATTACCAAAACTTAGAGGGGTATGCAAAATCTATTTTCATGGTTGTTAACATGCTATTTATTGTACTTATTTTTATTATTATTCAGATTACAAACTTTTCAGCTTTTTTTTCTTTAATTTTACAATCAGTGGTCCAGGCAAAGTGGAAAGATGAAAATTCTTGCCTATAAAGTAAGATTCTCAAATATTTTTTCCTATTTAATTAACATTTTCCAATATTTATGTAACCACGCTTTGCTTTTTACATTTCTAAAGATGAAAGCTTCAAATAATTTGATTAAATAACACCAAAAGGGTATAAGAGGTAACATTGTAAAAAAAGAGACAGAATTAGAATTTTCTTAATTTTGAAAGCTATCAAGAATCCAATTACCTGCATTGAAATCAGATTATTGAAAATATTTTGGAGTAAAATAACCTTATAACCTAATACAAAATGTTTAATAGAATGAAACTGCACATAATTGAAAAATGAACTACAAGAAAATAAAAATTGTGGGGTAATAAATTACAATATTAAAAAATTTTGTTTTTATTATTATTGTTATGTAGCATTAGTGTATTTATAGTATTTGAATTTAAGAATAAAAGCCTGTACTCATGTTGAGACTATTGCTAATCTGACTCCATTATTATTGGCCATTCAATTAAAGAACATAAATAAATATAATTGGAATAAATTTTGCAATTAAAATTTTTCATTTATACATACATTTGGCTTTCCAAATTAAGTGTTTTAAAAGGAAAAATTAAAGCTTTGGATGGCAATAGGATTGATTAGTTTATGAGTGAATTTTGGAGTCAGCTTTTTAACACTCATAAGGGCTTATGATCAGGCTAACCTAAGAAAAAGTTAGTGTCATGAGTGGGGTTCGAACTCTCGATCTTCAAGAGCCCCGCATGATGGAGTAAGGCTAATTACTCTCTGATGTTGCCCGGTGTCAGAGAGACTCCGTTCAAGACAGCCACAATAGCCCCGGCTGCCAGTGAGTCATTCGGCACGGAAACGCATGACACCTTTGACTGGGGCGGATGCTGTTTTCTGTCGAGACCGAGACACTTTCATGGGGGAGGTGAGAGGATAGGGGGATAGGAATTGATGGTAGGAGTTTATTTAGTGAGGAAAGTACCTCACTTGGGGATGGGACACCAGAACCCCTTTAGCCTTTTCACACCGTGCCATGCCGCTTGGATCATTATGAATCCCCTCATCAGGACAGTGACGAACGGTTCCCAGGGCCCAATACTTGGAAGTGGGGTTGGTATTTGAACCCCGGCTTGAATCCTGCTCGTAGCACTAACTTTTTCATTTCAACCAAGACCTAACATAAAAAGATTAATTAATTGAAAAAAAATTTTACTCAATCAGACCACTAAATATAATGGATTTACTAAGATAGACGGTTGCCAAGGCATGTATAAAAATTAATAACAGTGTTGAGTAGAGGGGCGGGTCGTTTTGGACCAGCGAACCTCCGATCTCGTTTCTACTATGCCGGTTTTCTTTCTCACCACAATAGGAGTACATAAACCTTCATGGAAAACACATTAAAAATAAAACGATAAAAACAATTAAATTACAATTAAAATAAATAGGTACAAATCAATAAATCTTCCTTGATTAAAAAAAAAACATATAATTTTAAAGTTATAAATAAATGACTCTAACTTCCAGTAAATAAATTAAAATAAATTCTTAACTTCAAAAAAAAATAAACAGTTATACGCTTCAATCGGAATCCAAAAATAAGCAAAATTAAAATGAACTTAAATTTACGATCGATCGGTATTAAACTATCAAACAGTCCAAATATTTTAATAAAGTGGTACCACTTCCCTTGTAAAACGACGATCCAACGACGAACAGGATGGCGACGATGTTGATAAGTTGATGAGGAAAAATGGTGACGATACGATGAGAAAAAGAAACGAAAATTTACTTCGACGTAACGTACAACGAACGAAAGACGACTGACTCTTATCTGCCGTAATCCGCCGTAGCCGACGCACTGAGCCAACCAACAAACAGGTGCGGATTAACGAAAAGCGATCTTTATATTCAACTATTAATTGGCGTTAACAAACAGTAATAACAATAATTCAGATTAAACAACAATTTACGTTAAAGAAAAGATCATTTTGCCCAACAATGGATGTTCGTTAGGTTTAACAAATTAGTATGTAATAAAAATAAAAATGTACCAGTCAAAAATGAACTTAAAATAAAGGTAAATTAAAAATAAAGAAAAAAGAAGGCTATTGATTTTTCTACCAGTTTGGTGTGCGAAAGTGCCTCTAATAACTTCTAATATCAAATTTTCCACCTTTTTGAAGCTTGTTTGGGTGTACCATGTTATGTAAACAGAATGAAAGATCGATATGGAGGATCAGGAGCATTTATCAAGAGAAGAAACAGAAATACATTCTTCTATAATGAACCCTCCAATTAAAAAATGAGGTTAAACACCTAGAGAAAATCTTTGATAAGAAAATTACCTGCAACCCTCACCTGCAACACATCATAACAAAAAGCACAATATTTCTAATAACCGCAAGAACTCCAGGCAAATAATCAGGACTGAAAGTCATAATGACTCGTTGGCTACATAGGTAGTAATAAGACCCAAAATAACCTATACATCCGTAATCTGGGTGGCCAAAGCTCAACAAATACAAGCTGCCCATAGATAGACAGCCTACAAAGATACAAAACCTGTGTATCACAGGGGCAATGAGAACAACCTATCTATTGCATTAGAAATTTTCCATTGGAAAGATTTATACAAGGAGAAATTAGGAAAAGTTCGTTTAGCCTCCAACAACAAAATTAGTTGAGAACTAAACAATCCAAGCACACAAAAATAATTAACAAAATCAGAAAATAGTGAAAAAGAAATGGATGTGATCCTGGAAACTTTGTAACTTATTTATCTAAGTTGAGTTATTATTTTGTATGTTATTTCTATCTAAGTTATTTAGATCTCCTTATCTCACTCTGGACTGATGTGTAAAAAAAAATATTGACAGAGTAATTACTTTTAATTTTCAATTTCCTCTTTGGGCTCCCTTTCAATCCACTCATAACAATCACATAAAGCGGTTCAAAAAAAGTTTTTACACTAAAATTACCATACTACTTGTTAATATCGAATATTGACTACTGTTCTGTATAGAAGGGAATCCTTTTATTGCATGTAATTGTACAAATTATTACATTCCTTAACAGATTGCCCATTATTTCTTAACCAAATTAACTTTCATTTTATCATTCCAGAAGTTAAATAACATTCTCCATTCATTCCATAGAAATATTTAAAATTGATTTATATATATTTTATAGTTCACCAATCAGAGCCATGGCCTCTTTTATGGCATTTCTCTCTCCCCTGTGACATTGATTACTAAATGGATCTAGCTATTATTATTGCTTAAATTGTAGATCACTTGTACAAATTCATACATACAAATATATTGCACTCATTCTGATTAGTCAGTGGAGTATTGGATATTCCTCCAGCGACCTACACAGCATTAATAATCTAACCTAAATTAGGATCAATGATGTGCTTTTATCAATGTTCCACCATCAACCCTAGATACACACACTGTTTGAGGGGTGTTTGTGATATATTTCACCATCGCCCCTCACCACTCACCCTAATAAATACATGCAATCAAAACGCATAGGATATAACTGTATACAGTAAAATACCCCATGACCTCTAAAAAATGAAACAGGGGACCCAGAATAAATACAACTGCTGTGCTCGAGAGACATTCTTAAATCCAGTGGTATGCCTTCATGCTATAGCCAATATGCCTCTTATCTGAGACACTACTTGAGCAGGCTTTTTTCCCAAAAGCAGGTGTCCGTGTGTCAATCGTGTATGGCCAATCCTCAATCAGGTGAGGAAGATTCTTCATCCCTGTCTTAGGTTCTTGGTGGGCCATCTACTGGTTGTGCTTTTGGAAAGCATGAGCCTCACGGATGACCCCACAAATTTTATTATTAGAAAATTAAATATTAAACTGAATGCGGCTATAGTTAATAATTGATAATAATAACATTTTAATTCAGATTGTTTTAATTCTTTTTAAATTGTTTGTTTTTAATTTTTTAAATTATACATATTTCTAAATTTATGTACAGTTACAACCTTTATACTTGTATGGTACATATTTGTAATTGGGAAAAAACAAATAAAATAAATTAATTAAGTGGATAAATAAATAAATAAAATGTCGAATCAATGTATCGATAAAAGTCGGAATTGAAAAGTTGAGCCATCGATTTATTTGTGGTACTGTTTTTTTGTTAGACAAACAATTAAAAAGAGAAATGAAATGAAATTTCTTGTTTTAGAGGAATATCTACGATGGTTAAATAATATTTTAACAAAAAAATGAATGATGTTTGCATGAACGATTGATGCAGAATAAGCAATAGTATAGGGGTTTTATGCAAAAGTATCGATATTTTGTTATATCGAGCCGGTGAACACATCCCAACTAGTTTGTTGTCCACTGTTTCCTCGCCGATCACTCCTCGTATTTTAAACCTTTTTTTCCTCCGTTTTCTACACTATTGAATTAAGTGTAAATCGTGCCGTCAAACCGGCGGACGTTTGTTAGTTGAGGCCGATTCGACTCCGAAGATTGACAATGGTGAGCCAAAGGTCGAGAATGCCCAATTTTGAAATTTCAAATTCATTTTTATTTCAAGGCACATACCATCATGCTGATCCAACCGGGGCCAAAAGCCGAGACTAGGACTTACTCAGACTACGAATCCGTCAACGAATGCCTCGAGGGTAAGTACAACAAAAAAATCCCAGGGTTTATTAACATTTAAAATTGAGTTTATGTCGACTATTTCGACTTGTTTGATTAGTTTGACAAATGGGTCACAGGGTAACGATATTAGTTACGAGAATTAACTGATGTGCATAATGCACTTGACAGAACTTTGAGGAGTCTTGTTCTGGGCAGTATTTACAGTTAGTATCAGAGCCTCTCTCTCAGAGGAGTTTATACAAGATAATGTACCGCAGGGAAGTATACTCAGCCCAACTCTTTTCTGTGTGCCCAGCGTGCCAAGATAACAATTCATGGTGTCGCACGTGTTGGAGGGGTGATGCAGCTTGGCTGTAAGGTCCGAAATGGAACACCACTGGACTGGAGGAAAATGCGCGAGCATGGCAGCGAGTTTAAGGAAAAACATTTTAGGTTTCTAAGAGATATTAAGATTATGGGTTGTATATAGTGGGGTATTTATTTCTTATAGGTAGATTATAGGTTAAAGTTTAAATTTAGTTTATGCTAGAATAGGAGTATGCTGGGCGGCAGTGCAGCATATTTCAAGGCTCCACCGCTGCTCCACCAAACCGGGTTGGGACGGAATGTTGACTACCCACAATAAAGCTGGAAACAAACCTGATCCAACACTATGCTACACCTCTCCTCGTTTTGGTACGGTGTGCACATCTGTCCGATATTAACAGCATGCCAGTCAAACAGTATCCTTATCTCGATACCTCTTTTGTTCTTAATGCACTATTTTGAGCAAAACCGTGTAATAAATTGTTGGTTTATTTTGTTCTATTAAAAATGGTATTCTGATGTTTAGATCAATTTTCTTCCAAACCATTAAATTATTTAAAAAAACAAACAAAAAACGAATGAATTTTTGATCTTGCTTAATTTGGTTTATATTAAAATAAATATGTTGTAATTAATATAACGACGATAATACATACAATTCGAAATAAAAATATGAGTGTCCTGTTCTTTTGTCTTCGACTATACTTGATGCTACTTGACGAAAATTTTGCCAGTAGGGAACTTGGTTGTATCGCATAGCGTAGAGAAGGGTAGCATTGTGTAGCATCGGGCAGAAGTGCACAGGGGGGGGGGAATACATACACTCTAACCCAGCTATTTAAGAATATTTATTGTAAATAAATATCATTAGTTTAAAAAAATATAAATAAATAAATAAAAAAAAAAAATTCAGTCGCAACATATATGATATGATATAAAATATATCAATTCCATATTTCAATATCTGGCCCTACCAAGATTAGGGATGGTTGAAATAATTTATAAGTTTTGAGAGATTAAACGACAAAATATAAATTAAACAAATATTAAAAGATATTTGAATATGTCTATTCAGAAAAATGAAAAAAAAAGTCTGAATGACCTTATGTGAGGTTTGTCTGTTTCTTTAGTGATTTTTGGCATATTGATTTCCAGTTGCAGGGATGAGGGGCAAAATATTTTATATCACTTTTTGCTCTGAGATTGTAACTTGCAGTATGCTTTTCTGTAGGATATAAGTGATTTCCTTATTTGAAATTTGATCCGTATTGATCATCTTTGTTCCGCCTATCCTTGCTGGGTAGGACTGTCAGACGCATTTGGTCATTTTGCTATTTACAGTATGTCTTCATCACCCAGCAGACCACAGGCGGAAATCTCACAATTTCCTTATTTATCAAAAAAGATTTTCATAAACAAAATTATTTTGGTAATAAATTGTGTTGTGCCTTATTGCAACAAGATAACTACATCTGTCAGACTTGCCATGAAGGAAACCATTTTACAAAAATACACTTATCAAATCATTTGTTAATGATTTAGACTCAAAATTTGAACGTTTTATTTTAGGTGTGTGCAAGATTTATGAAGAACACTTAAAGAGGCAGAATCCAAACACTCCTGCCATTACTTATGACATAAGCCAGTTGTTTGACTTCATTGATGCTCTTGCTGATCTCTCATGTTTGGTGTAAGTACAAGTACTTTTGAAGTAATCATGGAACACTTTGTTTTACTCTTTTGGATTTTACAGATACCAGAAAGGTACAAATACGTATGCACCATACAACAAAGACTGGATAAAGGAGAAGATATACGTCCTTCTGAGAAGACAGGCTAACCATCGATGATTAGAAACTTTTAATTTTCTAAATAACCCCTATCAGTTCCCTCTGAGTTTGAAATGAACAATTTAGCCAATCATTTTGCTAAATGTCTCAGATTTTTAAAAATAATTATAAATAATGTCTAGATAAAAGAATTATAGTTCCCTTTTTTCTTTCATTGTTTCATACTTGAAAAATATAAACATTTCTAAATATCGTTTGTACTTTTAATATAATTTTTATTTTATTAGCTTTAAAGTTTGTAACTTATATTCTTTAGTTGTTTTCTTGAATTTTATGTAGAAAACATGTAAGGAAATGCATTAATATCCGATTTTTAATGTGTTGCATAAGTGTTGTAAAGCCTGTATCTAATTACATATACACATATATATCAGTTTTTCCAAAATCAAACATTTAAAATGTTTTTACCAATTTGTTAAATACATGTACATTTTGACTTAAAATTATTTTTTCAGTATATTAATTTTTTTCTTTCCTTTTGGCGGTTATTCTTATTATTCTTAATAATTAATCCATTTATTCTTTTATTGTTGTTAATTTTTATTTCAACTAATACCGTATGTAAATAATAATTAATTGAGAGATGTTATTTGGTCAATCGGACCATGAAATCTAATGAAATTAATAATAATCTTTATTTCGAAATAACAACTTAGGTATATCAATATCTGTAGGTTTTCCTTATAAGTCTATGAACAATGAAAAACTAGAAAAAAACTCATTCTTGTTAGCACATAAGTGCATATATAACACATGAATAACTAAGACACCAAAATGTATTGTTAGTAATATTTGTCGGGTTGACAAGAAAATAATGCTTCATGTTTTCCTTCAGTTACCTCTTAATATAATAAATTACTTAGCAGTAATTTATTTGTTATTGTTCTATTCTATACTTTTGTACAAATCTCAACAATGGTTTGTTTACGTCAGTAGAATTTCATTACTTGGTGGAAATAATTCATATTTTTATTTCGATGTCAATGCTTGATTTTCACATAATTTCATTTTATAAATTTAAATTCAGTCAGAACGGTACTCAAACCGCCAGAAACATTAATGGCGGTATGAGTGGCACCATTCAGAGATGGTGCAAAAATTTTTGACAGGGGGATGCATCAAATACAAAAGGTGGAAGAATTTTGTGTGCTTTCGTCGAAGAAAATTTCAAGAACACAATCTTTATTATCATGGGCGTGTTATATCATTTCAATTTAATTGATCAAATTAAATTTTCTTTTAACTCTACTTATTTTATTAACTGATTAGAATTGTTGAAATTTTGTTTTTATTCACTTTTTTGTGTTCCACGGATACCTACTGATTTATTGTAAAGTGGATTGCAGGTGTAACACATCAATCAAAACTCGCCTACTAGTTTTTCATGGAAACTGGCTTTCAACAGCAGTTTCTTGCTTGAAGATGAGCTTCATCGTTTGGTGTTTGTTTTGTCTATGAAAATATATTCCTTAAAAAATGGCCTTGCTTTTACTCCTGAGAAGTCTGCTCCCCCCTCCCCCCAATTGAAATCTGCATCCATAGCATGAAATGCTCCATGCCCATTGAAACACTACAAAAATCTGGTATTAAGTTGAAAAGATTCCAATTGGATTAATCAAGGTCGAAACACTTTTTTGATAGATGCTATCTGAAGTATAACTGCAGCATAAAAAGTAATCTGAGGTGTAATTATCTGCCAATAACATCAATTTTGATCTCTTTAAAAAATAGTTTTGTCAAAACTGTGAGTAAGAACTATCTTGTAAATAGATTGACCAACACTCACCCCACCTTTAACATATTTATCCATTCTTTTGTTTCCAAAATATTATTTCTTGTTTTTCCCCCCTTTCTCAAGACCATAATCTTTGATTTTTCCTTATTGGTTGTAAGTCTCAGTGATCGTAATATTTCTCTAGCTGATTTATCTTTTTTTAGGTAATAACACCGAAAAATTACGGCGTAAAGATAGCATCTCATCCTGATTCTTTGCATCCCCCTCCCGCATGTTTATGTACATTTAACAAAATATTAAAAAGGTTAAACAACAGCAGGCTTAGAACACAGCCTTGCATGACACCAGGTCCTATGTAAATGTAAATGTTTTCCATGCTATATGAATTTAGTAGAAATCCCTATTTTAGTTTTGAAAAAAAGGTCTTTGTATTGTCAAGAACAGCTTTTAATAATAATGAATACAACTTAAATTTTTATTGTCTAGTTTTCAGTTTTGTTGTAATTAAGTTTAATAAATTAATGCTAGTTGAATACCTCCTTTGAATCCTGATCATAGTTTGTTACTTTGGACCTACTTAAATAGTTAATTAAATGTTTATACAAAATTGTGTGATGATTTAAAAAAATGCATTTAACTATGTACTAGAGATAGGTGTATCTATTTCATTTACATTCGAATCCGTTTGAACAATAATTTATTAATTATTATATTTTGCCCTGGTACTTATATGATAGAAAATTTATTTTGATGTGCTCAGAGATGAACACCCACCACCAATGTTTTGTTATGTTTATGTACAGGTGAAATCGAATGGTACACTTACTTCTTTTCCAAGTGAAGCCAGGGCACTTAATTATGTGTAACTTTACCTTATGTTTAGTACTAGTTTGATCATTGAATTATATTAGTTCAAATTTATGTATATTATTAGTACTATATTATTAGTATTATGTATACATGCATAGTTAGCACATAGTTTAGCCTGTCACTTCTCACAGTCCTCCAGCAATTCCAGTTTTCTTAATTTACAAAAAAGTACCGATAGCTGTAGCGATTATATATACGACGGGTGAAGGCAGACCTGCTGCTGAGGTGGGCTCTGAGTGCTAACAACCATTTGGTTCATTCCAGCCTTAACACAATCAGTTCGTAAATCCATCCCTTCACTCATTTAGTTTAGCCAGTCAGTGAGTACCAGTCACCCTTTTCAATGATATATAACTAAGGTAATATTTTGCCATAGGTCATTTCACATTACACATTCACGCTAATAAATACAATTACTCTCAACACAAACTATGGTATACACCAGTATCAATATTATACAATAAAACAATCCTATTTCATCCAAGAATCGGTACAGAACTTAGATAGTCGTTGCCGTGATAAATTACAATTCCCATTTCGAGTGGCATGCTCTCTAATGGAGCCAAGATTGCACTCTTCCATTAGGTGGGACACATTGAACAACCTTTCTCTGCGTGCCGAATACATAGGCAGGATTTGGCCCAAAATTTAGGGGTCAGACCTTCTGAGGGCCGACACTGGGAGAGCTGTGTCGTTCCAGCCAACCGACGCTACAATTTTCTTTTAATAATGGATTTTATTGCATTTCTAAAAGACAGAGAGCTGGATCGCTGTTAATTCAGGAGGTTGGGACGTCCTGGCCTTAGCTGCCTCGTCCTGCTTTTCATTACTCTCCAAACCTTATAATTTTTCCGAAGGATTTTTAAAACAAAAAGTAATAAATTCTTTGATTATCTGGTCCTCAAACAGGTTTTACTTATTTTATTCGTTATTAGTGTGTAATAATACCGTTATTTAATGCATTCTTTACATGTAGGTTGATGAAAATACGACATTAAAAAGGAAATATAATCTTTGAGACAACGAACATCTGCAAAACACGACGGACCAGAGATTGTAACTTGTATAGATATGTATGTAGCTCGTTAAAGAGAAAATTAAAAAAAAACCTGAAATTATGATACCAGGGAACGAATAAAACTGCAGATATGCCCTATTTTAAAAGCGGTTTAATGAAGAGGGAGCTATTTGAATTGAAAAAAATCTCCAAACCGGTTTCGGTCAGGGGGAAATATTTATTGAAACATCTCCGGCCCAGGCAGTAATGGATCCGTAATCTGGAGGGGCATTGCGGCTATGTGGGTGAGGACCGAGGAGGAGAGGTATCTCTGGAGGAAGATATATAGCCGGACGGGTTGAAAGGCAATGCTAAGTGGTTTCTTCTGTAAATACTCGGCCAAAGCGCGAGCCATACCCAGCGGATTCCTGCGGGATGATTTCGTCCACCGGAGTTTTTTTTCGACAAACATTCCTCTCTGCCAAAAGGTTTTTGGCAAATGTCCGCCGAAGGTTACTAGAACAAAGCAAGAATAATAAAAGAACAATTTTTCAAGCCAAGAAAGTCTTTAGCTTCTGCTTTTTAGGAATAGTTTGTTTTATTATTGTGCCTAATTTAGAAAAAGTAAGCACAAGTCATGGGAATTGAGGCAAACATGTAGAGGCATAAATAAATCTTTCTGAGAAAACTGTATGTAATCAATCGATTATAACAACAAATCCTGTACAAATTCACGAAGAAACTTCGTGACTGAATGAAATACTTTGTGAATGAAATGTATGAAGATTATTTTCTTAAAATATGCCGTTTATAACAAAATGTTTGCTTCCTTTTTCTATCCTGTTGAGTTATGGCGTTTTAATTTCATGTTTTAGGTAAACCGCGTGAAATACTTCACTACATACATTTCCAATGCGGCTTAATTTAATTTTAATTTTCTAATAAATTGCAAGAGGTTATACTAAGTAAAATTAGGTCAAGAATGAACTTGAACTCAATACATCATTATATAGTTACATTATATTAAGAACACTCTGGATCAAAGTTTGGCCTTGAAGAAGAATTCAAATTCAGTGGTTACAGCCAAGCATTCGACCTATTTTAAGATCATGGTCAGGGCAAAAGAATCTTGTCAATCTGCAGACACATTTAAAATTGTTTTGCTCTGATGATGACCTTAAAATAGGTCGAAAGCTTGGCTATAACTAAATTGGTTTTTACCAGTTAGGATAGCCGTGTTGGAGAGGATGATCTCCTAAGTATGTAGGCAGATGATATCCGATAGAATTTCTCCGTCAAGTAATGATGAGTGAATGTTATGCTGAGCTTTTTTTACTAAGTGATATGCTTCTATATTTCTCATCGTTTCATCGTGGGTTTTGAACCAGCTTTTTGTAAGTATGCGGGGCCGCTGGATTCGAACCCGGGACCTTTACCTTACAGTAATGAGCGCCTTGTTCTACCACCGACGCTCCCTGTTTTTCTAATTTTGTGGATGATATGAGCTCTAGGGTGTCAGGCAAGAATTTGCCTCCTGTAGTACTTAGTAGTAAGTAGAATAGTTCAGGTGAAAGTCTCGTTCGAAATACGCCAGAAATGCACATCCCATGGTTATGGATTTTTGACGGAGTTCGCCACAACAGCAGAGGCTTATAAAAAAAACCTATTTATAAATATGTCGGGTTCGAATTCAGGGCCGCTGGATTCGATCTCCGGACCTTTGCCTTTCAGTGATGAGTCACCATGCCAAGGATATTAAATACTAACATTTTTTAAAAAACACAATCGCTTAAATGATGTTGGGGAATGGCTGCAAGGGAATGAAGATGTCTCATTGCATTTAACATCTGTGAGTTTTATTTGTCTTGTCCAATTTTTTTTTCAACGGCTTGCCCTAATGGTGAACTGGGAATCCCAGTTAAGTTGGGAAATGGCGCTCCCTCGCCTTTATTCTTCCGTGTAATTTTTTAACCCTAGAAACAATTTTGGAATGGGGATGTGCCTAGGCTTCAATAACTACAAAAAAATAACGACGAACAAAGTTTGACCATGGCATTCGTAATACTTTCTTCGTTAGTTCGTACTGGTGCTTCCACAAACTAAAGCGCTTATCTAGAACGAACTGTGATAAATTAAAAGTAATATTTAAGTTTCATAACAAAATTGAAAGAACAATTCAAGGTTCAAGATTCAAACGCATGGACCCAAAGGACAATAGATGGAACCTAATATAAGGCATAAGTTGTAATAATTACCAAAAAGTATATTATGGTCAAACTATAATTGGGGATCTCATACCTAATTTTTATTTCTTTATACATTATAACTTCTCTATACATTGCCGAGTTCACAACTACTCTTTCAACTTTGACAATACCAGAATAATCCAGATAGAGAATCCCTAGATAGGAGATTACATAAGATGTATATATGTAAAGATAGAAGTGCACGTAATATCCAAAAGAAAGTAAATAATCTGAGGGTAACGTTTAACGCCATTTTGTGATATGTTGTATCTTATCTGAGGTATTAATATTCAAATAATAGAGTGAATTTCCTGCGGAATGAAATGAGTTCCGGTTGTCTCTTATACAGGGAGTCTTTTTTATTATGGCCCGGCTGAATTTCTCTTGAACCAATGACCTCCGTTTCGAGATGGAGCAGTTAATGAAGTATGTTAGAAGTTAGGGAAACAATTTCTTTATAAAGGAATAGTACATTCAAACACGTAGTTCGTCTCGAGACCCTAAACCTAACCACTATAACAAGATATAGAGCGATTGAAACACCTTATATGTTTACTAGTGATAGGTAATAACTTCTTGTTGAGGAAATTTTACCTTGTTAATTGCCATTTATGCGACCGAAACTCTCTCCAATAAAGGTGGGATAAAAGAAGGGTGGTTAAGATATGCTTCTTACCCAGGGGCTCCCGGTGAATTTCTGTTGAAATAATGACGCTACCAAAAAACAGTCTTTAATATTTTTGATTTTTCAAAAAATTAAAAAAGTTTCAAATTTTTTAAAATCTTTCTTTGGGGAAACCCTCTCATGGCCTCCTTTTTTTTTCTTTTGGTCCCCTCGGTCACTCGATGCAACTCCATTTGACTATTTTCTGTGGGGCCATTTAAAAAAAAAAAAAAAGGGTCCACTCCAAGCTAATCATACCACCCCCAGTTGAAGTACTGCGACAAAAGACAAAATGCTTGTCAATCCATCTCCCCTGACTCGATCGCTTTAAGCACCGGTGTGGGTAAAAAGAGCAAATCTTTGTATCTTTTTGGAAGTTAGGCAATTGGAACATGAAAGGTGACAAATAAATACCAAACCAAATGTTTCCTTCTTCATTAAAAAAAAATTATATATATATATATATA
>CM077106.1:10848355-10867393 GCA_039619505.1 Cimex hemipterus | reverse complement strand
ATATATATATATATATAAGATATAAAATAATAAAATAAAAAAAATGTTTCTTTCAAAGTTTTTTCCATACGTGTGTCATTTTTTGTTCAACTAAAATTCGATTGCACCCTTGTTTTCAGCGTAAAAAATCCTTTAAAATGATGTATCAGGATGTCTATACATGGTCGTATTTAAATTTTAAAGCTGAACTGAGCTGGTTACTTTTTATGTATGTATCCAAATTTTCTTCAAAACAATTTGAAATTAGACTAAAAAATATCAAACACGTATTTTTTGATGGCGATATTGGTTCAGGAGAAATTCAGCCATTTAAAAAGTACACCCTTCGTATGAACTTATGTACCCTTATTTCATCTTTTTTCTACAAGTAGATGTTGATAACGGCTTCATTCATCTTTCTCACAGAACCTTGCTATAGGAGGCTACTTTGTCTGGTATTTTAACCCCTGGAAATTTTGCTAGTGCGGGCCCATTGCTTGATTTAGCGGTCATAGTTGATGCTTTATGCCACTATTGGATCATATTTATTTGTTTGACTTTCAACGTTAGAGCAATCTAATCGAAAGATTTAATTTTTTATTTTCCATTCCAGTTTTTCTTCTTTTTTTATCCTCTTCTTTATCCTCTCCTGAAGGATCTCCTCTAGAAGATAATAAGGGGAGAAGGCAGGCGACCGCGGTTGAATGAAAAACCGGATAAAGAATCCAACGTGTGTATTTTGTTTCTTAAAAACAACCCACACACACAGAATTTTTCTTTTGTTTATTTCCTTCTTCCACTGAATTTTTCCGTGTCTCCATCATTTTTCATTTTACTCTCTTTCTCCTCTCTCGCTTTTTCTTTTCGTCTCTTTTTGACCAATCTAAAATCCGATTGCGACATTCAGTTTTCAGCGTAAAGAATCGTTAGAAATATGTATCACGTTCGTATTTGAACATGTGATGTTGAACTGGGCCTGAAGTACCCTGTATAATTTTTCTCGAAAAAAATTTGAAACTAGTCAAAATAACATTAGACATTTTTTTTGACAGTTCATCAAGGTTGTTATTTTGATAAACCTCATCAGACTGCAATAAACGGCTGGACAACTCCAAAAACATTATAGCAATGATAATTAAACCAGCTAAAATAATAATAAAAAAAACCTGTAAATTGATTTTATAAATAAATAAATACAGTTGGCTCAGTATGAGTATTTTATCTTCTCTCATTTTACCTGAAAAACCAAATATATATTTAAAAAAATTTTTTTTAAGAGGGTTCGCAATAGTAGAGGTTATATAAACCCTTAGGGTGCCGGTGTTTTTGATAAAAAGTCCATTTTTAAGTATGTCGGGTTCGAATGCAGGGCCGCTGGATTCGAACCCGGGACCTTTACCTTACAGAGATGAGCGCCGTGTCAAAGGCTGAACCTTGCGGCCACCGACGCCCCTCAAAATATTTTTAAGAGAAATTTATTTAGTTAATTATTTATTTACAGACACTCCTTATTAGAAGAGTATTGTATAAACAAAACGTCAAAAAGGAAAAAGTTTTAATAGTGTACCTATAGGTATAAATTTCACAATTGTCTCAACACCTAAGTAAGTAAATAGAAATGAAAAAATGCACTAGTGTATGTCCAATTGTCATTGTATATTTATATACAATTTATATTAATTAATGTTTATGATAGCTTTGTGAAAGGGATAATAAATATCGAAAGCTTGGCGGTTGTGCGATAATTATCATTCTTATACCGTGCCTCTGACATCAAAACATCAACCAGCATAACATTCATTAAATTTTAAACTGGTTGTTCATTTAATCACGATTCCCGAGTGTGTTTTGTGAAAATTTATTATCGGAGGGTGCCCCGGAGCAAACGAGTCCGTCTTTTTTCTTTTCCTTTTGTCCGTCCGGGACGGCTTTTATTGTTCTAGGACAATGGCAGACGAGGAGGCCCCGCGGCCAGTCATTACGAGGAATCAGTCAATATACCAACCGGCTTCAATTACCGCCCTCGTCCTCGGGGGAGGATCCGGCCGATGGATATTATTTACACATAATTGCCGGTAAAGTTACTCGTTATAGATCGTGGAGAGATCTTATGTTAAAGGCGATCTCGAACCATCTTTTGTTCTAACGGATGAGTTTTTCCTTTTATTTCTTCTACCTTTCCACGCCGTGCTAAATGATCTAAAGAAATGATTTTAAATCGCATCAGACGATTACTAAAAAATTGGGACGTATGATAATCTAAACTATGATTAAATTTGTTGATTGAGTCCCTTCAACATACGGTTTATATCTATTACATTTCTGGTTTTTATTAGCCGTAATGGGTTATCTAATTCCTGGATTGACGTAAGCACCTTCTAGTTGTCTCGGTTTTCAAACATTTCGCCTAAGTTACTGTCAAGAATTCTGAAAGGATTACAATCTTTTGTCGACGGGTTTGGAATGTATAAAATGTGTGGCAAAGTGTCCTATCCTATTTCCATTAATTTTTCGTGTGCGAGCCAGTGTTGTCTGGGAATTTTTGATTAACCAAGCCTGGATCAAATTTTGTAAAAGTTGTGCGTGATACAGGTACATAACAGCACAGTATATCTTTCCTGTAATTGTTGGACACGGAGGCAATAGCTAATAATGCGATTTTATTACTTTTTAAATTAATTCATAATTATGAAAGGTATAGGTTGAAATAAAAAAGTCAACGTCACGGACGAGATTCGAACCCACGGCCTTCGGCTAAATATGCCGCTACTCTACCACTTGAGCTATCGCGACTTCGGATACTCGACATCAACCTCTCGGAATGTTAAATTCCCCTTTCAACCTCACTTCTCAAATTTTCCCTCCTTTTTGCTATTTTTTATTTCAACCAATACCTTTCATAAATTCACTAATTTCGAGGTCTACTTGACCAATTAATGTATTACAATTAATTACGGTGTTTAGTTGAGATAAAAAAGTAAATGGCATGAGCGGGATTCGAACCCACGATCTTCGGCTTGATACGCCGCCGCTCTACCACTTGAGCTATCGTGATCTCGATCCACTCGGACATCAACTTCCTATCTCAACCCCCACCTTTTGAATTTTCCCTCCTTTTAGCCATTTTTACAAATGTGTAACCGGATTGGATTCTTGACGACAAAGTGGAGATATTAGAATTATCTCACGCTTGTTAATACGATGTGCTAAGACAAAATTGGAATTCAGATGTTCATATTGAAAGAAATATTGGTCAAAGATTTTACAAATTCACTGTTAAATTGTCATCATTTCAAACCGACATTGCTCGAATGATTTAGTTGTATAATATTTTGAAACAAATCATTCTAATACACTATTTTACTGCAATATTTGAGGCATTAATTGAACTACAACGCCTTCCATTTATTACGATTTGTCCAATGATTTAAAATCGAATACGCCTTGCCTTTTTGGCTCAAAGATAAATGTATTTGAAGTCATAGATCAGTGTTTGAACTCCAGTGTGGGTGGACCTGTCAAACAGCAGTATTGTTCTTTCTAAAATGGAAGAAAGTGGATGTTTATAACTATTTATACCTATTAAATTTTCACTAGATTTCGATCCTAGAAGTCTGTAATTGTCAGTCTTCTGTTCAGTTGTCTCTTAAGACTTGTGTGATGAGTCTATGCCAGGCTTCTTCTTGCTAGGTATAGTCCTAATTATTTTATTTGAGGTCAAGACTGTTTTTCAATGTGAACGTACATGTGTACTTTTTTCTTCATTCGGTCTTGCCCTCCACTGTATTTAGTCTATTATCACTCAATTCTTTTATGGATTTTTATGGACTAGACAACTTATGGAAAACCTTCCAGTATGTATGCGTAAATTTATACTTTCATAAGTTAATCATGGAATTATCATATTTTTATCATTTCATGCCTATTTTGATCAGTTAAAAAAAAGTATAAATAAAAGAGGCTTTAACAGTTGAAATACAACACCCGGGATGGGTGATTCTCGAGGCCTGTTGGTAATTTCTTGAAAATTACAAAAGCTGGAATTGGACTGCGAAAAGTGATACGCTAGTTCTTATAGCCTGCAGACCCAAGCTTCTTTAGCAAAATTTATTAAATTGAAACAACAAGGATTGCTTGAAGAGATTAGGTATTCTCTTGTTATAGTGGGTAAGACTAAATTTAGAAAAAAATTGAACATGGCGTTATTTGTTATAAAATGTACTAACTTTTATTACTATTGTCTTTGTTCTAAACAAAACGGTTTCTGTTTGTGTTTGTAATAAAAAGAACGCTTCAATGTTACTAACGCCAAATGATCGTGACTCCTAACAACAGAAATAGTGGCTGTCATTTTCTAAAATTTCATGATGTGTCAATCATTAAGAGGGGAAAATCACGGGGTGGGTTGAAAACCCCATCGAGCGACCGACGTTTATTGCGATATACGAGCCGAGTTTGTTCAAATATTTACCGAGGGACAGCTGCGACGTCGGCAGCCCTCGATTACAGCAAATATTTACCGTCGACTTTCCCCTGCAGCCGTACGTTTTCGAAACGCGGCGCCTCGGCAGACTTTTATCAACGGAAATACGATAGTTTCTCCCTTATCGCCCTGTTTCCAGGCGTCTCGTTTCCGGAAGTGGGCTCCTTGTTGGGTAACAACCGGTCTCCGGTTGCATGGGCTGATATCATCTTTGGGTCAAACGGCAATGGTGTGATTTGGCTTAAATGTGCTGATAGGTTGCGTGACACTTGGTGAGAAGGCAAGGCATGAATTAGCAAGCGGGAGGAGTCATGATCACATTAAGTGAGTTACATTGAGAGACGTGAATAATATAACCAGACTGAGATATATAAAAGAAATAAGTCAAGCAAATTATCTATATTATTTACAGGTTATCAAATCAAATCAAATTTCATTACTTTAAAATGTTACCATTCTTTGACAAGGGTTGCATTGTGCATTATAATACTATATTATTTAATACAATTCATTACATATTTGTATGTTACAAATAGAAAGTAAATCAATATAATGTAAATGAAACAGATAAAAGGATATTTTTTTACATACATAATTTTATTGGAATGTCATTTTTGAAAGGGTACCCCGATCAAGCGCAGTGGATCTCAAGATCGCAATGGAAACAATGAGAATGAATGGCAAGTCCGCTGGGATGTTAAGACTGAGAAGTTAAAAAAGAAACATAGAGTCAAACCCTGGGTCCCGGAAAGAATGAAAAAGAGGGAGAGGATTAATCTCACATGATTAAGGATAGGCCACACTCGCCTTACCCACGGTCACTTCCTCATTGGAAAGGGTACTTCTGTACGGCGCAGTTATAACAGTGAAATGTTTTAGCAGAATGCGAACGATTGGCGACCACGATGGTGCGACCTACCGACCTACGAAAATAAGTCAAATGTTCTGATGCATGACAGCGAAGTGTAAACATAGACTCAGTGAATATTTAAAATCAATAAATGCGTACGAGAACATATAAACAACCATACGTTGCATTCCACGCTTTTATTATGTATGAATGTATTTATTAGCGCGAATGAATGAAGTATGCATGGTTGAGGCTGTAATGGAATATTGAGTACCCACACGCCCACAGAATCAGATAATCTAATATCTTTAGAGGGATATGAAGGACGGACTCGACGGCATCCCGGAAAGTGTGAACGTATTTATTAGCGGGAGTGGACGGGTCTGCCTAGAAATATCTATCTACTACTCCGTTGTCAAAAACGTCGGTTAGGTTAAGGAATATATGTAGTGTAATAGGGGGTGAAACGCTGGGCAATAAAAAAGGCACAGTGTCTTGCCAGTTTTAATTGTAAATACGACATGAAAGATTACGCAGAATGAACTTATTTATTGGCGTGAATGACGGGTAGTTCGGGGGCCGCGGTAGCTGAGTGGTTAGCGTGAGAGACTCTCGGTCTAGTAGACCACGCGGTCGCGGGTTCGATTCTCGCCGTCGCCCCTGACCCTTTTTTCACGATACCCTTCCCCCAAAAATCGAATTACGGACATTTGGACTCTGAAACTTTAGGTTGAACCTGAACATAGGTTTGATTAATATCTAATAGTAGAATGAGGTTGAATGTCTGTAATACGTGTTCAAGGAATATATCGTGTGTAAGATAGGTAAATAAACACAATAATAAGAAAATCCCGATAAACATATGGATCGCCTAGTAACGAAAGGTATTTGACAGAAAAGTGCTGAAAAATGCAGAAAAGAATACATATTTTCGCGATTATAAAATAAGGTGAGAAGGACAAAAATGGGAAGACCCTGGAAATACGTTAGTCGGCCAAAAAGAAAAGAAAAATTGAAAGAAACATGCAAACAAGATATTATGAAAAATAGGCTCATATCGTATAGTGTTTGGTCTCAAAAGATTTATTGAACGGAAAAGGGTCTACTTAATATTTCTCTCAAATTTGGGCCAATTATTAAAAATTTAACGCCTACAATTAACGCTCTTAATTTAATTACTACTTTTAAGTATCATTTCCTAGTATTGAAGATATGCCCATCCTTTACTTTAGGTAATTTTTTATAATTATGATAAACGTATTTAATACCTTAAAAATATATAAATAAGGTAATGTAATTTTTAAGTTAATTTCTGCAATCGGCATAATACTGCCTTTCTTTGGCTGGAGTAACTCAATGTAAATCAAGCAGAGTACCCCACAATAATATTGCATAACTGATACTTAAGTGTCTTCTTGTAAATTCAGTCGAGTCTTCTTGTAAAAAAAAAACAGCGAGAACGAGTGGACCAATTGGTTAACGGCAATCGTCAAACTATCTAGACTGAAAAGAATGGTTTTGAAACGGTGTCGAATTCATTTGCCGACCTTTCTCCCCGTCCCAGCCCGGCATGAGACTCACCCTGGATTAATTTTAGAGGGTAATGAATCGGGAAACCGGAGAGCGATATGTAATTGTCAGCCGGTGGCTGGATATATGTTTATTATGCCCCTGGCCTTGTATTTCTCCGGCGATAACTCTTATAAATTTAGCCCCTGGGAAAATGCCGAAATCACGACAAGTCGGATTGTTAGCTGATGTTTTATGCTTCCTCGGCCGACCATAACGGTCAAACGACGTTTAAACGGTGTCATTATTAAAAGTAAAAAAAATACGAAAAAAACAGCACTATCTACAAGAGAATTTCATAATTTAAAGCTTTGAATATTAAATTAAATTAGAAATTTTCAAGTAATGTAGGCAGAAAACACCTTGATTACAAGATCAATAACCTTGTAAATAAAATGAGCCTTTTCTGGTCAATTCATTTGATGCTTAATTCAAACCTGACTCAAATGGCTTCAAAAAGTCTTGCGGCGATCGTCACTGCAAGGCAAAGGTCCCGGGTTCGAATGCAGCTGCCGATATACTTACAAATATTTTGTTTTTTTTTTTTCAAACACACCCGCACTCCGAGAGTTATTTAAAAAATTGCACAATATGAAATATTAGTTGTTGATATTGATTTATTTGCTAGTTATGCAAAATATTTGTTCGATTTTTCGATGGGTATTTCGTTAAAAATAAAGTCATAAAATCTAACTCTATACATAACATCACAATTCACCTGTTTTGACCTCTTTTTACTTTTATATAATGTGTTTGTTATATAGTTTCCTTTTATTGGCCATCTTTCTTGAACAATTCTAGAGAGAACAACTGTTAGTTCTCCGAGTCCTTTAAATTTTGCTCTATTTTCAGAAGTGTCCAATATGGGACATCCAGTTAATATTAATAATAATCCAAGCAATATTAGGTAAACTGTGAGATTTATAGTTGTACGTATTATCCTCAAATTAGATAAACTGCTTACTTAAAACGAAAATTCTACGATTTTGGACATTTTCTGGGTCCGTGTATTCTCGTTATTTACGCACTTCGGCTTTCTGTCATTTTCAGTACGGAACTACCCAGAACAAGAAAAATGTCAAACGTGATTTTAATGAAGAACATCCGTGAATTTCTGTTCAGTTCTGGATCAAATTTTTATGAAAGTATTCACATAAATGGAATAGGTAAATCACAAAATTTAAAGTGTATAAAAGAATTATAGAGTAAAAAATGTTAAAGCAATAGGGATGGCATAGCTGAACAATGATTATTCATTATTTTATTAAATATTAAAGCAATAGTTCTCAATAACATTCATATCTCTAAAATTGACTACCTTAGGTTCGAACTTGACTCACGCTTCACCTGGAACAGATGTACACAAATAAAAGGGCAGAAACTGAACAGACGCATCGGACATATTTATAAACTACTTGGACGCAAATGTAACATCTTGACATAAAACAAATTGCCACTTTACAAAACAGTAACTGATTTGGACATATGGACTAGAACCCGATATAGCGGTGGAATTAATACCTTATTTAGAAGGTTGATGATATCAGGCCCCAATAAATATACTTCCATGTCCAATTGATTTTATTACCGACTGGTGTGTGGCCTGATATCTCCTATAGAGTATTATGCACTAGAACTATGTATCGCTAAACCTTCAGAAATCCCCAGAATCATAGACCACTATGACCTCGAAATATCATTTGTAAATAAATTAATCCCTACAAAATTGTACCCAACATCGATACATGTTTATCATAATCCATCCCTATAATCCGTCAGACGACTAGGGCGAAGATGACCCGCCAGAACTAATCCACTTGTAAAGTTAAAGGAACAACTGTGATTGCCAACTCGTCTCAAGACATTGTTGATTGAAAAACATGTATGATAAAATCCATAAAATTACAAAATGTATTATTTTATAGAGATCATAAATATTTTGTTAGAATTTTTTTCCATAAACATAATCTAAATCAGTTTTTGATGTGTACGTAATAATAATAATACTTTGTGCCTGACGAAGAGCAAGGAGAGACATCGAGTGACCTGATCGAGATTCTTCGAATTTAATTTGATTTGCAATTTTTTTTTCTTTCTAAATTCCAATAATTGCTTCGAACAGAGTTTAAAAATAAAAGATATCTATTTATTACAGCCATTTGGTTATCGTGTTGCAAACCAGTTTGACAGACTGGTTTTCTATGTTCGAAATCGTTCTTCAGGGGCTCTTGAAAATTGCATTAACATGATCGACGAGCATTTATCTGTTAGGGGGAACGATATTTATTCCACGTCAGCTGCACAGAAAAAAATTGAGGGATAAATTCAATTCCCGGCGGTAATTAAAGCTCTCATTACAGGCGGACAATGCGTTGGGCAAAAGATGAAAAGAAAAATAATTGAGACGAAACAAAAACAAACCAGGACAAAGAGGCCGGCGGGATGGACTCTTTGTTAATGTTTTAATTATTGGTTTTGAATGCACGGATTGTTTCTTGCTTGGGTCGAGTCCGAACCGGTTTCTTTTCCATTGCAAGCATTTATAAGGCTACGTCCCCCGGAGAACGGCTATTATACAGACTTGTTACGAAGATTGCCAGATCTGATCACAATATAAAACAATAATTAAAGACAATATTGCATGTGCATCTCAAACATAGGCAACCTAATAAAACAAGATGTTTTTATACGATATACATTATTACCAGAATAATCAAATCATTATAAAACGTTTTTCATAAAACTTAAGCTGAAGTTTTAATAGGATAGAATCTTATCTCTAAAGGATAGAAGAAATAATATCCGATATTGTACATACATGTCAGTATGTCTCCATATTACAATTTTAAATCCATTATATTTCCTAGTCCGATTGGCCAAATTACTTCTTTCAATTAATTAATCTTTTTATGTAAGGTTTTGGTTGAAATGAAAAATGGCAAAAAGGAGGGAAAATTCGAAAGGTTGTAGGCTCGGAGGGTGGTTGGTGTCCGAGTGGATCGGAGTCACGATAGCTCAAGCAACAGCGGATTTAGCGGAAGGCCGTGGGTTCGAATCCCACTCGTGCCACTAACTCTTTCAGTACAATTTTGTTAATAACAAATATAACAAATATCAGAGATAAGACTAATTGGGAAGAAACAAACTGGTCTTATTGGTATGTTTTGTGTGTAGTTTTGTAAATCCTGTGAAATTTTTTTGGGATCATGTTAATGTATTTGTACACTGACAAGCAAAAACGTCCACCCACTTGTAATATAACTAGATTTGTATAGAGTTTCATATATTAACCAAAGTTTCACGTTTTTTTAACGTTTAATAATTGAGCCTTTGCCTATGAAAGTATTTCATAAATAGTAAAATTCCTAAAGAAAAAAAGTCGGACAGATAAAATTTGTTTTATATATTCAATTAACAATTCAATATGGCGTACGTGTTGTGTTACGTCTCAAAGACGCCTCGGTATAGTTTCTACCAGTCTGGAAAGGTCTCTTTGCTGGAGGTTAGCCCATTCTTCACGTAGAATCCTTTCAAGATGGTGGGCGTGGGACAGAAAGTGGACGTGCTCTTTTGAGGTTATCCTGTTCAAGTTCGATGGGGTTCAAGTCTGGTGAACGGGCTGGCCAGGCTAAGACCCCGATGTTATGCTGGAGATAGTAGAGCAAATCTGCACATATTTGCAAAATGTACAGCCGATCAATCGTGTAAAGCTGTGCTCTCGAGCAAATAGGCGCCGTGCAATTATGTGTGCTCTGGGCAATTCCGGTCCTATTTAGGAACCATCATTCCGTACTGATTTAATCTTTCTCGAGTAGTGCGTTCAGAAATTTGGACATCTCGATCATCCTCTAGCTGATGAATAACTTGAACAACAGTAAGTTGCCAGTTTCGCAAAATTCTCAATGTCAAAAAACGGTCTCCTGTGGTTCTGTCACCCTAGGGCGTCCTGAACCGGGCCTTCTATGGTAGGATATAGTTTCTCGAACACATGTCTAACAGCGTCTCGCAGAGTTTCGTCGGGAACGCAGATGGTAATAGCCGCATACCTGGTGGAATGTTTATCATCACTGATTGTCATATCACGGCCAGCATATTCAGCACTATGTGGTAGTTTTAAGATTAAAAATTGAAATTAAGAAGGCAAAGATGAATACGAAGAGTTTATTGCTTAAAAATTCAAATGAGACTGAATAAATGTTTTAAAATCCGTAAAAAGTAGACATTGAAAAATCCTTTATCCTTGTTTTGGACTAAGTGTGTTTACCTCTTGAAAATTGATACTCCCAATTTTAAACATAGCGTAAACACATATTTATTAGTAAAAACGAGTTAAGGGCAGTATTTTATTCTATCGAGAAAATAGAGCAAAAATCAATTGGGTGGAATTTTTTGGCTGTCAGTGTATTTCTCTTTTGGGTTTATGATCAAATGGTGGCTCATTTTTTAGTCTTTGGTTGGGCGGTCTTTTTACAGTTCGAGTTTATTTTTTTATTTAAGTAAAATGATTAATTTTGTCAATGTGGTATGATTGTTATGAATTACAGTGAAGCCAGTTTTGTCTGTTCTTGTGATAAGTCATTTTTACTACTACCAGGGAACTATGCGTCTCTAATAGCCACCTTCACGAAGCTTATGCGGGTGTACCATGTTAATCAATCAGACTGAAAGAGGGGCAGGGAGGAACAGCAGCTGGACCTGTCACCTCCTAACCCGTACACCCCTCTCCTACCACAATACCATTCCTAATCTCACAATCCAGCCTCAATCTAAGGTGTATGCGACCCAGGATGGATGTACCAATAGCGGAGGGTGGTGAGGGTGTACCGAAAATTGCCCCTGGCCGGTCAATAGGTTTCCTACGGTTCCTGCCCTTTATTAAACATCGGAAGGAGGGGCCGGAGACAACCGTCGGATTTCGGACTATCGATTATTTTCTGCGGCGCCACCGACAATTATCGAGCTGTGCGACAACCGCCGTTGTTCCCTATGACGCACGACGAGATAAAATGCTTATCGCTTTTTCTCGGATGAACGGCTGGCTCTATTACTTGTAAACCCGGGGAACAAAACGCGAAATGAGGGATCTAAAGTTGGCTGACATTTCTGACGTTCAGGGAAATTTAACAAAGTATGGCGTCAATAAAGTAGAAGGCAAAAGAATTGTCAACCATTATCAATTATAAAATATACAATATAGATCAATATAGAAAGTGTGGCCCTGTTTTGACATAGTGTCTTTTACTGGGTCATTACAAATTTATTGTGATTAAAAGACGACATGTTTTGTTCACCTTCACCAATTTTACACCGATGAATATAAGCCAATATATTACCATTACTTTATCAGCTCAGCCATTTGTTGGTTAGCAGATATGCAGTTTGAATCCGATAGCAATGGAATCAAAATGATCTAGCCCAGATCTTTCTTTCCCCAAATATTACTAATTTCAGTATGATCTGACTTTTTGGTCAACAAGGCCTAAATCTCCTCTGATAATATAAGTTATAACAAATGACTGATTACTTTCGATTACAAAACAAAAGACGGTTATAATATTGCGCGGCGTAATGGATATAGCGGTGTAATTCGAAAAATTTGCTTTGACAATTTATTCCTTGCATTATTTTGAATCTACTGAGGTGTTACGTATAAATCTTTGCATAATAGCCTTGCACTCTGGATCATATTTAACGTGGCAAACGCCTTCATGCATTCTATTGTGCAGAACACTGTAACGTTCAACCTACTAATAGAAATAATAACGAAAAAAAACAATTTTCACCAAGTTTATTGATTAGTAGACATGGTAATAGAAATGAATCGTCAGGACGTTACCAACACAACAATCTTTTTAAACATGGCAGTGGAAATTGACTTTTAATCTGATAATATAAGTAGTAGCATATGTATACTTGCTTACGTTCAACTCAACGAGGTTCATTTTAAACAGTTTAAAGTTATAACCTGTCTTTATCTCTCCAACGAGAGGTATTAGGTTGGGCAACCTTTTATCATACCTTGTCCTAAGTAAGCAATCTCAACGGGGGAGGCTTTCAATTGGCACTACCAATTCGCCAGGATAGTAGGTGACATAACGCTAGTCTTTAGAGTACTAGCCAGTGAGAAAGCAAACTGGCACGGTTTTAATAGATATCCAAAAGGCCACACTATTTGGCATAATGGTATGGCCAGCAGGTTAACGGAAGCTTCCTTTCCTTCATAATAATAATAGTCCAGTCCTATATCTTATCCAGAAAATTCCGTGTGTTCCTCATGGATCTATCCTTGGGCTCATTTTGTTTCTTGCTACAACAAAAAAATATAACGTAAAAAAAGTCACTTTGGGCTGACGATATCACTCTCTACTCTTTCTCTTGAAGGATAGATACAATATCGTGCAGGTTACACAACCCAATCAATCGAATGGATAAAAAAATGTCTGCAACAGTTGAAAAATTAATCATAATAAAACGGAGGCAATAGTTTTCAGTCGTTTTGAATAACATTTCAATACTGAAGTTAGTATTTTTATTAAATATTTATTTTTATAATTATTCAGATATCGTGAGATGCGGTCTGGTGTGATGTAGGAATCAGAAAAGCATTTTCTTTTCGTGCCAACGTTTCGATCTTTTATTGAGATCATCTTCAGGGCCTGGGATTTACAAACATAGTTTACATTTAGAAAATACATAGAGGATTTTATTTTTATAAATCAGTCTGGACACAGTGTTTCCTGATTTAATATTTACTTGGTTGCTTTCCAGATTTAACCATCGATAGGCCGGGAAAATATTTCAATTATATGACAATAAAAATTATTACCACTGATCGGACATGGGTACAAACTATCGATTCAAATGAAAAAGGAAACATCTTAGCACGTATTTATTCTTCTCGAAGGGTTTCCCGAGTTCATTTGAAAATTAAAACTTAAAAGTTCGAATCCTGGCATAGCCTATGGAATTTTTTAGGACTGTCGTCATATCAGTAACTTAAATAACACTAGATCTTTCGATAAGGGAATTTTTCATTCTTATAAGGAAAAAAATGTTTTCATTAATAGGGTATATACATAGTTGTATGGAAATGCTGTTAAATTTTATGGACTAACCAAAATATTGATTATGCAATGATTATAGCATTTTTAAATTAACTCTCGGAGACTTTAAATAGCTTTGAAGAGCATATGCATAACAGACGTATCATCAAAAGTGCAGTTTGAATTTTAATGTATTTAAATTAAAGGAATATAGATCTGAACAAAAAATTAATTAATCGTAATAATGCATTGATTGGATAAATACCAGCTTATTATGTATGGATAACGTTTTGGCAAAGAAACGAGCTTGCCCCTAACTAGGGGAATTTTATTATTTCATCCTCCTCTAAATGACTGCGCGTTTGAAGAGAGGCTAAAAACCCCAAATAAGAAAAAAGTAAAACTTAATAATATTTTATTAAAGCCACTCAGCAGCGGTTAGATTATCAAGTCAATCGGTCCTTGAGTACTGAGGGGGGAAAGCATTTACCGTGGAATCTGTCCATAAAGATAATTCGAATAATCAAGCAATCACGTCAGAACAAATAAAATAACCTGCATTAAATTTAATTGAATGAGCTTTTGTCGGTGTAAAAGTAGCCGAGGCGAACCGGAGAGGTCGCCTCCCTCGGCTATTACAGTAATCACAACACATTACCCCATCCGCTCCCCGTCGGCCGCTTTAATTGTTCAGCTTTTAAACAAAGCACGTGTTTGTTTATTAAATATTTTATAGTGAACCATCACAATTTCTGACCTTTTTTTCTTCAAAAAATAGTAAAAACTAATTATTCGGAGATCGAGGGATGCGGCCTGGGGTGACGTAGTTTTAGAAAAACATTTTCTTTATCGCGGCAACGTTTCGATCTTTGTTGTGATCATCTTCAGGGCTCAAAGAGTTTGTTTTCTGTGTATTGTGCCATACTTGTGTGTCATGTTTGGAGTGGGCTCTTTCAACAAACACTCCCAGTTCTCTCTGAGAAAACTGACACTTTGAGCCCTGAAGATGATTTCAATAAAGATCGAAACGTGGGTACGATAAAGAACATGTTTTTCTAAAACATACAACTCACCAGAACGCATCTCACGATCTCCGAATAATAAGACTAACGGTCACTAATCACTAACAAATGAGCAACAACTAATGCTACGTAAATACAAATAGTTTCGTCTTTCCCCATTAAACAAATTCGTGAAAGTAAAAAAGACATCAAAGTTAGCAAAATGGGAAAACACGTATGAAAGGACCAAAATTATAAGTTAATCGAACTGCAGATTCCCTACAATAAAACCCACTATAAATAATAAAAACCAGCTGAATATAATAATTGGCAATGACGAAAAAAAAGTATTTTAAAAGTAAAATTAAGTAAAGTATTTCCAATAAACTGGAAGGCCTAACGTTAAACTCTATGGCAGGGAGCCAAAACAACTTTTTCATATTATTTTAATTAAAATGTTTAAAAATTATGTCCAATGTCACATGATTTTATCCTATCAATTTCTCGCTTTTTTATTAGTCTTTTTTATAAGTTTGGTCTACAATTTTTCATAAACTCAAGAAAACGTTGGGTTTAAGTATGTTTTTAAGTGTAACTACCAGATTTCCTTGGTCTTTTCGCTTTTTCTTTTCTAGCATATGTTTACGCTTGTTTTTAAACAATTAATTTTAAACAAACAAATTAATTAACAATAAAATAAAATAAATAAATAATATTTTATCTAATTCTAGTTTTATACTGCTATCCCACAGCTATTCATTTTACAAGGAGCTGGTATATTTGGTCATCTTTTTGGATGTGTAGTTACTTATTAGTAAATCCATTATGTTTAGTTTTCTATTGACCAAATTAATTCAATTGATGTATCTTTTTACGTAAGGTTTTTAGTTGAAATGGAAAATGGCAAAAAGGAGGGAAAATTCGAAAGGTTGTAGGATGAGATGGGTAGTTGGTGTCAGGATCTAAGTCACGTTAGCTCAAGCGGTAGAACAGCGGTGTATTTACCCGAAGGTCATGGGTTCGAATCCCGCTCGGTCACTAGCTTTTTCATTACTTATTAGTATTTAACAACTATTGTAACATTTGTTTCTTTTTATTTGGACCATTCTAACACCATTATCATGTTGTTAGGCGATATATATATATATATATATATATATATATATATATATTCTTAAAGATCAATAAAATATTTATTTATTAATTCATTATATAAAATCTACGTTTCACTCTCCAGTTAACGGATAGCCCAAGCCGTGTATACGTATAACTTCTTCAAAAACAAAGGGTCTCTAAAGGGATAAAATACATATGTTGAATCATTTTTTGACAGGCAAATAGATGAGAAAATAGACGGTTTTAGGCTATAAAGAATCGGTAAAAAATGAATTGTTTATTTACAATTAATCCTAGAAAGTTGCTACCTTTTCTGCCTATATTAGACCCAGAGTCTCTTCGTTGGCCTAATTGAAAATTGGTGTTTTCATCTAGTAATCGTGTATTTTTCAAATCGTATATGCAAATGAAACGATCGGCTTGCTATCCTGTTGTCACCGTTGGAAAAATAAAATAAACGCCGGCTCCTTCCAGACGGGCACTCCAGTCTGACTCACTTCTGAGTCAACAAGGCCTTTGGACTTTTTACACCTTTTGCATTTATCGATTTGCCATTTGAACCAACTTAAATTTCCCATCTGGGATGCTGAAAAAATGAATTATTCTAAAAGTTGATTGGATCGGCGACCATATTTTGCCTTAAATGGAAGAAGATATCAAAAATTGTTTTTACCAAAAAAGGAAATTAGTTTGATTGGAATGCTCTACCTGGTAACTTGAGAAAAATTAAATTGAAAAGATATTTTAATAAAGAAAGATATTTTCCAAGCACGTTTTTGCTCTGAAACACACATATAACAAAACAAATTTATACTGGGTATAACTTAATACGCATCTTTTTTAATAGATTCCTATTTGATTTATTCTGTAAACATCATCTTCGTCTTTATTAAAGTTTTGACGAAATAGTATTTATTTCATTAATTTTTTTAATATTCTAAATAATTATTTCAATTAATTATTCCTTTTATGCAGCCGAAAATCGTGGGTTGGAATCCTGCTCTTGTCACTAACTTTTCATCTCTACCAACACCTTATATAAAAAGAATAATTAATTCAATTAAATATAATTGTTTATAAAGTTTGGAATGGATGGGCATTTATTTTGTTGGTTTTCCTCCGACCATTGAATTGTGGTTTTTTGATGAGTCTATGGGATTAGTCTGGGTCTGAATAAAAATATAAAACAAGCCCAAAATTAATAAAATAGTTTGAGTACTGAATTTATTGTGTGATTCATGGGAGATCATTTTTTCGTGCTCTGCTGTATAATAAAAACGACTTGTACCCAAATTATTTTCAAACACTTGAAGGTTTTTTTTGTGTGACATGTACAATATATAATTTGAACTTGGAAAAACGTGTTAAGAATTATGATGCATGATTCTCGTGCATATAATTTATAAAAATAAAAATGCATAAAACTGGAGTCTAACTTGTAAATTATTTTTTTTTTTAGTAATTTTCAAAACAGCTGTTAATTACACTTTTACACCTTGGAAAAACGTTCAAAATTTCTTAAAACAGTAAAATTTCTAAACAAGGTTACGCGATCACCGGCTTGGGGGTGTTTTATAAGTCCCTTCGGTTTGCAGTGCCGGCCAAACTGGAGAAGTATAAGAAGAGTAGGACTGCCAAAACGGAAAAGAGAAAGAGTTCCGTGCCAAAGAAGAAATACAAGAAGAAGCTCAAGGGTGTTAAGCCGTCAAGAGCGAAAAGCAGTTACTTGGGAGGAAAACGGCCCAAAGCCTCCCTGTTCAGAAGCAAAAAAGTGATCGATCTGAGAAAAATGACCGAGAATTCGGAAGACGTCCCTAAGTCGGCCCGGAGCCTGGTGAAGCCGGACGAGCCGGAGGCGGACTTGAGGTCGAACTTGCGATCCGTCGCCGGCAGCGAGTACGACATCCTCAGAGCTGGCTTAGCGAAGCAGCTCAAGTCGAGAAGCGTTCCCGTCCATCCCATGGCGGAGCCGAGCGCGACGAGACAGTCCATCGGAAAAGACGGCCGTCCAGAAGAGCCGTCCTCCGAATGTGTCAAATTGTCCATCGGAACCGAGGAATCGTTATTGGCTGTTAATCAGTTTACCGTAGAAGAGTTCAACTTGGAGGAGGAGAAAGGATCCAGCCGTGACTCTGCCGTCGATACCAAGTGCACAACGACAGGACCTGGTCCGCAAAACTCGACGACACCAGAAGCAAGAAAGAAAAGATGTTATTACCGGAAATAACACCAAATTATTTATTACTTTTTGATAAAACCTTGTTACGTTAAATAAAACTGGTACATTAATTTGGAATATTTAAGTTATTATATTTACAATATACAGGGTAACCGACGTTCCATCCATTTTTTCAAAGAAGGCAAATTGAATAAATAAAGTACACGAATTTCAAGGTTTTTGATGTATTTTACTTTTGCTAATGCAAATGAATTTTTGCTATAAATGTGTACGTAACTTTTTGATTATGGTACTTCATTACTTCTTTCCACATTTTGATAGGCTTTAGTCTTCTAAAATATCAAAAAAATGAATTTTTAATAGCAAATCCCTTCAAAAGTTATTCTCACTTTTGTACGGAAAATAAGTTGCTCCCCACCTTCTTAAAAATTTCCCAAAATGCTTTTAAATATGTATTAATGTTTTAATTTTATTTAAAAATCAAACACATTAAAAAATATTTCTACATTAACAATAAAAATGAATTAATAAGAAAAATTTAAACAATCAACAAATTTATCGACAATAAAAGAAGCTGTCGATAAACGTACTTCGGTAAAACGTGACAAAAATGAAATAAACATCCCTCGGCTTAAATCCAACGGCAGTCTTTGACAAGGTTCTGATAAAATTGTATAAATCTATTATATTTCGGCGTCCAATTGACCAAATAACGTGTTTCAATTAATTAATCATTTATGCAAAGTATTGGTTGAAAGGAAAAATTAGTGTCAGGAGCGGGATTCGAACCCACGACCTTCGGCAGCGCTATACTGAGC
>CM077106.1:10818508-10847955 GCA_039619505.1 Cimex hemipterus | reverse complement strand
ACCTTCGGCAGCGCTATACTGAGCCGAAGGTCGAGGGTTCGAATCCCGCTCCTGACACTAATTTTTCCTTTCAACCAATATCTTACAAAAAAAGATGAATTGGTTGTATAAAATGTTTGAAAATGTTCTTGTTTTGTACATAAAAATGAGATATTTAGACATAAGTTGGAAAGGTGTGGAATTACAGAGGAGCAAACTATTTTCACCCAAAACTGAATAACTTTTGATTTGAAAGGCATGACCGATTTAGATGTATATATTTTATGTTGAAGAATAAAAAATTAAAAAAAGTTCGTTGATGTATAGTATAAAAAAAGTTTTACAACCATTTTATTAAAACCTTGTTGACGATGACTGTAGTTGGTTTTAAGCCTAGGGATGTTTATTTTATTTTATCAACTGTTCATTACAGTCCCGATAACACATTAATCGATGGATTCTTTTGCTGTCAAAAATTTTGTTAACTTTTTAAATTGATTTTCTTATTTTATTTAAAAATAATTTTTTTTTAAAAAATGTATTTGTTTTTTGACATAAAATTGAAACATAGTTAAAAGCATTTTGAGAAATTGTTAATAAGGTGTGGAGTTATAGGGGGCCACTTATTTTTTACACAAAATTGACAATAAATTTGGAGAGGCACGCCCGATTTAAAAAATTATTTTTTTTTTAAATGTCTTTACGAGATTAAATGCTACTAAAAATCTGAAAATTTATAGGGGCCCCATTTGCAAAAAAAGTTATCTTGGTGTATTCTGAAATACTCACAAAAAATCTATATCGGCCAAAATACATCTGCTACCATGAAATATTTGTATTTAATTTAATTTTTTAATTTGTCTCATTAAAACAAAGCACGCGGAGCATAACGGCACACTAGATCTACTCGATATTAAATCTAAACAATAAACAAATAATATTCATCTCTTTCTTTAAATAATTATTAAAAAATGTTTGGCAGCTGAATAGGCCTACACAATAGAGATGATATCCCACCACTTTTTAAGACCATAGCCAATGGATTCCGATTAATGTTGTTTCTGGCTTACTATTGTTCACAGTGTAATTATTATTCCCTTCGATTCGAAGTTGTGGCTAGCGGGGCTTTACAACGAAAGTTCGATTGATCGAATGCTTGCCTTGGTTTTTTTTTGCAACTGATCTCGTTCTTTACCATCTATGATTCGTTCTAAAATAGCGGGGTTTTTTCTTGCATGGGGCTTAAAGAGTAGAAGTATTAGTATTAAACGCGAGAGAAAAGAAGAATATCCGACGAAGAGGTTTTTATTCTTTGTAATTTTTCAATTTTCTCGGGTGATTATTTTCAAATTTGAAAATAGGGCCGGTGTTGTTTGCGTACGGGGGCTGTGTTGGCGGACTAATTGCCCCGTCCAATTGGGGCAATCAGACGGGCGCCGCACCGGTCACCAGCGAATTCGAATGAAACGAGCCGTTATTTAATTAACAGGCCGGCGCGAGCTGCGAGGGGATTATGGTTATTATTGAACGATCGGGATCCAACTAGGAAAAGACTGGCTAATTGCTCCAAATTGAATCTAGTGACGGTGGAAGCAGATCCCGACCGAACCGATTAGGACAAATTCAAGATGTACATCATTGGCACACTGTATGAAAATATTTATAGAGTGTAAAGAACTTGAATGGTTCTAATACAGGGATCAACATAAACCTATTTGCTTGGGTTTTTAGAACTAGAAAAAAAGAAAGATTATGCACACAATGAACTACTAACTTGTTTTAGTTTCATTACATTCTACTTTATAAGTTTTTCATTTTCTTTCTATACATTGTGGTTACTGCTGCCCGTGTTAGGTTCACTGTCGACCCTCACATTGTGTTCTTGTTTCGGAGATAGAATGGGCTGGAACATCTCAGTAAAACCGCGGTTGATGTCTGGGTCCAAGGTATGAAAAGTAATGGAAAGGAAGCTCTCCAGACTTAACCACCGCATCCGACACTTTTTTCTCTAGAGGTACAATAAAAAACATGATTAAAAAAAAAGTCCAGCATCGATGCTGCAATGTGCAGCCAAATCGCCAGAGAAGCTCTCATGAATGAAGAGCACTGTCGATAGGTGGTACTCGGAGGAATTGATTCAATGAAGAAGAGTCATCCTCACTCGATTAAAGATTGGCCAAAGCCTACGTATGAGCCTGAAGAGAAGGCTGTCCCACTTCATCAAAGGGTACAATTCCTTGGCTCTATATAGAGTTCGCGTAGGAATGGCACCCATCATGACAACTGCGGTTGAGCACAGCAGCAGGTCATCCACTCTTTCTTACGATTCTTGGAAGCAATATAGTAGTTTTATTGTATATAGTAATGATAGTTTTGTGTGGGCTAATTTGTGTTGTGAGTGGATGTTTTTATTGGGGTACAGTGAGAGTTTGAGGAATATCGAGTACTCCGTAACTGAGACAACGGTATGTACATAGGAAAGACTGGGAGAGCTGGATCTGGAGACTGAAAGTTAGTTAGTTAGTAGCAGTTGATAATTGTGAAGATGACAATTCACCCAATATCGCATGTTCTCGATGAATTTTTAAAGCTTTGCAATTATGTTATTGTGCAGTGGCGTAAAAGTTAAATTTCTATTACAGTATAATGTCTGCTATTAATGGCGTTTGAAAGCGAGAAAAGACGGATCAAATAAGTTAAATTTCAGATTTTTCCCTACGCGAGTAAATAAAGCGTGGAGTGTAGTGAATCTCAATCCTCTTAGAACTGTAGTTTGAAGTTTCTTTCCTTAGACCCCATTCTTATTCTGATCGACATTTCTTTCATTGTATTTACTTAGGTTAAACTTTTTTTTATTATATATTTATTTTATTTATTGCTATCTGTACAAAGCATACATTGAGCAAATAGTTAGTTAAATCTGATAGACCTGTCAGACCAGGAGGCAGTGGGGAGAGAAACCAACTTTATTTATTGGGGGGGGGGAGAAGTTATTTCGGTGGGTTAGATTGTTAGATGGTCACGAGGCCATCGTCGTTTTAAACGGCGTGGAGGATTGTAAGGGTGAGATGTTGAGGAAAGAGTTAGGGGTAGTGGGTTAGGATGGAGGGCGAGTTTAGAGTGAAAAGTGAAGAAGCGTGTTTGGATAAGACCTTTTACGAAAGGGATTTTAAGATCTTTATGGATCGTTTGATTTGTGACGTAGAAGGGAGCATTGAGGATACGGCGGAGAACTTTAGATTGAAAAGACTGAATTCGTTGGATATTTGATAATTTAGCCGAGCCCCACAGCTCGACTCCGTAGGTCCAAATATGTCTGATGAGTGTTTTTTAAACGGTTAGTTTGTTATGCATGCTTAGTTTTGATTTTGGTCCAAGAAGATGTCTGTGTAGTCCATATCTTTTGTTATGTTCTTACCGTTTTAATCGTGTATGTGGGTTCCAAGTAAGCCCACTGTCTAAGTAAAACCCAAGGTAGCGGACTTGGTTCGATGGTGGTATTATTTTGTTGTAAATGTGCACTGGTGGGCAGGTTTGTCGTTTGAGCGTAAATGTAACGTGTTGGCTTTTTTGTTCGTTTAACCTGATCCGCCACAGATTGCACCAGTTGGTAATAAGGTTCAGGTGTTGTTGGAGTACTTCTGTTGCTAGGATAGGATTGGAGTGTGTCGATATGATTGCGGTGTCGTCCGCGTAAGTTGTGATATGTGTGTTTGGATGGGTTGATATGTCAGCAGTATAGATGGTGTAGAGTATTGGGCCTAGGATAGGTTAAACGTTAGGTTAAAAAAATAATAAACAGCTAAAACATACTTATAAAACAACAGAAAACCTGGATGAACTATGTTGATAAAGAAATGGTAATTTTTTGAGCTTCCATTCAGTATGTATCAAAATAATCTGCTGGCTTAAAAATAATCCAAATATTTTATTAAGAATATTTCCTCCTTTGATTCACTGCTCTGGGTGATAAAGAAAATTTGTGACATGAAGTTCAATGCTGTTGAAGTTCTAATTATTATGAATAAGGCAAAGGAGTTTGAAGACTTACAAGAAGATAATTAATTAAACGATCTTTCCAGAATCGACTAACTTTAATTGTTTTTCCTATTTCTATATTAGTTTTTAATTATTCAAGTTTTAAAAAAATGCATTCGAACATACAAAAGTGCTATGCAGGTCCTTGGCGTGGCTCCTTCCATAATCGATTTTCACAAGGACGTCCAGAGACACCACATGCTATACAAAACATGCAAACAATGGGGCTGAGATGAGATCATTCCATCAGCATCGCTGCCTTTTCTATCATCCTATCGGAAATATTGCAGAAAAGAATTACGAATAAAATCCTTAATATTTAGCGCACTATTCTCAAACTGGTCGTTTTTCTCCCTGACGTATGCAAGAATTTATGCTCGATTTTAAACTGGTGCTTTAACTAAAATAAAAATAAAACACAATCGCAGAAGTTCAAGCGCAATTTTATTTCCCATTAATTTTTATTGGGGATCTGTAATATAATCTAAATTAATATTAATGAAGGTTTTTATGATTTTGTTTCTCAATGTTTTCCTTGTTTATATTGTATTTTACAGAAATGCCATTTTAGTTGAGAACCCCCTTATAATCAAGGTATTACCATTTCATCCATTGAAAAAACTACATTCTACAAAATTGGTGAGTTTAGTAAAAAATAAACTGTTGAAATGAATAAAACGTTTCGCGTAAAATACGTTTAGTTGTTTTTTTTTGTTACTGAAGTTTTGTTACATAAAATTGTACAAAAAGCCACTCGTAAAGTGTGGACGGTAGGCCAATACCCAAACAAACAATGTAATAAGATACCCACTCGTCAAATTGTTTACTACACACATCGAAAGAGGTGCTTAAGCAAATGGGTTAACAACACAATCAAACAAACAACAATGGTGGAAGGTAATTTAAGGCAAAATTAAAGATAAATATTTTTATTGGTTTGTACACATGTTCGTTAATTACAATTATAAAACATCAAAGCAATAAGGACATAAATAATAACGGATTAGAAGATATGTGAGGAGAACTACCAAATGGTGGGCAACTTGCTTATCTTAAGGGAAGACGAAACAACGTATAAAATCTAAAGATCTAAATCTAAAATGATGATTGAATAGTTTTAAATCAAAGATGACAAAGCGGCTTGTAAAATTTCCATATTTTACAGAATTTGCAGGAAGAGTTACAGGTTTGGTTTATGAAACAGAACGTCAGTGGATGATTTTCAAAGTACAGGAAAATGCGTTGGCATAAAATGTAAGGATAGGTATAAGAGTGAAAGATTAAGGAAACCTGGATGTTTTGAGTTGGTAGTGAAGGGTTTGAGACGTAATGAAATAAAACCTTCAGCTCCCATACACCTGCAATCAAATTGTGACGTACAACAGGCTGTTGTGCAAACAAAGTCCCCGATACACTATTGAGTGGTTGAAGAAAAGATCTGTTTTTAGCCAAGCGAATCTCCACGTAGAACGTCAAATGAGTTCGCCACTTATTTACGCCAAAAATTATTTACGAATGGACCTCATGATTTTTGATGAATTTCTAGAAATGGTAACACCATTTATATAAAAAGATACGACAATTGTGCAACGCGACTCGTCGTGCAATTAATTTCAAACAGTTTTGAATTTCTGCAACTAGTTAGCACCGTAAACAAGAGCATACACTATATAATTGTATGCACAACAGCCTCTGTTCGTAGGTGTATGGGGGGGGGTTACCAATCACTACTCTTTTTCCCTCCATATTCCCCCTCTATTTTCTCTATATTCATATCGCAGGCGCCGGCTGGAAAGGAAGTGGGACCGAAAGCAAATAGGAAGCATAGGTGAGTGAGTCACTTCCGGCACCGGGGCATCGAGTCATTGTTCGTTTTCCGGACCACGTCGTACAAAATGAAAACTCCTGATACTACTACTGTAGCGTCAGTGAACGGTGATCTACTTTTTAAACTCTCATACATCAATTCAAAATCGTTCCTTTCCATTCCTACTCTAGTAGGTTTTTAAATAGGCACCTTTATTCCACCATGAAATAATCAAATCTTCAATTAAATGCATTTAACATATTTGTACACATTTTATGCTTTTTATTTGGACCAGCTAACTGACTACATTTAACAACTGTATGCATTATTATCACATATGCATTTTTTGCGGATCTGAAAATATGTCGCTTGGCCCACCACAACATAAATACTAAAATGATAACCACTGCTGGTTGTTACTTCATAAGTAGGCCTCCGGCAAAGTACGAAGTTTCTGAGTCCTGACATTACCCTGTTTTCTGGACAAAGTGAATGCCTTTATTACTTTTCTGAACAATTAAATTATTTTTTTCATCAAGTGTTGAAAGTCTTCTTTTGCGTTTTGAAATTGAGTTTAGTTACTTTTGATTTATTATTCATTTTCATATTGGTTTTCTCCTTTTTTTGTAGAAATTAGTTTTGAATCGGCATCACATGTAGTACGATTAATGGAGCATGTATTTAAATATACTTCCTCGTGTTAGGGTGTATTTTCACTAGGAAAAAAATAAGTTATTTATTATATAATAAATAAAAACCACTGTTGTTCTGGTAAGGGCTCCACTTATGATTAGATAAATTCTCTGTTTTGAGGCTATTTCAA
This sequence comes from Cimex hemipterus, assembly GCA_039619505.1. NCBI lineage: Eukaryota > Metazoa > Arthropoda > Insecta > Hemiptera > Cimicidae > Cimex > Cimex hemipterus. Next base: position 10,841,308 of record CM077106.1, on the reverse strand, counting down.
AGGAAATGATAGGTTTGCATAAAAATATGACTTTAAAGCTTAGTCCACACTATGGTCGAGGTTGAGCGTCTTGAGTGGGAATAGCCTAGTTTCAATGTTGCGCGTCTGTTCGGCAATAAGTCACGTCTATGCTACAGAGGCATTTCCCTAGAAAATGTCTTAGGAGTGTTTCTCTGCCGTTGCTATTATTAAATAAAAATAGAAACAAAAGAAATCAAATAAGATGGTGGGTCCGAAAATGATTTAGTAACAACAATGGTACACGCCGCCATCTTTTGAGGCCATTTCCAAGGAAATGATAGGTTTGCATAAAAATATGACTTTAAAGCTTAGTCCACACTATGGTTGAGGTCGAGCGTATTAAAGCTATAACATGGAACGGGATTCGTCAACTATTTAAAGATGATACCTAAAGATTTCGAAAATCTTTTGCTGTAGGGGTTGCACCGAAGGTGTTTACAGAAAACATAAAAATTACAAATCCAATTCCGTGAAACTCACTCCGGCTGCCCCCGCAACATGCATCTACACTTGCAGTGTTGCACAACATTGTATCACTGAAGCCCGTTGCGATGGGCTTGTAAATCTTGTGTCAGGTAGAGCCTCGATGCACTCCAGATTCAAGGGGCTGAATCTAAACATGACGCGCTACTTTGTCCAAGTGTAGACTAGGATTGAGAGATTTTTTGAGGGACAAAATTTAAACTTATAAGTTATACCTTATAACCAACTATATGTCAGACAAACTAACATACATCATTTACAATTATCAGTAAAGAATATTTATTGTAGTATATTTTGTTCAATTTTGACAAAAACAGAAAAATTAAACAAAACCCTTATAGAAAAACTTCATAATACAAATAGTTTTGTTTTGGAGAAAATAAATAGAGAGGAAAAACCAAAATGATCATCTTCTTGGAGTCGTGGGAGATAATTAGGAATAATGGATTTAAACGGATCATTAAAATCTGTTTTAATACGTTGAAAATAGAAAACACAGATTGGTTTTCTAGATGGTAAGTGGTGTGGATAAGTATGGTTGACAATAAGAAATATACGACTGAAAGCATTTACTTTGCTAAGAAGGTCTCCACTTAGGGATGGTTAAGTTATAACTTTTCCGTCTGTTTTGTGCCAATTTCCAGGGATAATTCGCTGTTTATAGCCCGGGGTTCGAAGAATGCCACCGGGACGTGGCGCCTGATAATGGACAACTTGAGATTAAGAAGACTACCCTCCTTGGCGGCCGTTTACTTTTATTACAAACTTACCTGAAAATCCGGAAGAACTTCTGATTTCGTATTGAGCTATGGTTTATCTAACGAAGAACAATATTTAAGAGTAATTATTTAATAGTTTTGTAATTAAATATAACAAAATATCAAAGTAAACGAAACCAATAAAAACAATACTAATTAATGAAATTAATGATGTTACATGAAAATTTAATATTGTGTGAATTTAAAATTTTTAAATTTAATTTTGTGCACTTTTTCAAAGAAACCGCCATATCAATTTTTTTTCACAATATGAATTTTTCTATGTAAGCTCATAGTCCATGTAGTCGATTATGTTGATAGACAAAAGATCATCTTTTTAAAGAGCCAACTTTCGAAAATATCGGTCTTGTTGATCGGCTTCGTATCCTTGATCACTACAGGGGATTTCGAAGACGCCTTTCTACCAGGTTGGAAATGTCTCTTTGCTCTAGGTTAGCCCATTATTCGTGAAGAGTTCTTTCAAGATCGTGAAGTGTATCAGGAATTGGTGGGCCCGCTCTTATTCGTCTATGATATGATATAGATATGAGGTTATCGCTTAAATATTCCTCGGGGTTCAATTCTGGAGAACGGGCCGGATAGACTAAGATCCTGAATGCTTATGTTATGCTGTTGAAGGTTCGTTCGCACTAGGGCGGACATTATCGTGCATTAGAATAAGATTGTCACTGATTTCATCAAAAATATGGAACGGCATGGTGTTCCAAAATTTCATCCACGTTGAAAAGCATGGCTCTGGGAAAAGTTACAGGTTTCATACATTTATTTTGCCTTCTCCACACTCTTTCACGCCCATCTGGAGGTCGTAGAAGAAATTTATTCTCATCTATAAAAAGTACAGCAGACCAAACATTTAAAGACCAATGGCTGTATTCTCGAGCCAATGTGAGCCTTGCTACTCTGCGTGTTGTCAATTCTGGTCCTCTTACGTGGCAAAAAGCTGTCAGCCTACACTGATGTAATCTCCTTAGAGCAGTGCGTTCAGAAATTTGAACACCTCGAGTTTCCTGGAGCTGATCATTTGTACAACAGTAAGGTGCGGGTTTCGCAAAGTTCTCAAAGTCAAAAAACGGTCTCCTGCGGTTTTGTTACCCTAGGGTGTCCTGAACCGGGCCTTCTACGGTAGGACCCAGTTTCTCGAAAACGTTTTACGGCGTCTCACAGTGTTTCGGGGGGGGGGGAATCTCCGATGATAATAGCAGCATACCTGATGGAACGTCCATCATCAATAAGCGCCTCATCTTCAGCACTAAGTGTCATTTTTAAGTTTAAAAATTGAAATTAAGAAAATAAATATGAAAACAAAACAGTTTATTGCTTCAGAATCCAAATAAGACTGAATAAACATTTTAAATTCCGTAAAAAATAAACATTGAAAAATCCTTTATCCTTGGTTTGGATTATGGATTAAGTGTGTTTACTTCTAATTGATATTCCCAATTCAAAACATACCAACAAATATTTATTGGTAAAAATGATGAGACAGAATAAGGGCAGCATTTAATCCTTCGAGAAAATAGCACAAAAATCAATTGGGTGGAATTTTTGCCTGCCAATATATAAACATAGCTATAAAAGACTCAGTAGAAGAGTTGTTAGCTAGTTAACGATATACCATCGCCCCGGAATATTGTATTAAAGATTTCTGCCTTTTTGGACAAGCAAGGTAACCTAACTGGACATTACGATGGTGGAATTTTTATGACCCGCCAATTTGGAAGTAATTTTGAATGATTTCTATGCTTGACTTATCGTTGATCAAAGAAACGGTGACATGACTGAAAGCTTCCAAGCCAGTTTTTATCCCTCTTCGAAGCATAAGTAGGCAAAGTGGAAACATCTCAAATATCTTTCTTATCTTTAATATCCCAGTAACACCAGTTGGTACTTTCTCAGTCGAACGGTTCATTGGCGGGGTGCAGCCGGCGCCAGACCGCGGCGCACTTTCTTCTGTAAGCGAGCCAAAGTCTTGAGCGATTTGAATAATAATCGAGGGCTGATTTGCATTCGCAACGGTTTATTTTATCACATATAAAACGGGACACGTTTCGAAGAAAAAGTTGAAAATATACTCTTTTAGTTCGAACAAAACTATAGTAAGATTGAAATAGAATTTTAGTCACTGGTGGCTTTTGCCATATTTCAATTTATTTTAGCAATCAAACGCACGCGTACCCACACCTTTTGCAGGTGCAAAATAATCCGGCTTGTTCGATCCAGATGGTCAAACACTTACAGTTTGAGAGCAGCAGCCTTCTCCCTGTGCGAGGCAACATCTTCAGAAGTAATTGGTGACTCAGGGTTGGCCTGCGCAATGTTCGTCTTTACTATGCCCAGAAAATTTCACACCCTTAAACAATATTTCAATTTTTGGACAGCTTAGATTCCATTATTTTTAAAAATGTTTACTTGCTATGATTATTCTGAAATTTCGGTTAATTTTTAAAAAATTGTATCTATATAATCATTAATATGTATACATATAGTAAATAAAATGTATATAGTTTCACTTAGACCTGTACAAAACACATTTTGGCAATATATTCTATCCACCAATAAAGCTATGAAATTTTACGGTATAGGTCAAGAACATGAATATGTTAATAATTCCGTAATTGATATTGTTTAATATTTTTCCATTTAATAACGTTAAGTAATGGCAGTTAAGAATACTTTAACAAGAAAAATGATTATTCCGAAATCTTGAGATGGGGGTCTGGTGTGATGTAGGATTTTCTTTATCGTGCCAACGTTTCGATCTTTATTGAGATCATCTTCAGGGCCTTGGATTTAAATTTAACAAATACATGTAGGATGTGGAAAAGAGTGAATTTATACAATTCAAAAAGTGTTATTTATATTCAATCAAAATATTTCTACTCACTCAAAGTGTTTGTCTTCTGCGTGATTGTGTGCGATTCTTGCGTGTCGTGTTGCGAGTGCCAGTGAAATATTGTGTGCGCGGATGTTTTAATTTGATACCACATATTATGCTCTATTATAAACATTTACTTTTCGAAATGAACCATTAATATTATGCTGAACAAGATGAAATTGGGGACGAAATGGGATTTATTATCTCATTTACATGAAACATGATTTGTTCGAGTGTTTGTATATTTTAACAACATTTTTTTAATTAACCAGTCATTAATTCCTACTAGCGACGTATTTTGTTCACATTAAATTTTTGGCATATAATTACTTTTAATTTGCTAATTAAATAGATAGCATTACTTTCGAACTTTACAATTTTATTTATTATATACCAGCGATTTTAACCCGTGCAAGCCAAGACAAATTGTCCTCATCGCGGTTGAATCAATTGCTTGAATAAACGCAGAACGATGAAGTAACGTCCAACTGGTAGAAAGTGAAATTTCCAAATCGTCGCAGGTTCAACAGCCTTACAAAACTGAAAAAGCTACAGATTGTTGCGAAATATTATGCAAAATAGGTGAACGTTGTTTTGCCCGTGTCTATCTATTCATGCTCTGTTCAAACATCAAGTTTGAAAAATATTTTTTTAGCATAGTTTTAACTTGTTTGGTTGTATGTATTGTATTTAGTCTGAAAACTAAACACAAACGCGAAAAGTGAACGTAGAAGTTTTGAAGATTGTAACGAGACAGTTATTCTTCAGAAGTTTTGTCATTCACGAATCTTGGATCAGGATCAAACAGCGAGAGAGCTATCTGATCCATCTGCAGAAAACCCAGCTTCAAGACCAAGAGAAATCTGAAACATCAACCTCTACGTCTGTTCCACAAAGTTCGCATACCACAGCCAGGTAAGGTACTGATAGAAGGATGAAACTGCTTGATAATTAACATTTTGTTGATCGTTCCAACTTTCCAGATGGAATCTTATCTATCTATCCCTTGCACACATTACAGGATACTGCGAGTTCTCGTACTTCTATGTAGGGGAAGGATATTTACTCATAAACAAGTCGGAACGAATAATACAATTCTTATGATGTGTTTAGGAATATTTCGTTGCGCCGTTTTACAGCTTTGAATTCTTCTACACCCAGAGTTTTAGACCACACCGAAGCAGCATACGTAAGCAATGGCCGCTAAATGGCTGCATCATTTATATTATATATGGCTGTCCCACTTCCTAATCCCCATTTTATTTTGGAGATCTTGCACATCAAAACAACAATTTGTTACTAATATTTATAGTGTACATGCTGATTTCAAAATCGTCTTCTACCTTATTATATTAGGATTATTGTTTCACGGTCTTCTCCTTGTATATCGTTTTAATTTTAGACCTCTTCCAATTCAGTATGTTTTTACGAGCCCAAGCTTGAATTTGTTCCATTACATCATTGGTTCTTTCCTATTGGACGTGTGTTATCTGAGGTCAATAGTTTGAAAAATTGTATATGTATATCAAAATGTATATCATTGTATTGTTTGACTGTGTTTTATTTGTTAGTATTTTTTTTACAATTTGGCTGCCACTGTAGGTGTACCTGACATATTTTTTAACATTATATATGCTTTCTTTCTTAATTCTTTCAAAATTTTCGGCTATACCCTTTTCCCCAAAGAACTATTTTACATATTGGCCAGGGGCAGTGGAAACAGATCAAAAGCGTGTGACAAATATTGAGGCATCCACCTCAGGAACTCCTCAGGGTAGAACAGGGCTTCCCACATTTTTTAGCCAACGGACCTCTTTCGTAAACAAAATCCAGGACGTACCCTCTCACATTGAAGTATTTAAAATTAAATACTTATAGTATACGTAGTAAATTAAAGTTTTATAAATTCACCAGTCCATTCCTGATTAGGTGATGGAGAGGGTTATAACTATGAAAATAAAAACCCATTAGATTTACATAACTTTATTTACTAAATCCGGAACACAAAATTCAAATTAAACAGAATGGAATCCAAAGGTAAGTAAACCCGAACAAAATTCAAAAGTAATAATTTGAACATTAATGATTTATTAATTAACGAGTAATATTATTATAATATTTGTTAATGAGTTATAATTTGCACATTGATGAATTAATGGGAAGAGTGAGGTTGTTTTAGCCTGCACAATTTGGATATGTTGGGTTTAATTTTTTGATAGCTGGAGGACGGATGTTAGGTTCAGCTTCCAGACAGTTTCGGTATTTAATTTTCATGGCTGTAGTAGTGCTCAAAGAACATTTCCACACTTCGAAGGTGTTCACATATTTGATCAAGCTACGTGCCGTTATATAATATCTGGTTCATCTGGAGATAAAAACACAGAAAAACACTCCACCTCTCCCTTCTCGATAGATTCAACCCAAAACTGGAGTTTTCTTTTGAAGGCGTGAACTTTGTCATTAGCATAGAAAGTTGTGATTCACTCCCAGGTAAAAAAGTCAGTGCCACGAGCGGGATTAGAACCCACGACCTTCGGCTAAATACGCCGCTACTCTACCACTTGAGCTATTGTGACTTCGACCCACTCGGACACCAATTTCCATCTCAATCCACCTTTTGAATTTTCCCTCCTTTTTGCCATTTAACCGAAGGTCGTGGGTTTCGAATCCTGCTCATGGCACTGACTTTTTTATCTCAACCAATACATTTCATAAAGATTAATTAATTGAAAATTGTAAAATATAGTAGGAATAAATTATAGAACAATATGTTGTCGTTATGGAAATGATGTTGAGCAGTATTAAACATCAAATTGTTCACCGATTATACAAATAATGATTCAAAAAGCGGGGCTTAGAGTGACTCAGCCGGCTCTTTGGAAAGGCTCTGCACTCTCGAGATAAAGCCCACCATAAAGAAAGAAGAAGAGAGGAGGCCGAGACACGGCCAACCACTTAGCCAAAGAAATATTAATTATACCCCGACCTGCATTCCAATCAACACAGCACTCTTGTTCACATTTCCCCAACGGATCGAAAACAACTGAGTTTATCGTTTAAATCCCATCGGAGTAGGTTACGTGGAAACTCACTTCTGCTTATATTGATTTTATAGTATGGATTTTATTGGAGATAAATATGATTATAAGGCTTCAATTGTCGCTTGAATCAAATCTTAGAATTTTAGTGCTGGGGATAGGTACCAAGCATTACTTCGGATAATAGGTGACACCTCGAAATTCGGCGGGCTTCCAAGCATTTTCTTTTAGCTGCATACATATCAGACACATTCTGTATCGCCTTTTCCTATCATCAATGTTATACAGGGTGTCATTTTTTGATGGCCCTGCCGAATTTCTCTTGGACCAATGCCGCTCTAAAAAGAAAAGCCTTCTTGGTAACGCATCCTACATATTCTCAATGTGATTGAAACCTAAAGACAATGGGGGAAGGGTAGAAAGGAAATTCACATGTTTTCTAAACAATGAACAACTCTGCCTTTATGAGGTCTCGCATTGTCATCCGGACATCGAAAGTCCCTACCAATGCGATCTCTGGTTAGAGGGATGTATCCTCGATAATTTCTTTGGCATGACGGACCGCAATGAGATTGCCTTCAATAAAATGAAACCTAGTTCGTTATCCAATGTAAATCCCAGTACAAATCATTACACCGCCTCGTCCAAACTTAACTGAAAGATGTACTAACTGGGACAATGTACGCTGACAACTGAGTGTCGGGTGGCGGGACGTTACTGCCAGTCATCTCCAAGGGAGATACGATGTGAGGCCTACAAATGATTTCCCAAACCTTCTTGTGCTATGGAAAGGGTTCCGTCTTGCGACAATGACAATATTTCTATTCCCCCTTAACATCGGTATGAGTTGTGCTCAACTATTGACACATCCATTCTCTCGGAATCGGGCTAAAGACCAGGGCTACGCTCTGAGAAACGCCAACTGCCTCAGCGATATCCATTTGTCGGTTACCTCGATGACTCGTTCTCACAATAAAATTGCAGACCTCTGGTTCGAGATGATATCTTTCCGTGGTTACGGAAAATACAAAAGGATTAAAATGAAGAAATGACTAAAAAAGGTATTTGTTGACAAAATGAGTAATCTTCATGTTTATTATTCTTAGTTTTTTTGTTCGTATTTTCTATTTTGTTTCGTTCAACTAGAAAGAATGTATCAGTTAATTTAATTAAAATTAATTCATTTTTGTGTATTCTAGTTACTTTAGCAATTCTCTTTATGTGTCAGTATGTTTTTCTCATTTTCATAGCATTCTCACTCTTTCTTTCTTCTCTCTTTTAGTCCTTTTCTTATATATCTCTTTTCCTTTGCCTTTTCTCTTTCACTGGTTTGCAAAATCGACATTTGCCTGTCTTTCGCGCGCGCGCGCGCGCACACACACACACACACACACATTCCATCTTTTCTTTCTATCTATCTCATTCAATCTCCTATCATCCTGCCTACCTATCAACAATATCTTACGAAAATACTACCGAAATAATTAAAGATAGAAAAGTGCCCTTAGAATGCAATGGGCACCAAATCGACAATAACTTTTTCATAAGTTTTATCATTTAATCTCAATGGCTGGCCATACTGATGAGCGCAGGGTCGTGTGGGGTGAAAGGGGGAACCTAATTTCCGGGGTCCTTAAAGGGACATCAAGACAGGACATTAGCTGGCACCGTCTCCGGTAAATGAACGGAACCAACATCTGCCTCCTAACGATCCTCTTTCCACTTTTTTCCCGTCCGTGTTTACGTAACGGTCGGCTAATGGCCATCAAGCCACTGAACGAAACGGCACTGTTTTTCTAACCCGGTACTTCATTGCAGTCAGCATTTGAGAAATTTTTCTTTTTTTCAATTTTAACCTTTTGACTAACGATAAAAATCGGTATAGTGTGTCCAAAATCAACTCATTGGATATTTTAAAAACCCATTCATACCCCAGAGCACCTATGTTGTTGTTGTTCATTGGTTCATCATCTTGTTCATTGGTGAAAAGTAGAAATGATTGATATTACCATATAATATTAGTTCTAAAATGTTTGCCCTAAAGCTCTTTGACTCACTCAGTCGTACAGATGAAGCTTATCTGCTTACCTCTTTGAGAAACACACGAAGTAGCGAATTCTTAGCGCCCCAAAATACAAAGATTTCCAATTATCCAAAGCAGATATTAAAAAATCCTAATAACAAAAAACATAGTATTCTAAATTTCAGATATTTACTTTTTATGGGGAGGTCTGCATCTTTACAGACTCTAGATAGACGATACTTTTTAGACCTTCACTATGCAGGAAAGGTTGTGGATAGTGTAAGTGTTAGTTTGACGGTATAATCAACTCTATTAAAAGTTTCAATTAATTAATCTTTATTTAAGGTATTGGTTGAGATAAAAAAGCCAGTGTCACGAGCGAGATTCGAACCTACGATCTTAGGCTAGAAACGCCGCTGCTCTACCACTTGTGCTATTATCGTGACTTCGACCACTTGGACACTAACCTCACATTTCAACCTTTCGAATTTTCTCTCTTTTTTTTTGCCATTTTTCACTCCACACTATCTTTTTTCATTTCAACCAATATCTTGCATAAAGATGAATTAATTGAAAAAAGTTATTTTGTCAATCGGACCACGAAATATTAATACCCACCATATAGTGTTACCCTTTAGCTTTTAAGGTCAATGGCATAATCAAATTTGGTCATTACCTTGACCCAATTTTCTTAGAAATAAACCCTCCAACTGGATAAATTACGTCGAAACATTGCGGGCCAATACTTGAGAAAACGGCAGGCCGGCTGGGAGCGATTAGGGCCGCGTTTAAATCGCTGCCGGGCTTCGAGATGTTATCAACTCTGGACCATTGCCGGCCGCCTTCATTCACACCTGATGCGGGATTTAAATGTCCACGCGTGGCTTTAATGAGGCCGACAATAGATTCTGTTATATAATCGATCGTCGACAAATCGCCAACCGTGATGGCATTCCAGCCACGAACGGATCTCACCATACCGCTTCTGTTACCAAATCCGAATTCTTTTCCTTTCTTTCAAAAACCGTAGGTTCACAAAAGGTATACATTTGGCCTAGGCTCAAGGACCTCAGCTCCGTACATGAACTGAAAGGTGTGTCACGTTACATAAACATTTACGATTTCCGCGTCGAAAATGGACGGTTTCCTTTTATTTGGTGAAAATAAAGTGGTGATGTGCAGTTCTAGACGCAGGTTTTCTTCAACAGATAGGCTCGTATTCAACCATTCTTCGGTTGATATTCTTCTTTTATTGCTCTGTTTTTAATTTTTGCTTTCAACCACAAAATAATTATTTCGAACAAATTACAGGTTTATCCAATTACAAGGAGAAATCTCAGAAAATGGAGGTAACTCAGAATTGTTAGGAAGTTGCATATGTGATACAGTCGGATGGATGTTAAATTATCCAAACCTCACACCATTGCTTGAAACCGACCGACCATCTCCAACACCGCGACGACTAAAAAAACCCTCTAGTCTCATTAGTTCATTTCAATAGTAAGGACTAAAATAGTGTAATTTTCTAATAATTTTAGAGTGTTGAGTGGGATAAAAACAGTAAAGCACGGGTATTCCTTAGGAATACTTCAGAAATGCTCCACATAAAATGCTGGAGGTTATGTTAAAGCTATTTAATGACATAAACTGGTAGATTGCCGTTTAAAAATATCGGTATTTGCCCCCTAAAAAAGGAAATTACAATGTTTTGGCTAATCACTGAGTATATCAATGTAACAATGTTGCGACAAAACTTGCGTTTGTCAAATTGGGAGAAAATTACTTCTTCGAGAGGGAAGTCCAATTGACTTTTCCACAATAACTATTCATTGTTCCGAAATCGTGAAGTAAGTTTCAGGAAAACATTTTCTTTATCGTGCCAACGTTTCGACCATTATTGAGATCATCTTCAAGGCTCAAAGTGTTTGTCTTCAAAAACCTCCATCAAACCAGACCGCATCTCACGATTTCGGAATAATTATTGATTAACGATCACAAACCACAATAATTATTCAAATTATTAACTCTTGTAAATTTGATTAAAAATTAAACTTAAGTGAAAAAGCAGGTCTACGCCTATTCGCCGACTTTGACACTGCTGTCGACTCTGTAGATAGGCATTCTCTCTGTCGTTTTAAGCAACACAACTTAGGAGTTTTTCAAAGGGTCTATAATGACCCTACTCATGGGGATACTAGGGGATGTTTAGTCTAAGGAGCTAAGGAGAGAAGAAGCACAGCGTTCAGTATAAATATGGAAGTTAAACAATGTATTCTTAGGCTCCTACTCGTCTCATTATTTTTAATTACATTATAAATTGTATGTACGGTGTAGGGGTGCTCATCGGTAAGATAAAATTCTTCGATAAAAGCAAAGTGCTTTTTGAAGCACTGTCACTATCAAAAAACAATGAACAATTGCTTAATCATTTATAATCTATTTCGAATTTTTACCTTTTTTAAAAGAAAAATTATGCAGGTACCTCAGGCCAACTTCGACTTCAAAATTTCAAATAGGACTTTATAAATCCTGACACATCATTTTAAAGTATTTCCATATTGAAAACGTGTAGAGATTAGTGATCGTTAATCGATAGTTATTCAGATATCGTGATATGCGGTCTGGTGTGATGTAGGTATCAGAAAGTCATTTTCTTTATCGTGCCAACGTTTCGATCTTTTATTGAGATCATCTTCAGGGCTCAAAGTGTTTGTCTTCTGTGTGCTTGTGCCATCCTTGCGTGTCGTGTTGAGAGTGCCACAACTTCTCAACAAACACTTTGAGCACTGAAGATGATCTCAATAAGAGATCGAAACGTTGGCACGATAAAGAAAACGTTTCTCTGATATCTACATCACGCCAGACCGCATCTCACGATATCTGAATAAATATTGAAAACAATGGTGCAATCGGATTTTAATTTTGTCAAAATATGACAAAATTATGAAAAAAAGAAACCAACAGCGTAATTTCGACAATTCGAGGAATATTTTGCTCTATGCTCGCAAAAATCCGTATTCCTCTCCGAAATGTTAGATTGATTTTAGGTTTTTCAAAGAATAAAATTAGAGATGTACACGAGGCTTTCAATTTTAAACCGTATCATTTTGATCTTGTCCGGGACTTCGGGATTCGGATTAAGACAGGCGTCTAATCTTCCTTGTATAAATGTCGATTTGGGAGGCTGAAGAAAACGTTCCTCCGGACGGACGAATCCAAGTTTACCTCTAATAGCATACTAGACAATAAAGACAATTAATCTTTACTTTAGTGAAGAAGTAAATTTTTGGAATTAACAACGAATAAACGAAATCCATATTTCCAAGCTTTTTTTCCATAAATTTGTCTTTTTTGACCAATTTAAAATCCGATTGTTTTCAGGATAAACATCCTTTAAAATAAAGTGTCAGGATATGGCTATATTTGAAAATTTGAAGTTGAACTGGGTTATTAATATTACTGAATTAAATAAATATTATACATGATTTTTTGTTTTTGTGACAGCGTCGTCAGCTCAACGGAAATTCAGCTGGGCAATCTAAAAGCGACACCCTGTTTATGACTGCCGCCAATGCATTAAATTAATTCAATTTAACGAATATGACAAGAGCTCGTAGTAAAAATCGGAAAAAGTAACTGAGGATAAATAAATTCAAGTAAGCATACGTGTTTCTTGAATTAAAAAATTAGTTGAACAACTGTGTTTTTTGCATTCCAATCGTTTCGTTTTTACTGGCTCGTTTGATTTCGCTGTTTGTAAATATGATTAAAAATTATTCCACGTGGAAAAAATGTTTGAATTAAGAGAGGCGAAGGGGTCAGCTGGTTCACGGAGAGTGAAGCCCATTTGCATTTTACAAGAGCGGTCGTCTTTAATTGCATCTCAAGCTCCATTGTCCGTTTCTTCTGTTTCTTTTCAAGTGCTCTCTCACTGTCTCTGTATCTGTCTCTGTCTGTCTGTCTGTCTGTCTGTCTGTCTCTCTCTCTCTCTCTCTCTCTTTCTCTCTCTCTCTCTCTCTCTCTCTCTCTCTCTCTCTCTCTCTCTCTCCCTCATCTAAATGAACCATCTTGAAGGATGTCCAGGAGTTGCGTAATTAATTCTTATCCGTCTGTGTTATCGCTAAATTCCTCGGTCGGCGGCGACGTTTCCTTTGGACCGGCATGAGATAAAAACTCCGGTTTGGAACCGGAACCGGTGCTGGGCGACCGTTTGTCGAGATCTCTTCCCATTCTAGCGATATTCTAAAAAATGGATAATATACAATTAAATGGGAATTTTGCCGGAAATGCTGATTAAAAACGATTTGTCTACTTTTGAAAAAAAAAAAAAATGACATACAAATAACGTCCACGAGCTATCAGTCATTCAAGAGTTCTCGATTTGTTTGAATGATAGAGAAAGAAAAGTTTACAGAGAAGGTAACAGATAAATATGAAATTTCGGGCTTGTGGTGAAAGTATGGGGACTAGGGACTTCATATATACCGTTCTCATGTATAATATTTTAGCCCAAAATCAGACTTACTATTTCACTGAAACTCTAATACATTTTAGGATGTACATATTTCATTTTAGGGAAAAAAGCCTCCATTGATCAATTAGTTGTGGTCATCGATCAATTAAATAACGATCGATCAAAGCAACAAAATTTATAGGCTATTCTTACTTCCAGAATTTTGATGTGACTTGACGGGCAGAACTTATTTCGGTGGGAGTACCCAGCATAATTTAGACTTTTTTCGTTTTATTTGAGATTTACAAATGCAAAATTACCTACAACGAGCAAATAACACGATGATAGAGATTACAATTGAGAGAAGAAGTAATTTAAAATAATGATTCCGACGGAAGCATTTCATTCGCCATCGCTCCAGTTAAGACCATGAGTGCTTCAGTGTCGGTGTTGTGAAATGTCGGGAAGTGTTTGAGAAATGTAGGGGTGGATGACCAGTGAGTGAAGGGTGGAATTTGTTGTATCTCATTTAAAAACGTGGGAAACATTAGGGAGGTTCTGGTCATTGTGCGGGATATGATTGAACAAATAGAAAGGAACATTTGTAATACAACAGTGGGTTTTGGAAGGATTAAATTCGGTAGGAGTTATGCATGAGCTTATGAGTTAAGAGCGTATGCATGAGCCTTATATTTTGGTTTGAGCAATATGGTAAACGATAGTTTTTATCGTCTGTCTAAGAGACGACAAGGAAGTTGTATCGAGTACGTATCCTGTAAGTTTGTGGATTTCAGTGAGCCGTTTGTCGATTTTATAGTAGCGAGGTCGTGGGTAGAGGGAACACGGTTGAGATGTAATGATGGGATGAAGGAATGCTAGCAGTAATGTAAAATTAACGTACTGGCCAAGGTTCTAAGGCGGCAAGTTGAGACTTTAGGCACTAAGAGGAAGGACAAGATGTTCCATCTTGACTGGAGGTGCACTGGCATCTGCAGATATGAGTAGGGGATTAGGGATGTTAGAAGTATATCTTAAGTACAAGATTGGGGGGACTCCAGGGTGTGCGGGTAAGGGATGAACCATGTTACCTAGAAGTAAGGTCGCATATAGTTGGGAGGATGTCTTTGAGTTTACACAGCGACCCAGCATGTCAGACCTGAAAGGAGGAGGCGATAACTTTTACATCTCGTACGTCTCGGTGGCATAACATCATTGGATGATATGTATTTACGAACTAAAACTGGCTTTATTACATATTTTATACAAAACAAGAACAAACATTAAATTTAATCATGACAAAAACTGGGAACAAATTATGTGAACATTACTTTTGTGTCGAAATTAGGACTTTTTTGATGTGAAATATTCTTTTATTGGATATAATTTATGTTTTGGACTAGTTGATTGAGGATCCCAAACTTTCTTTTAAGTTCCCGAGGGGATCGAAGTCACGATAGCTCAAGTGGTACAGTAGTGGCGTATCAAGCCGAATGTCGTGGGTTCGAATCCCGTGACACTGACTTTTTTATCTCAACTTAAAACCTTAATTAACTTTCTTTTAAGGTTGCTTGTTTTGAGATTAACTATTTAAGCGTTCTTCTTCCGGATCTTTTGTGGATTTCAGAATTTTTTCCAATCCATAATCGGGTCTTTTTCTCCTACGTGCAAAAAGTCAATTTGTGTCAACATGTTGAAACGGTGTTTACTCTCTTCCAGGTGATCTTTAATTTCCGAGGTTCTGGATTAACCGATTTTGGTTTGGTAGGTGTTCATTTATTTTTGTTAAGAATTTTCTTCTCCTCTGTCCTATGTATACAGCTCTACATGTAGGTACAAATATATTTATAAATACCACCTTTTGCCCATTTTTAAATTTTATCTTGTGCGTTCGATAACATTTGCCCGGTTGAATTTACATTCTTACAGTCTAAGTGTGTCCAATCCCAGTGAAGAGGAGCACCAAAACAGACATTTTTAGGTGTTGTTGATTGAACACGACTTAAACAACTCTTCCACTCGCCAAATTAATTTTCGGAAATAAATAAAGTATTATTAAACAAACCACTGAAAAATGAAAACGCGTTGCAAATTGAGCGGAGATGGTGACAAGTTTCTGGCCGGTCGGTGAGCTAGCTGTTGAACCCTCGCCAACAATACAGCAATTAAAGGTGAAATTAGTCTCCTTCTCTTAATACTGTTTCTATACTTAATGAAATTCGTTAGTAAATATATAAATAAATAATATAATACTAAATAATACAGATATATAGTTGAGATAAAAAAACCCTTAATTAATTCTAATATTGGCCAAGTGGATTACGAAATTAGTGAATTTATGCTCAAAATTATTCAACCATTTTTGTATGAAATAAGTGATCCTAATGCTGTTTAAATTGTGGTTGTTTGTTATAGGAATATATTTATAAATGAAAACAGTTTGTTATATGGAGAGCTCTAGTTTTTATTTACTTTTTTCTCTAACCTTGTACTCTTACTCTCCAAAATCTCTTAAAACAGAGCCATTAACAATTTTGAACGGTACAAATCGATGTTGATATCACCGAGCGTTTTGGCCTATCCGAATCGGTGTAGATGTTGATGAAGGGAGAATGTAAATTGGTCTTGTACTCTGTAAATAATGGCCCATCGGACTCCTGGGTCGCTGGGTGGTCCAGTGCCCTGGGGGCTGTACTTTCCGACCCGCACAGGCCGGTACTTTTAGGTGAAGGTGCACGGATTATAAAAAAGACAGTTTATAGCTGATGGAATCAGTTGGTGAAATAATTTCCTGTTAAACCAAAAATTTAAGCGTTATGGGGAAAAATTCGCAAAGAAGGGAGATAAGGTCATCAACTTTTATTTTTGCCTTGCTGGCTCATTTAACAGTCAATTTCAGGGCACCATCCAGATTGTTTCAAACTTTATCTTGTTGAAACACTTCTTGGTTTCGACTGATTTCTCAGTTCAGCAATACGTTTTCCTACAGAATTAAATTAAATTCATAATTATTATTAATCTATTAAATCGATTATATTTCGGGGTTCTATTAGCCAAATAATCTATTTCAATTAATTAATCTTTATGTAAGGTATTTGTTTTTATTTCAACCAATATCTTACATAAAGGTTAATTAATTGAAATAATTTGGTCAATCGGTCCACGAAATATAAACGATATATTAAGTAAAACGAACTTCAATAAAGCTCTCTGTGGACATTTCATTTGTCATCGAATACTGATTACACGACATTTGGAAAATGGAAAAACGGAGGAAAAATTCGACAGGTAGGTTGAGGTGGGAAGTTGATGACCGAGTGGATGGAAGTCGCGATAGCTCAAATTGTTAGAGCAGCCGAAGGTCGTGGGTTCGAATCCCGCTCGTGACACTTTTTCATTTCAACCAAGATTATTAATTTATGTTCACAAAAACATAAAGTGATTACACATGAATAGAAAGAAATATAAATAAATAGGTGAATCACTTAAGTTGAATGTAATTAAATGTATTTTATCCTTGATTTTTTAAATTTTTTATTTATATCGGTCATTAGAATTTCTGGACTACACCACTCTGAATCGTCAAAACGATTAAAAATAATATACTTTTCATAATTAAGTACGCGTAGAGAACCTCGCTGGACTGTTTAGCCCGATTGTCACAAAATTTTGTATAATTCGTTGTATAAATATTTGTTCTCTCCAGAAAATAAAATATTATGAGGGGTCTTTTAAAAGTTAGATTTTACGTTAGTTTTAACGTTTTTTGATTGTTATGGAAGTCCAAGAAGATATGCTCAGTATACAAAGCTCTTTCCTGGTAAAGAAACTAAATTGTAAGTAGTCGTATGTCAAATAATGAGGGTATGCCAAATTTGAGGATTTTTTATACCTTAGACCGCGCAGACATTCCAATAGGTAGAATTGAAGCAGAGTTTATATTGTAATTATCGATATTCGGGACTCGGGCCCGTTCTATTTTAATCTTCACCTGCGCCTTGCGGCCAAACGGCGAAAAAGAGACAACGCTTTTAGCATTTTTGCTCCAGGAGAGTGGTTTCGCCTAAAAATAATACAGTCAACACGGCCGTTATAAACCGCGTGAGGTGTCCGCGTCAGGATAAATGAACCTCGAGGCATATTAAAAAAAATTGGTAAAAAAAGGGTAAAGGCATCGAGTTATTTTAGTTGGGTCTGGGAGGCGCCGAGCCACTTTGGGGGACATGTGTTCGGGCTCATTACAGCCGCGAGTTAGAAATTGTTCACTATTCAATTGACTTTCATATTAAATCAGAAACAATAGCTTTATTCGTTTTAAACGTGAGACAGATTGGCATATGCTTTATTATATATGATGCTAGAATAATAATGTGATGCTATTTTGATTAGCGAACTGTGCTTGAACTCAAGTGACAAATATCCTAACGAAAACTGTAGTGGTGGTCACAATTTTCTTGACAAACGCTTACACAATTAAAAAATAGATAGACGGAATAGAACATAATCAAAAATAAATGTAGACAGATGCCAGGAGTATATCTTAAGTACAAGATACTACCTTGGGGGACTCCAGGATGGGCGGGTGAGGGATGAACCATGTTACCCAGAAGTAAGGTCGTATATAGTTGGGAGGATGCCTTTGAGTTTACAGCGACCCAGCATGTCAGACCAGAAAAGAGGAGGCCGACATCTTTTACATCTCGTACATCTCGGTGGCATAACAACCTTAAAACTCTGACAAATATCCTAACGAAAACTGTAGTGGTGGTCACAATGTTTTTGATAAACGTTTACACAATTAAAAAATAGATAAACGGAATAGAACATAATCCAAAATAAATGGAGACAGATGAAAGTAAATATTTAATTCGTATGGTTTGATCCTTTCCAACTGGTTGGCCTACCTATCATCCTTTTCTTGGTTTGTTAGGCGACGTCTCGATATCCTCATTGATGAGTCTTTTGCACGACCGACCTAAACAGCAAAAATAAGCAGACCATACTTATCGGAAACGACGGAAATCATTCCTCACCACACATACAGGGGAAAGGGTTCATAATTTCATTAGTACTTAGAATATTATAAAACTATTCAACTACATAAACTGTTCAAATATGAATAGAGATATTTGTGGTTTGTTCTACTATTAATTCTATTAATTAAATTAACTAATATATTCTTGTTCGTTGGATAAACAATATAACATACAAACCTAAACCCAAATATTTTTTTAATCCACATTGTTAAAAACGGATTTTCTTGAGAATAGTCAACTTGAAGATTACTCATTCTGTATACAAACCTTTTCTTCATTTTAATCCAGTTGTATTTTCTTTAACCATGGAAAGACTCATCCTGAACCACAAGTTCGTTGTATTGTTGTAAGAATGTTTCATCGAGAAGGTTTCATCAGAGAGTGGTCTCCTGGGCTGTAGTCCGATTCCGAGAGACTGGACGTACCAGTAGGCTTGGTAGTGGATCTCAGCACATTGCAATGCTAACGGAGGACAGAAATATTGTCACGGCTGCAGTATAAACCCTTTCCATAGTGTCCGCCAGATCATAAATCAAGTGCACGTTTTGACAAAGCCTTTATCGATTTGTTGGCTTCACATCATTTTTCCCTTTGGGAATACCTGCAGCAACAGCCACCACAAACAACTTAGGAGATTATGATGCAGCAAGAGCCTAGAAGAAAACACAATTGGAATGCAGCTATGTTTACTGCGATACGTTTGTGTCCGTATAATGATTGGAAAGCGCCAAAGGGTCTACCTACAACATGGGATGAGTACAATGCCCCACTTCATGCTCTCTTCAGTGCAGTTTGGAGGAGGCGGTGAAATGGTATGGGCTGGGATTGACACTGGAGGACGAACTGGACAACATATTATTGCAGGCGACCTCGCCGTCCGTTATGTTCAAGAAATTATAGAGGAATACATCAACTTCACTGAGGTGCAGGGATTTTCGAGTTCTAGATGGCCATAGAGGCATTTCACATCTGCCCCTTCCTCCATTGTTAATCCTATTGTGCACATGTGGCATGCGTTACAGTGAAGGGTTTTCGATTACCATCCGCAGTTAGTTGACCTGCAACAACTGAGTGCAGCGTTGAAACACCTAGGGTGAAATTGCCTCTGGAAATTAAAACCTTTTATTTTAGTATTTTTCAAAATCTCTTAAATTTTCTTTCAGTAAAACATCAATTAATCAATATCAACAACAGTAATACGTTTTAATGCAATTTATAATAAAATGAAACAAAACGCCAGAGAAAGTAAACATTACAAAATTGGCAATAGTCTTATTCATATTTGAATAGTTTACCTGTTAGTTTTAATGAGATTAAGATTTTTAAAAAATATTATTCAAAAACAACCTTAAATAGTGTTTTTGGCTTTAGCGAGAACCACTGACCAAAGGAAGCTTGTTGCAAATGTACCACATCAATTTAACCTTCACCTTAATATTCGCTGGGTTATTTTATTATTATTTTGAAGTAGAAGCAATGTATCAGTGTAAAAAATAATGTGGAGAAGAAATGCGCTTAATCACAGAGTCTTACAGATGTTTTCGCTTGAAACGGTGATGACTCTGTAGGCATGCTCATTAATTTGGACATGAGCTCATTAATAAACGCATTCTTTCTTAGGTTTGGAATGGAATCCTGTTTCATGATCTGTGGGACCTCTAAAAATCTCAATTTTGTTGAAGCACAACGTTCTTTCCAGGACAAACTTAACCGTCTAAAACTTAACATTTGACTTGTATTTGCCACAAAACATAATGAATTGGGTTTGGGAACAAGGTTTTGTGCAGTGGTTTAATATAACCTATATAATTCATTATAATTTATTGTCTGACTGACCAAATAACTTCTTTCAAGTAATTAATCTTTTTGTGAAAGGTTGATATGAAAAAGTTAGTGTCACAAGTTCGAATCCACAATCTTAGGCTCAATGCGCCACTGCTATAAGCTCAAGGGATTAGAGTAGCGGCCTATTGAGGCGAAGATCGTGGGTTCGAATCTCACTCATGGCACTAATTTTTTCATGTCAACCAATACCTTTCATAAAAAGATTAATTAATTACAATAACTTTAAGATTGAAAGTTATTGTTGCTTTTGTCTTTGTTGGCTTTCTGACTTGATGTTTAAAGAGCTGTAATGTCGATGTAATTAAATTTTGTTGTTTGTCCTCCAGCCAACTGCCACATGATGAAATCTCACGATGACTTCTGTCCCACAAAAATTCCTTTTTTTGTTGCAGTAATTGTACAGAAGGTAGGACATTTTTCGACATTACTATCCGGACGAATGCCTTCCCAGGACGTTGGAATACTAATCACTCCGAATATGTCTAAATTGCCGAATTACGGCCTCACAAAAAAGAAATTCCGGCCACAGAAACCTAATGAAGCATCTAGCCTTCTTGAAAGAGAACTCACCGCCGGGTAAAGCGGAATCCTACTTTTGCAACCGTACGACAACCTGAGAAAAAAAATCTTGAGACGGCAATATTTTCCCTTCGACCTACCTTTTCCCTTCTAAAAAGACAAAATTATTTCTATATAGTTTATAAAGAACAGTAATTGTCGTTTACATTTTTAAGGTACAACATGAAAAACACCTAAGTATTTAAATGAATATATTTATGAATTGTACTGCATAGAAGTTGATATTTACTAAATCCATTTGAGTTCGTGGTCCGATTGACCAAATAACATTTTTATTTAGGACAGTTATTGGTCAAGATAAAAAAGTCAGTGTCACGAGCGGGATTCGAACACACGATCTTCGGCTAGATACGCCGCTGCTCTACGACTTGAGCTACCGTGACTTCCATCCACTAGGACACCAACTTCCCATCTCAACTAACCTGTCGAATTTTTCCTGTTTGGGAATCCTTTCCTCCTTCATATGCCGTGTAATTTATTTGCTTCTCGGCGACAAATGAAAAGGCCACGGAGGGCTTTCGTGAAGTACTTCAGTTTAATTTATTTATCATTAATTAATCATTTATTTGTTTAATATTTATTAATAATTTATTTATTTAGACTTAATTAATCTTTTTTGTTAATTAATTAAGTGCTTAAATAATAATTGAGCAGCGACTTTTTTGCAATTAATTATTTATTTAACATTAATTAATTAAAGAAATGTTTAACTAGTAGAGCAGCGGCTTTTTAGCTGAAGTCGTGGGTTCGGATCCCCCCCGTGACGCTGTTTTTTTTGTTTTTTTTTATCTCGACCAATAACTTTCATAAATATTAATTACCTTCAGATAAAAAAATAAATACAATTGTGATGCAATACTTTCTCAGCAGCCATCGAAACTTGAATATTTAGTCGAATATGGTCCTTAATTACAATTCTTGTTATGATGTTTCTTATTATGTTCTTATTATGCTAATTCGGCAATGTAAAACAGTCACCCTCTTCTGAGTTCCGAGAAGTTGAGGGAAATAAGCATGCGATATCTATTTACACCAGATGTGGAGTAGTTTTTGTAATGCTTGGTCTGCTTGAGATTCTTGCGATTTTCACTTCTCGACAACATCTGAAAGTCTAATTGTTGATTTACTAATGTTGATATTTTATTATATTTTTTCAATATTTTTGTATTTAAACTGAAACATTATAACCCTAAAAAGCAGCACTATTAATTTATTTTATTAGCGCCAAAGTTTTATAATGATTTCCCACATATAATAATAATAATAATAATAATAATCACCCGATAATAACCGAACATTTAATTAATAATTAATTCAATTGTAATAACGAGTGTAAACCAATCATATAACTATGTATTTTAATGAATTCCTTTTTTTTATCGATCAAAAGTTTACAATCGGGTAGTATTGGGGCACAGTTTGTGTGCGTCTGTGTTTAGGTTAATTTACTGGAATGAATGTCATTTATTAGCGAGAGAGCAGGAGGTTGTTTACCTCCTCTTCAAGGAATATCAAGTACCCTTGGGTGCGTGTGTGTCCTCTGGAAAGTAAAAGCTCTTTTTTTATCCAGAGAGGAGTTGGTTCAACCACGCAGCGAGGAATATCAAACTCTGGGAAAGTAAATGTGAGGCATATCAAGTACTTTGGGGAGTGAATGTGACCATACTTCTA
>CM077106.1:10751369-10818498 GCA_039619505.1 Cimex hemipterus | reverse complement strand
GTTAATTTATTGGATGGAATGTACTTATTAGCGCGAAAGGAAATGGTTGTTTAATCTGTGAGTGTGAGTGTGTGATCTATCGATAGTAAAGTTATTATTGAAAAGGGAGTTTGTTCAACCCGACCCCGAGGAATGTCAATTACTTTGGGGGGGGGGTGAATTCACCAGACTTATACATATACTGCTTCTAGTAATTATACATATCCATTGCTTTAAAACCAAACTGTAGCTGACAACCTGAGGTACAAATTAGAGCCTAGAGGACGGAGGGAGGGTTTTCTTATAAAAGTAGTGTCAGTAACAGATAGAGTTGCTCAAATTGGCTGTAGGTTAAAAAATGTGAAAGACCAGGAAAATTAGTACAACCCGCAGAAGGACCTTAGTTGTTCGTCGGCCCCAAATTTCCCACATTATACATATATAATATATATGTGGCGTGTAGAATTTATTAAAGGATTATGGCAAAAATGTGAAAACGTATATTACTTACATGCTCATTTCTGTAAAAAGGGTTTAAATGTTCAATCGACGTCCATAAGTGATTCCATGAAGTTTTCTATCTATCTTCGGATGGTCGGGGACAACATGACAATAGTACATCTATTTACAGGTTTAAAAATCTTGCAATTTAACTTCCTTACAACGTATTATAAACGTGTCTAGATAAAAATTGCCTCTCCTTTTTCATTAAGTGAGAAGAATGTAAGAACAAACACTTCTCGCCCCAATGTGAAGTTGTGCAACGCCGGCGGAGAAGAAAGTCCATCTTTTTGAATAAAGGGCCTTTGATCGAACTTTCCATTTCACTCCTTTTGTCGACGGTGTCTTATGAAAAGAACTCGGGGCACATATCATTGTGACAATGTCCTTTGTAATTACGTCCCGGACAAAAAGCAGGTTCGTATCATTGTTGAAGTTTAATTTGGTCCTCTGTATTTTCAACCCCGCAACCCCCCACGGGCCACAAACAATGCGTAGCGGCATTATTCATCAATTAGCTCTCGGTTCCCATGTCACGGCCCGACTGAGACAATCGACCCCAGTCATTACACATCGCTATTCCGCCATCCATAGCAGACGAATCCGTCTCTAATGGTAACAGTCTGAACTTTTTCCAAGTCCTTAATCTCCTACTATCAGTCATTTCAAACTAGTTCAAGCGTTAGTGAGACAATTATTTTCCGTCAATTGTACGTCCGTTCTTGGAAAAGACCCGTTTTAAAAAGCCACATCTTGATTTATGTACCACTGATATTTAGAAATTACTTAAGTGTTAGTTGTAAGTTACACTCACAGAGGAAGCGTTGTAAATGAAAACAAAATAATCCTACGATGTATAATAAAGTAGTAAAAGGTATATATTTTTCATAGTTGGCTTTATACAGTGCAGAAATGCCGCCCGATATAAAAATTCAGCACGGCAGCGTGTATTCGGGCCCTTTGTTACGATTCTTGAAGGAAACAAGGTTGTTTTAATTGATATAGTATTGACATTTTGGTGTCACCTTGTGTGTGTTGAGAGTGAATGTACTTACTAGCGTGACACGGTCGATAACATTTATCTAAATTCAGTTTTTGTTTTATTTATTTACATATTTCAATTAATTATTCTTTTTATCTAAGGTCATGGTTGAGATGAAACAGTTTCAAGAGCGGGATTCAAACTCATGACCTTCACCTTCTATTTTATTCTTCTATTTAGCTGAAGGTGGTGGGTTCGAATCTCGTTTGTCACACTAACTGTTTCATCTCAGATTACTTACAGAGCATCTGTTGGGTGTTTATTAAGTACATAGTCCATCAGTGTAAACTCTTAATTATTAATTTTCTGAAAGTTGAGCTAATAACCTAATATTTATAAGTATATTTTAGAGCTAGTAGGGATAGGGATAAAAGAAGCGGCCACAAGCCCTTCTGCACCTAGACCTGAATAGATCTATTATGCTCCCCAGTTTTTTTATAGTTGTTAATCAGCCAGCTTCAGGATGTTAATCAGTCTGCATATCTTTGCCAACAGCTCCTTAGTGTAGGTTCTTGCTTGCGGTTTTTCCCGCCCTAGTTGCAAGAACCTGCACCTACGCCTTCACAGAAACATAAAATTCTGCGGGCTCCTCCTCTTCCTGGCAGTGCAGTTCTGCACCGTGTATCTTCTGTACTCTTATCCGATACATGTACTGTGTGTGGTAATGTCCTGTCAGGAGTCTAACCAGAATCCCGGTACGGTTGCGGCTGCCTTCCAGTAAGTCTTTTGTAAGTTTTGCGGATTGCCCTTGTATGAATCTCTTTTCGTGCCTAATGCCTGTGGTACACCACTCAGGGTTTTGAGTCATTAAGGATCCTTATTAAGATGTATCCTCCTTTTTGGCAGGGTGCTAAACCACAGAAGGGTCAGCACACCAGGTCTCCTCATTGTCCAACATGATAATTACACTAGGTAGACTTTGAATATTCTTACTAAGTAGCAGCATTATAATCTCTTGACCTTTTCCTAGTAGTGCTAGGTAGATTCCATCCTACTTCTCAAGTGCTTATGGCTTTAGGCTTTATTGTAGCTGCCAACTTCTTCTCTTCTTTTGTAGTTTTTATTTGTTTTGAGTGTTCAAGGAGTGTTTCTTCGTTGATTGTTTCTGCTCCTGGGAAGTGATCAATCAATAGATAGATTGTTTCTTCTTCCGTTTGTGTGAAGCTTCTATCTGTCATCGTGAGAAAGCTTACCTGCCTCCATGTTCCATCCTTGTCTAGGGTATTACCATTCGTAAAAAAATCGAGGGAGTTTTGGAGCAACTGATAAAGTTGTCTAAAACCTTATTTGAAGACACTAATGTCACCTATTCCCCACAATGAAATCATAAAGGTTTTGTTTGATATGAAGACTGGAGTACAGCTATGTATACTGCTTTGTTAACTTTACCTGTACAACTAAATGGAATAGCTCCTCCATAATTGTATACGAATTTACGTAATCCACGTAGTTTTGTTTAGAAGCTGTCTAAGTTGTTGGCATTTTTGTGATCTTCGGAAAGCATTATTTGAGCTGTTTTTGTTTTGAAAAACTACACTCGTAAGAGAAATTCCTTAATGTTATATCAAATATACTGATTTATTTAACCACGCCAAAATGGTTATTTTGAATGTTGGTAAGTCTGATTTATGAGTATTTTGAGAAAGGAGCAATTAATTATTGAAGGTGGTTGTTACTTTATCGTACAGAACCAAAAGAAGATCTGTTTTATCAAGGTGAAGCTTAGAAGGGTTTATCAAGCTTTTACGAGCCATTCCAAAACCACCCAAGAGGTGATTCACACGTGGTAACAGTTCTTAAGGCATTCGAGAGAATGGCAATTAAGCCAGCCGCCTTATCGCGAGCCGGCTTTATTACAATAGATTACTCGGGAGAAGGGACCCCTTTAAGCAATTAAAAAAGAAAAAAAATGAATTTAGTGAAAGGAGACGGACCTGATCGGAGGACGAGTAATGGAAAAACAACGTTTAGCTCTTAGTTATCGAAACGCTTCCATTAGGCGCATTCTTTCTCAAGACTCGGCCTGAAAGGTAAACAGGCACCACCTCAGGATGCAAATTCTATTCTGTTTTTATCAATATTAAATATTTGGATAGTTGTTTAGTTACTGATAGATTGCAAGTTTCTATTTTTTTTATCATATACAGGTCGCAGTTTTTTATGTCACAACGACAACAGTTTTGAGCCTGCCACAATTCTTCTTCAGGCTCGAACTGCCATTCGTTTAGAAAAATCAACTAATGAAATTTTCAAACCCGAAGAGGAACCGCCGCACGCTCATTTGCTTTAATATTATGAGCTGTGATAAGTTTGTAATATATAAGACAGGTATGTTGTTCAAGCATTAAATAATACTTCTAGTGTCTTACTGAATAATCCTTTTAAAAAGATAGTTCCTATTCACAGTAAGTTGTTTTCCAAAGATCCGGATTTCGAGGTTTTAGCTCCTCATCAGGTTGAAGGAGTTCTACAACCGCGTCTCTCGACATGAATCGCAAAACTGAACCCGCCGACGTATTGATAGTCTAGTTAAAATAGGAAGCAACAATAGGACTCAGCCACCCCAACATAAATGAATTAGGTCCGTGGTTTGCCATACATTGGCGAACTATCAGTAAACTTTTGAAACTAGAAAGTTTTAGAATAGCTTTAGAAGTACGATTCACTTGAAAACATCCTCTCAAAACCTAAAGACAAGGTAGACAACTTGGCAAAAAGCGGATTTTACCAACTTAATTGCAATGGTAGGGAAATAAAAACGAGAGTAAAAGAACCCTTGCCTAAATAGAACAAATTTTCGGAATTTAAAGACCATCATAAAAGAAGCAAAACATAATTTCAACTCAAATTTAAATACAATAGTGTTACATAGTTTCAACAAAGGGATACATTCATAATATAATAAATTATATCTACTTCCCATTATAAATATGTACATAAATCATGTGAAACGTCCAAATAATTTAATTATCAAATTTAATCGTTATTTTTCCTCATAATTATTTTCTTATATCATTCACTAATATAATATTTACTCACGTTATAATTCCACCTTTTCACACGTTCAAAATTGAGCGTCATTAAGAACCAGTTTCTCATTGGAACGTCGCGTTGGCGGGTTGCAATCCATGTCGAGAGACGTGATTGTCGAACTCCTTCAGCCTGAGGATGAGCTAAAAGCTCGAAATCCGGATCGTTGAAAAACAACTTGAATAGGTGGTTAGTTTCGTTTTAAAAGAATTGAACACAGCACTCACTCCACCATTCATCATGTCTACTATGGATGTAAAAATGAAACTATCCTGATGAAAATGAGTAGGAAAATATCCTCTTAGGATGTAGGAAAGTGGATACAGTTACTGGCTCTGGCAATAAAATGCAAAGTGAGCTGATAAACTTCATTTGATACAAGAAAAACATTGAAAGAACAAAATAGTAATAAAATAAAATATGATTTCGACGCAAGAATTAACTTCACTCTTTAACAACTTTTCAACTATTTGTCCGCCTGCCGCCATCCATTTGATGAATAATTAATTATACAAGTAAAACAAAAATAATACAAGCAAGAAAACTTTGGAAAAAGAGAAGGAAACATTGTTAGTTCTATAACAATAAGTTAGGAGAGGTTAGGGCATCCGACTCGTATTTGCTACGCTAGGGGTTCTGAGTTCGATCCCGGCATGGCCCATGAAATTTTAGTTCAGAATATGAAAAAAAGTACGGTAAAATGGTTTGACCTCCTGTCCTCGATACCAACGGGGTATTGAGCGTTATTGTCACAATAGTTATTCGCTTACTCTTATGTTGTTATCGTGAGTTTTAAAATATAACGTGAGCAAACACGAACAACATTAAGACTAAATTATAGTTTAAAAGTTCTCTTTCGTAATTGACAATCACAAGGATCCGACAGAAGTGGAAAATGTACTCCGGCCCGCGGTATTGACGGAATGACTTCTCAGGATTTATGTTTGTTACTGAAAGGGGATTTTTGAGACTCGTAGGACCTCCAAAATGATCACGTTTCCCATTGCAGCTGATTTGCGCACCGAGGTCGACCTTTTACCGTTTCAGAATGCTTGCGGTTCACATCCAAGGGTAAAGTAGTACGGCGTGTACTGAATTATATGGTTTTGAAAATTGTTTTCGGTGCTAGTACAGTAAAATAGCAATACGGTGGTTTAATTGTCATTAGTTATATACTAATATAGTTGTAAGTTTAAGTCAAAACGTTTTATTTTTACATTGAAAATATGAGAGAGAATACGATTTACAAAAATTCAACTCTTGACTAATAATGAAACACTGACAATGGATTTTTGTCTCTGTTCGCGTTATCGTTCGTCCAGACTCGTGGTGCCATTTTAGAAAGAAGAATTATCCTTGGTGAGTCGGCGTTGTTAATGGTCAGAAAGGAGGACAGGAGTTGGGCAACTGGATTGGACACGGGGAATGGAAGCGAACAACGATCGGCCAGGCCAAAACACAATGCAATCCAGAGCCCATTGTCAGTCCTGATTAACCTCCAAAGGCATCCCTCTCTCACACCTACCAAGAAAATCTAGGGCGACAATTTTTTTTAAAATTAGCCCAGTACACTATCATCAGATTTACATGATCATTCGGGAATTAGAAGTGTTATTTAAATAATTTGAATTATTTTCTTTCTGGCAAACCTCAACTAACAATCGTCGTAATAAGTAGAAATGAAAAGCAATAAAAGGCAGGGAACAGCTGATGATTCGAAAATTTATCTTAACCTTCTAATTATTCTAATATTGGTAATTTATCAGTTTTTATCCTGTAATAACTAATTTTTAGTACACGAGATTTGAGATAAAAAAAGCGCTCAGGATTCGACCGTCGAGGAACAGTTCTGAAGACCGTAGGTTCTCGCGTTCAAAAAATTTAGTAATTCCCTAATTATTGACAGCGTATCATTGTGGCTATTGGCAAAGTACTTTTCAATGTTTAAAAAATTAAATAAAAAGATTTTTAGTTGCAGTTTTATACAATCGGATCATTTTAGGTTCTTCTCGCCATGCAGATCAATTTAGCAGTATGATCATTTCATTAGAGCGTCGAAAATAGTTATAATCCATTTGCGTTTTAGTGGTCAATTGACCAAGTTACTTCTTTCAATTATTTATTCTTTCTATAACCTGTTGGTTGAAATGTCACTGTCACGAGCGGGATTCGAACCCATGACCTTCCGCACAATCCACCGCTGCTCTACCACTTAAGCTGTCGTGACTTCGATCCTCTCGGACACCAACTCTCCTTCTCAACCTCACCTCTCGAATTTTCCCTCCTTTTTGCCATTTTTCAAATGCCTTACATAGAAAGTATATTTGTAATATTTATCATTCGAAATGATATGAACATCTATGCTGTATCACATGAATAAGAAAAACAATTAACGGTTAATCAAAAAAATCGCAGCCAAATGTTTTAAATTACAAATTAGTCATAATCATAGTGTAAATGTAGTATGTAGTGATTCATAGTGTGTGTGCTTTTAAGGATCCTGCACGTTTAAACTGTACGAAAGGGGAAATGATCGAGTCCAAACAGCGCAGTTGTTCTATTGTGCGAAACAATTGTTTCCGTTTCGTTTGGATGGGATCGACGAAAATATTCTCCGTCGTTGACAACCGTCACGTATTGTTGTTTCCTACCCGAGTACAATTTATTTTCTCCGGAGTTATACTTAGAAACAAGTTTTAGTTTAATTTAGTCTATAAGCTGCGATTAGCCCTGAGGAACGAGCTGAAAGCGTAACGCAAACAGGCTTATAATGGGTTCCGGTAATGGCTTTCCTAATATTCCGAGGTTGCTAGTTTTCCTTTTCACTTCACCAATTACAAAACAGCTAATTGTCAATCTCGCTTAGTAAATAGAGGAAGAGGGATGTTCCTTAACGAACCGATGAAGCCACAAGGAAATTGGAAATTGACTCTACCCCTTTCATCAGCGCTCGCCGCTCGTCCTTTTCTTTTTGGCTCCCTCCGTTTATTAATGTAGCTAGCTAGCTTACATGCTGAAAAAGAGATATTTGATTTTTGAAACCTGACAATTTAGGGTTATCAAAACTGCAAAGTTTAAAATGTCAGACAATTTAAAGATAAATTAACGAATTAAAAAATTGACATGATCAATTTTTTATTTTATTTTGAATTTATTCAATTTAATGTACACCAATTTTGCAGTGAAAAAAATTAGTATAATATAATTCTGCCCGTATCCCAAACTTTTCATTTCCAAAATTGTGTATGTGCATTAAATTGAATTTACAATTGTACATTATTGAAAGGATTACAAATTCTAATTAATAGGAGGGTATATGACAAATCATAACTTATTGCAGGGCAGTAGACTCTTCTGACTCTCATAAATAATTAAAAATAATTAATTGTTTAATTTTACTAACAAATAATTGTTTAACTATACTCAGTTTGCAACAATGTTTGGGTAACGTTTTTGTTGTGCTTATTTTTGATTCGCGTTTGAAATATAGCTTGTATATATTTTTGTATATATTTATATATATGTATTAATCAGTTTCACGTTTTTTAACGTTTAATAATCGAGTCTTTGTCTAAAAAATTTAAAAAAATGTGGAAAAATAAACCCCTAAAGCAGATAAAATTTATTTTAATTTTGTTTAGATTTTTAATTAACATTTCAATATCGCGTATTTCTGCCTATTGCCTTAATTACATTTCGAAGACGCCTCGGCATACATTCTTCCGCATTCTTCACAAAGAGCCTTTTAAAGATCGTGGAGTGAATCAGAAAGAGCTCTTATTCGTCTTTTGAGGTTATCCCATAATTCCCATAATTGGTCAATGAGGTTCAGGTCTGGAGAACAGACTAAGAACATGATGTTATGCTGTTGAAGGTACTTGTTTGGAGGTGTGTACTATGCGAGGGACGTTTAGCATAGTGACGGGCATAGGATTGTCGCTCATTTCATCGAGGATACACAATGCATGGCGTTCCAAAGTTTCATCCACATAGCGAGTGGCCGTCGAAGACACTCCACGAATGACAACCAACCCTGTGTGACTCTCCGTTGAAATTCCCGCCCGCACCATCACTGAGCTATGAAAAGGTTAGCTGTGGGAAAAATTAAAAGCTTTGTACCTTTCATTTCGCCTTCTCCACACTTTTTCCCGCCAATCTTGAAGCGTCGAGCAGATCTACACTCATCTGTAAAAAGTACAACAGACCAGTCGTCTAAACACCAATGTCTGCGTTCCCGAGCAAAGGGAGCTCAGAAATCGAACAACAGTAAGGGGCCGGTTTCGCAAAATCTCAATGCCAAAAAACTGTCATCCTGTGGTTCTTTTACCCCAGGGCGCCCAGGACCTTTTATGGTAGGACCCAGTTTCTCGAAAACGTTTAACGGCGTCTCGCAGAGTTTTGTAGGTAACACCGATGGAAATAGCCGCATAACTGATGGAACTTCCGTCCATTCATTCTACAGTATCCTGTTGAGCCCTAAAAGAATTCGAAGCTATCCCCGCTTACTTTGATGCACTCTGTTGTTTCTTTCTTTCCAAAATTTGCTAGAAGGTTCTCGCATTGTCCTTTTGTTCAAAGGAGTTGTTGATAGTGTGGATCCTTATGCTACAGAACGGCTCAGGACCTATCAGCGTAACGTACACCCTTTTCCTTGAGTGAGCTTCCGCGCTCTCGTTGCTCTCTACTCCCACATGTCTTGGAGCACAGCAGAGGGTAACTTTAGTTGCATACTCTGTTTTGTTTGATTTGATCATTTATGGCTGCTTGGCTGTCAGACATCACAGCTATATTCTTATTTTTATCCCCGTTGTTCAGATTGAACTGGATACATTTCTCACGGGCTTCAGCCTGGAAGATACTGGTGTATTTTCTTCTGTACTCTGTGTATTTGGTTCTTAGGGATCCTGCCTTCTAGAACCGAATATTTTTCCGTTCTAGATCCGCCTGTGCGCCATAACATGGTGTCATTTTCATCAGAAGGGTTTCTCCCTCTGTCCCATTCTTTGTTGGTTCTTAAATTAGTTTGAAAATTTTGCTTGATCTCAAACATCCTGTTCATGTGGTGCCTTGATAGAAATAAAAAAGTGGGTACAACAACCAACTACAAGTACAAAGCGATAGAAATGTTGAACACTAATCAGGTTAATTGAAGATTAATTATCCGAAAATAATTTATTTGGTCAAACGGACCAAGACACCTAATAAATGTAACTAGCCAGAAAATTAGATAATGAGAGTGGAAAAAATAATAGAGTTACATCACAATAATTAAGTTAACAAAACGCAATTAATTACTAAAAGCAGCCTTTTATGCATCTTATTAAATCATAAATTATAAGGAACTTGATTGGCATACTTGTAACGCATTAAGTGAACAAAGCACGGCAATTGTGCTAGCTGATGTAGTGTGCAGTTTTCTTGGCGACCAAGTTAATGAGGATAATAGTAAAATTCAGTTGATCTCATGCGAAAGTTGGACCAGGCAAAAAAAAAAAAAGTGTTTTACGACAAAGGGGGTCAAATGCGAGCAGACAGATCTTATCGAAACCTTGACTAGCGCAACAGCGTAATTGATCGTGTACCGGAAGAATTCAATAAAAAGAATATTAAATCGGTATTTCGTGTTCAGGGTAGCAAGATGCAGAAGGAAAATTACTATTGGGTTGTCCGGAAAATAATGCAGGATTTTAAGTTTTCATTAAAAAAAATCTATATAAAATATTCTGTTTACGTTTACAGGATTACTCATTTGTATGAATGTCAACACTTATTAATCCTCTTCCAAATGATATTGTTTGTTTACCTCTGTAGCATTCCGCTACTTGGAAATAATTCAGTCATCCTTATAATGTCAAAGCGAGAATTTCGTACGATTTTCTTTTACGAGTTTAAACTCGGCCGAAGCGGAGCCCAAACGGCTAGAAACATTAACCAAGTCTGGGGCGAGGGTTGTGTTAATGAGTGCACTGTGCAAAGGTGGTTTAAAAAATTTCGGGAGGGAGATTTCAGCCTTGAAGATGAAGAATGTCGTGGAAGGCCTTCCTCTCTTAATGATGATGTTCTGCGATCAGTGGTGGAAGAAAACCCCAAAACAACTGTTCGAGAACTTGCAGAGCAACGCAAAGTCAGTAAAACGACCGTCGCTGACCACCTCAAGGCGATTGGAAAAGTGAAATCGGAAAGGGCCCATTTTGTTGCATGACAACGCTCGACCACATGTGTCACGTGTAACGTCACAAAAATTATTGGAGCTTGGCTATGAAACTTTGCCTCACCCACCCTACTCTCCGGACCTCTCGCCTACTGACTACCATTTTTTTAGACACCTGGACCACTACTTACAACACATAATATTCAAAAATCAAACGGAACTGGAAAATGCATTTATTGACTTTATCAATTCTAAAAATTCTGAATTCTACTCAGACGGAATTAATAAGTTACCAACACGTTGGGAGAAATGTATTGAGAGTATGGGAAATTATTTTGATTAAAGAACATTGCTTTAAAGTAACTAGTTTCTTTTTTTTTTTTGTTTAATACCAAAATCCTGCATTATTTTCCGGACAACCCAATATAATTATTCAACTTGACAGAGTCGGCCAGTCCGAACTGATAGGAATTACCATTGTGGACCCTTGCGGATTCCACAATTCGCAATGTAAAATTTGTTAGAATGCATTATTTCTAAGCTCGTTTTTACAAAAATTCCTTATTTATAGAACCTTTAAGTGTTTGTTTTAAGCAAACAAACACCCAGTTTGGGTTTGGTGGATTTAAACTACTGAGAAAGAAAATAGTTTATGTGGAATTTAAACAAATGTATACTAGAAAAGTTCGGGCAGTTTTTCAATTGTTAATGACTTAATACAGTTAAAAATATTTTCACTTACATATTAGAGGGTTAAGTATTTAAACAACACAATACCAAGAGGATAATGCACCAGCTCATAAAGAAAGTGTCCTGAACCGAAAATTAAAAAACGTTTTCTTCATCATGGCTTTAAAATTCATAAATCGTCCGTGCTTATTGTATGAATTTTTGTAAATTTAGTGCGGTACAAGGGCGGCCGAAGCAGCTCGTAAAATTTGCATTCCGTTCGTCGATGAAACCACAAATGAGCGTACTATTCAAAACTGGTTCAAAAAGTTTGCTTCTGGAAATAAGGGAATTAAAGAAGAACCAGTGTCTGGTAGACCATTCTGTCTTGAATGAAGATGGATTTTGGTAAGCACTGTTTAATGCAAGCGATGAGGCCATTTGCTCAAGCTTACATCGACACGAGATGTGGAAGCTTCGCAGAAGAATAGCAAAAAGGAGGGAAAATTCGAAAGGTAGGTGGTATCAATGGCCTTATGAACTTTGCATATCTAGCCAGACTATTGTAATTATTTATTGCGTATACGTTTTTGTTGGGAGAAGGGTATCGTGAAAAAAGGGCCAGAGGCGACGGCGGGAATCGAACTCACGACCACGGGGTCTACTAGCCGAGAGTCTTTCACGATAACCACTCGACTACCGCGGCCCCCCGAAAGGTAGGTTGAGATGGGAAGTTGGTGTCCGAGTCGAAATCACGATAGCTCAAGCGGTAGAGCAGAGGATCCTACCCGAAGGTCGTAGGTTCGAATCCCGCTAGTGACGCTACCTTTTTTCATTTCAACTAATGCCTTACATAAAGATGAACTAATTGAAAGAAGTCAATCGGACGATTTAAAATGGATACTGTATAGTTCAGTAAGACCAAGAAGTCGTGCCATTGGCAGTCACCTAGTGATCCACTTTCTTTGACGGTAAAATATTCATCAGCTAAAGGTGATGCGTGGTGTTTGATGTAGTGTTTTTAAAACTTTTTGTACCACTTTTGGGCAGTCCGCTCATGTATTGTTTCATCAGTGAACTGCAAATTTTACCAGCTGCTTTGGTCGACGTACCTCTCAGCTAAAATTCATAAACTATCACTAAACACGCATGAATTATGGGTTTGAGAAAGAAAATATTTTATAATCTGTAGGGAACTGTTCAAAATATCTTTTCTTTATGGTCATTATCCTATTGTCATTAAGTGACTTTAACGTGTAAATAGAAACGTTTAATAAATGTGTTCGAACAATAACAAATGGGAATAAAACGGTACGACGTTTTCTGGCTACGTAGTAGTTGCAAAATCATGATTGTACGAATTTGTACCATTTCAAAGCAACTGTATTCAATTGTATTTTTGCGCTGCGGCAAATGAAAATTAATGGCCCAGTCTGTTTATATTTTTCAACCGAAGCCTTCGGAACATTTCATGAGTAACCATTTATTTTGGACAAGAGTTTTGGCTCGGAAGATATTCTCCTCGGTATTTCCCCCTTGCTCTCCATGATTCACCGTTTAGTATAAGTGTACAGATAAAAAAGAAAGCCTTGAAAAAATTTTTAAGTTTAAAATGAACATTAATTGGCATTGAATTGACGAAATTTTGCGGGTTTTTTTTGTCAGACAATTCATATTAACAATTATGCAGGAGGAATGTCAAACGCATGTTACTGAAAACGTACAACGGGAATAAGATCTAACATTTTTGTATTACTTTTTATGAAAATAAATTTATTATAAATCGATAATATAGTTATTCTTATTTTTTCTTCTATTTGTTGTTTGGTAGTTTATATGTATTTAAAGTTGTAAACTGTAGCCTTTAATGTTCCATGAAACTGGATACCTTTTAAGTTAAAAAGAGCTGAAAGAGCGAGCACCCCAAAATATACATTTAAACAAAAAATAATTTGACTAAATTGTGTTTTGATAGTCTCCCTTTATCAAATAAAATAAATACTAATATAAAAAATAATTGTCATGTATCATGATGAATATTTCGTTAATTAACCATTTATCATTTTACTCCATAGGTTAGGCAAAAAATTTACCACACCCTAAAACACAATATGCGAAGTTTCAACGATTTGCAAAATTATAAATATTAATGGGAAATGCGTTGTTGCATTATTCACCGTGCGATTACGTGTCCACGAACTATGAAATATGCCATTACACCGTTGAGTCATGAGATATAACAGAAACTGTCTAAAATATGAAATATCAGATACAACAGTTGAGCATTTATGCAGACTGGCTACTTTTAGATCATCGACACGGCGACCCTTCAATGAAGGGCTGCGAAGGTTTAGTAAACAGCAAGTAGGAGGTAATCTTCGAAACCAAGAGTATTTGCAAATGATCTCAAAAAGATTGGTGTATCGGGTATGATATGTAGTGATAACCTCATAACAAATAACGGCACACATAAAGCCTTGTTCCCACGACGTGTGGCTTGTTAGAGACCAAATCGTTTGTACAAGATAGCTACATCTGATCTTAACATTTGAATCGATGCTTTGTTTTCGCAATTGAAGGTAAAAATAAACAACTAAAATCGATAGCGATAATGGTTGTCAATAGAGTGAGATTAGCGGACTTTATCTATCACATACTCGTGGAGAACCATTGCAACATTACTTTTTTTACATTTAATGAAATATGTATGTATATCTGTAGCTAGAAAATAATAATAATAATTCTTGGCACAAATCAAACAAACAGATATAGGGTTTTCAATATAGGTTGTAAACATCATTATGGAAGAAAATTCTGAAACTTGTATTTTGTCAAAATTTTATGATTTAGCCGATAGCGATAAAATTTACAATTCTCTTCCTTGTAGGATGAAAAAGATGAGCCGCTCCAAAATATCGTAAAGTAAATGTTGAACATAATATTCATACCCAAGTATGTATTTTCGTAACCCTTTATGGCTGAGTTACTTTAGTGATAGGGAATTTAATCTGGCGCCAAATAAATCAGTGTAGCCAATAGACGAGCGGAAAACAGAGCAGGAATAACCTAAATTCTTCACCTTCAAGCAACCCGGGCTAGAAAAGGTTAATTTATAAACTGAATATGAAAACATTTATGTATAGCAAATGTAACAATCGGTACAAGACAAAGAAGTGGGACATAGAAGATTCCAACATGGACATTTTAGATTGAACCAAAAATATCAATGCTGCCAATACCCCAGGATGAAAATTCAAAATAGATAGGTAATAGTTTATTTATTTTTTTTAGTTGTGAGGATGAAAGACTTTCGGTCAGGTTTTATGGTAGTAAGGATTATTCCATCAAGGACAATGTTTCGATTTCTATTTATAAATCTCCCGGGCTGCCTATGTATACATGGTTACATTGTACATTAAAAAATTCATTTAACAGAATGACATATGATTAAAATTACACCAGTGTGAACTTACAGGCTGATAAACACTTATCATCCTAGTCGAAATAAGTCCTAACATCATTATCATTATCATCATAATCTTCATCCTTATAACCAAAAAACCTGGCCGAAAGTCCCTTCCTTATAGGTTATTTTTTTTTGCATACAGATTGTACAGATTGCAATCTGAAACTTTTTATTTATGTTAGAAGTGCGAAAGACGCTGAGCTATATAACCTTGAACAACCTTAATAATGTAATCATTTTGCCTTTTGTTTTGCTGGGTTTGTGGAGAAAACTGATTTTAAAAAAACCGCTGTAAAAATATACAAGGGAAAAACTCATCGGATTAGCTAAGGTTTACTGAATTTAGTAAATTTGATGTTGTCTTGAAGCAAATATAATAAATATTAATAATGTGTTGTGTGATCGTTAGTTAATGGTTATTTGGAGATCGTGAGATGAGGTCTGGTGTGACGTTTTTAGAAAAACATTTTTTTGCCATATAATTTTTTTCCTTCTTCCGGACGTTAAAAGGAAATGTTAATTGATTTAAGAAATTTATAAATTAAATCCAAAACCGTCATGTTGTTACTCGCCAACAGCGTTTCAAGATTTATTGGGCCCATTATACTGGGGTCCCTATACAGATCATCCAATAATTGTTTCCTCTGGTTATCGTACTCTTGGGCATTCTAGTATTAGATGACTGGGGTTTGATGGACTGTCGCATGTTGGACTGTTAGGGGAAGTGTTTATTCCAATTCTATGTCTACAACTCCCCCCACAGGCCGTGGTTAGTTTTGATTCTTCAAATAGTAGAGTAGAATTCCTTTTGCCTGCCTCCTCCGACAACCACTGTTTTGCTTTAACCTTTGGGAATAAAGCTCAATTGTAATCGCCAGCTGTTGCTAAACTATTCTTTATCCCATAGATTCGAACACAATTGGTTGAAAAAGTTTTTGCCGTCTGTTTTAGGAATTTTCAACCGATGGGGTACTGCATATACAGTGGCCTCCGCCAACCCATCCACTGTTTCGTTATGAAGAATACCCGCATGACCTTTAATCCAGCATATTATCACAGTTCTTCCATCTTTTTTTTAGCTCAAAGATCTTTCGGTAAACATCCGCGATGGTATAATTATTAACTTTGCACCTTGGGGATACATTACTTATACTATCTACAGCGCATACATTAGAGACCGTTAATCGATAATCTTTTAGAAATCGTGAGATGCGGTCTGGTGTGATGTAGGTTCCAGAAAAACATTTTCTTTATCATGCCAACGTTTCGATCTTTTATTGAGATCTTCAGGGCTCAAAGCTTTTGTTTTCTGTGTAGATGTGTCATTACTGTGGATCGTAAACCTAAACCTTCTTAGTGTGAATGAACAGGAGGGGCACATCTCAATAAAGATAAAAATGTTAGCACGATAAAGAAAATGTTCTAAAACCTACGTCACACCAGACCGCATCTCACGATCTCCAAATAAAAATATCAATAATAATAAAAATAAAATAAATATAAATTTACTTATATGTTTATATAAATTTCTTTAATGGTAAAGATGGTTCAATATGATGAACTTAATATGTTACGAGTTGAACAGCGAGGCTCGACGGACCCAGACAGTAAAGGCCGTTCAAACTCTTTTCACACACCATCCTACACTTTCCCTTGGTTTTCCACATTCATAATTTTAAATTGAGATATTACGACAGTGTTTCATTACAAATGTTTGTGGCTCAGCGTGGAGGGTCGCCCTTTTTTTGAAATAAGACTGTATTGGAGTAATTACAGTGTGCCCGTTGATAGGGCATCTTCTATGTAAACATAGCCACGCCTTGATCACTATCTCGACCGGTCTATTAACATTCGTTTGGATTCCCATCCGACAAGTAATCGACCCGTTCCGGAACGGGCCGAATCCATTACAAAATCGTTCAGAAACTAATCGAAAACGGTCCATTACGATATTAATACCAACTTGTTTTGGGCCCGTTTGTTTTCGTTTTGTGGCGCTCCTCACGGATTGCGTTATGGGATTTCCTCATTTTGCAGCAAATATACAGTTTCCAATAATTTAAATCTAAAATTAATAGAGACTTATGTAAGCACCTTCTTTCATAACCATTTTCATTTTAATATGACGTAAATTAATTATCTTCTGTCAAAATTTCTGTACCTCATTTTTATTTTTTTTTTCAGTTAATTTAAAATTACTTTACGAAAACCAATGTTATCTTCTGTAATAAGAGAAAAGAAATGCAAAAAATCTAATCCGCCTAGTTTAATTCCCGGTCTATTACGCAGCTATCGACAGTGACACACGGTTCGTAAACAAAATAATTATGAGTTAAGTCATATTGACATATTTGAGGACTTATTAAACTTATTGGAATTTTTGAAGATAAGAAACCTGTCCGAAAAGGAACAAATGCCATTATATAAAAAACAAAACACTACTACTACTACTAATAATATTAATAATATATCCACTACAAATAAAATCAAATAACTATAAAATACAAGAACGGTCATACATAGAAATTTCGTTTGCCGGAGGGAGTTTAATGTACACCTAAACAAAACATCAATTTAAAAAATAACGAAATTAATTAAGGTTTTTAGTTGAGATGAAAAAAAGTTAATGGCACGAGCGGGATTCGAACCCGCGATCTTCGGCTAGATACTACCTCCGAGGTCACGATAGTGGTAGAGCAGCGGCCTATCTAGCCGACGATCGTGTGTTCGAATCCCACTCGTGCCATTAACTTTTTTTCTTCTCAACTAAAAACCTTAATTAATTGTAATGTATCAATTGGTCGAGCGGACCACTAAATTGGGGAATTAAGAAAAACATTTTAAAAAAATGCAAGTAAAGCCCGAAATTAAAATAAAATTTTACAGCCAGTTTAATCGTTAAGTTGATTAACAAGTTCATATCTGTATTGTCGTGCATATTTACAATAGTTTATATCTATCAATGTAATCATAATCTAGGTTGACACTCGGGAATTTACTTTTGTGCCAAAGCCCGCGTATCAGGAATGAAAAGCAATTCTCCAGCTCGGCAACGAGCATCGTGGTCCCCTGCTCCGTTCTTGGAGGAAACAGGGTTATTTTATTGTATATAGTTTTGTATACCAAGCGCCAGGTTGAGATTGAATGTATTTATTACTGTGAATGTGTGGCATTCCATCTCGACCCTCAATTTTCAATAGTTGTATAAATACATGTATGTAAAGGGTCTGGAGGAATATCAAGTACCCGAGTACCCTGAATATATGGATAAATAGGGTAAATAGGACAGAATATGTTGAAGAGTGAATCGGTTTAGATTTATTAAGAACTAATTGCATTGGATGCTAAAATTGACAGCAGACGGACCTCGCCAGATTGGACGGATAAGACCGACCAACTCCCAGCGTGGGTGATCTTCGAGGTCTGCCGATAATTAAGTCATTGAGAGTTGCAAGTTATAAAAGCAGGTTTTGCTTGAGGACTGCAAGATGTGGCTCAACTTTCTCCAAATATGTGCATTTGAACACGTATGCGTAGATTCAAACTTATAAAAATTTATAATCAGTTAATCAGTTGCTTATGACAAAAGTCATGTTGACCAATAATTGTACAACACTTTTTTTTGGAAGACGTTTAAAAAGGCTCTAGTTGAAAAGAATTGTTTCAATCTTTAATTTTCAAAATATTATTCCTGACCTTAAATTTGTTTTTTTCAAGTGCCACTCAACTATCCTACAGCTTAGTCACGGCTTAGGCATTATGTCCTCTTTCTTTGAGTAAGGACAGTACTGTTTTGGAGCCTTTCTTTACTCTGGTCAAAAATGTGGCTACCAAGATTTCTGTTCTCAAGAGCATTTATCCCACCCCCTTTATCTGATACTGCTCGGCTACCGCAATGACCAGTTTTCCCAGTCGGGTACAGGCGAATCTATCTGTTCTCCTGTGTAGCGTACTGCCTCCTATAATATACCTATTCCTATTCAGGAGTTCTTTCGTCGTGAAAACTGGAGACACTACATTGCTGAAATTTTAATGCCAAAATATAATGAATACATAACAAGGCAGAATAAATAAGAGTGTCAAAAGCTTTGCTAAAGTTTGTATAGTAAGGGTTAATCTCAAACCTTTGTTCAGAGTGCCACACGACACGCAAGAATGGCACAATTACGCAGAAGACAAACAATTTGAGCCTTGAAGATGATCTCAATAAAGGATCGAAACGTTGGCACGATAAAGAAAATGTTTTTCTGAAACCTACATCTCACGATATCTGAATAATTGAAATTAAATGTAGAAAAATCCACCTACCCACCTTTACCCATGGTAGGTAAAACAGTCGCCATCATATTTCAATAATTGTTCCCTTCCAACAGTGGACAAAGTACCTAAGGATGTACATAGACAAATTACTGACATAGAATTTACACAGCTTATTTTATGAAGTGATGAAATGGTACCAAATCCCCGCACGACTACTTAATACTGTACAACAAAAGACTACTTTAAACCTCCTTCTTACTAAAACCAATATAGATGTATTAACTAGAAGTGTTTACTTCAACCGTACACTCAAGCAGTCAACCTATTCATTTGTACCGTTCGTACAAAAATTCTCGCAAAATTATTCGACGTTCCATTTCATGTATCAAACGAATATTATACAGAAATATTTAAATGTTCCCTTTGTACACGACGACGAGATTGAGTGAAAACAGAAAAAAATAGTATAAATCAAATTAGTGTATGTATACTTTTGGGGTGGTACCAGTGGGTAGGTTCTCCATTCTTTTTATTATTTTTTTTATATATTTACCACAATATTATTACTTGTTATACAATGAAAAATATAACAATATTCAACAATTGTTGAATTGTTCAACCTTCTTTCTTCCTCTCAACTTTTTCTCGACGTTAATTTTGTCGATGACTCATTTGATACGTGGGTGAGCTTTTGTAATTATTAATTATAAGGGATTTTATTTTAATAGCGGGCGCTTTCTCTCCCCGATTAGCATGCACATCGCCAATTCGACCTTTGATGAAATTCC
Organism: Cimex hemipterus; assembly: GCA_039619505.1. Lineage (NCBI taxonomy): Eukaryota > Metazoa > Arthropoda > Insecta > Hemiptera > Cimicidae > Cimex > Cimex hemipterus. Next base: position 10,798,612 of record CM077106.1, on the reverse strand, counting down.
CCGAGAAAGACGGAAAAACTTTTTTAGAGTTTATTCAAAAATAAAATTATCTGGGCAATCTATACTATTATTACCTTAAAATCGTTTGCTAAAATCTGTTCGTTGGAATAAATTTTGTCTTTGATGCTACAGTGCATATTAGTAGTCATTTACTTTTTTTTTAACGCAATTATATGATACAGGCAAAGAAATAAAAGCCAATCTAATTTCTTGAAAGCCCCAGGATTCGACAGGATAACTGGAGAAAAATTGAACAAGCTTCCAAAAAGAGGAATCTTGAAATTGACTGATTTAATGCTGCAATAAAATATAGGTATGTTCCTAATGTCTGAAAAGTTTCTGACATCACCATGACCTAGGTAATCCACCACGCGAAGAGTGGTATCCCACATTTCATTGCTTCCAACTCAAATTTATTCGATAAAGTTTTGCTAAAACGATTCAAACCCTTCATTGAAACACCGAACATTATATCAAGCGAACCAGGTTCGGTTCAAAGCCAAACATACCACCAAACATCAGATAAATAAAATCAATGATATTTTAGAGAAAGCTCTAGAAGATAAAAATTATTCTTTGACGTATGGCAAGCATCTGACATGATTTGGCAAGAAGGTTTAGCATATAAGCATATGAGCTTAAAAATATATTCCCAAAACAACATATTAAACTATTCACCCTCTCAACACGACACCCAGTGATGACACATCTTCACAAAAAAGAAACATTTTGAGCCCTGAAGATGATCTCAATAAAGATCGAAACGTTGGCACGATAAAGAAAATGTCGTTTTAAACACCAGACAGCATCTCACGATCACCAAATAATCATTAATTAACGCTTAATAAATACCACACAAATATACTGAATTTTTTACTTCCTAACTTTCGGAAAAACTGTTCCAAGTTAAACTACAAGACTAATACTCTGAGTTGTCTGAAATCAAGGCTGGCGTACCACATTGTAGCATGCTAGACCTCGTGCTACACTTGCTGTATACAACCTGACCTACATGGAAAACACAACCGTCCCAACATTTGCCGATGACACAGGGGCATAATGTAACTAAGTATAAGGACGTATTCAGTGAAATATTTACCGAAGAATAAGAAAGAAGGGACTTGGACGCCAGGACCACCGCGACCGGCGGCTTTTTCTGTGCAGAGCAAAAGAAATATCTTTAGAATGTTGAAAGGTACAGGATCAAGGAATTGGTATTTTCTCCAGTTTTGGTCTATTTTGTAAACTAAATACCTTTTCGTTCATGGCAAGGTGTTACAATTTGTTAAATATAATTAAATTGTTATCTGGCCATTAAGGCGGTTTTGCACCAACCAACTGGGCATTCCGCAGTTTATTGTGTTAGCCGGTAATCGTTAAACTAAGATTATATAAATATTGAATTGTTAAATGAATCAAAAGTTTCGCGTACATTTCATGGGGTAGATTTTACTAAATATAATTGTGTGTATTAATTATATTTTGTTTGCATTTTATTATTTTCTTTACGGTTATATAATAAACCCTGTATAATACATTAAATCAAGCCCAAATTATCCGTAATAAAGGAAAGAAATGCCTACTTTCTTTCAGTATCGAACAACGAATTTTACGTTAACGAATATACTGAGAAGTTCAGTCGTCTGAAATTATGCCGACGTCGTTGTTTCGTATCTATTTATCATGACGGTAGATTTTTATATGAATTTTATTTAAGGTTAGTTCAGTAGGAATTATTTATTTCGTGGGATCGTTGGAAAATTTTCGGACCCATACGCTAGGTAAATGTTGGGTTTGTCATTTTTTCCCGTGATTCACGAAGACCGGCCTTGTCATCAGTGGTTCCTCGGGTTCAAAATCGTTAAGAATTTCTGGTCATTTCGGCGGCGGGGTGGTCCAACCCTCAATTTGCCCTGTCTGGAGTCCCCGGCCACCCCATTAAGGGTAATTTGGGTGCTTTCGACAGCTACTTGCCTCCTTCCGACCGCTCTTTACTCGCCAGGAATGCACTTGACAGAAATTAAGTAGCCGACGAAACTACACGGACCATGGTAGACGGCGAAAAAAAAACCTGCCCATTAAAAAAACTCGAGGATGTAAGTCAAAGTAGGCTGTAAAAGTTATAAAAATTCGACATCAAAACTACTAACAAACTGAGCTTGCATCTATTGACCATCGTTGGTCTTTCAGTACAGACAGCTCTGATTACGGGGAAAACGGTGAGAAATCCGTGAACGATCATTTGTTTTCGGAACGAATCCTTTCAAACCATAAAGCGATAACCATAAACTAATCACAGACCGGCCGCCTGAAATGTAAATACCTGTCGGGTAATTACTTGCTTTATGCTAATGAAACCCTTGTCTGACGGCGTCCAGAGATCCAGAATAGATCAATACAAAACCCCTTATGAATAACAATATGACTGGATTTATTCACGGATATGTTGCATGTACTTGATATTTGATTTAATATTAAGAGCTCAAGGAAATCGTAATTAATGTAAATTAGAGTAGGAAGAAATTGCAATTAGGTAGGATAAAAGTTGTCTTAAAGGATTTGTGCTAATGATTAAACATTAATCATAAATAATAATAAAATATATGCATAGTGAAGAGCCTTAAGCGCAAATAATAAAATAATTATTTTTGAACTAAACACAATTTTGCTTTAAAGCAAATTACAATCGAGGCGTTTGTGGCAGCAACAGTTTAAGCTTTGACACGATGCTCATCACTGTAATGTAAAGGTCCCGGTTTCGAATCCAACGGCCCTGCATTCAAACCAGACATACTTACACTGAGGGTTTATTTGACCTCTGCTGTTGCCAACCCCTAGTTACAAAAAGAAAATAAATAGATATAAAATCCATTCACACACACAGACCAATATTTGCAGAGTTGAGCGATCACTTCTCGGCAGTTCCAACTGTTGTAACTTACAATAAATTACCGGCAGACCTCGAGAATTACCCATCGTTGGCAGTCCGCAGTCAGACCTGGGTCTTATCCGACCGGGTGCTATCAACGCCTTAGGTCATTTCAACACCCAACGCATGCAGTTCCTAGATTCACACTTGATTCGTTCTTTCCTATGTACATACCATTCAATCATTAGGTTGCGGAATACTCGATATCCCCCCTCCCTGTTACATAACTAACTTTAATTGAAACTCGATAAGGTAATCATATTCCACCATCGACCCTCTATCACTACACATTCACGCTAATAAATACGTGATCTCCAACAAACGCAACACAAAACTACCTGAAATATGTACAATAGAACAACCCTGCTCCTTCTAAGAACGGAACAGGAGACTCAGACACTTGTAGCCATGCAAAAGCATAATTCTCATATCGGGTCGCATTCCTACACGCTCCCTTTGTGGAGCCACGGGGTTACATCCTTCAGTTATGTTCGACATATAGAGCAACGGTTCACCGCATGCCAGAATACGCGAGCTTTCTCCCAAAAGTAAGCGTCTGCGTGAAAACCTCCAAATAAGTTGTTTGTTTTTTCTTGTGTAAGTAACTATACTGTTGGTATACGATTTGATGATATTTTGTATTTCATTTTTTACTTAATATTTTTCAATAGTTTGTAGATGGTGCTTTTCTATCGTCTTTTGTCCCCGATTTTTTTAAATCATTCGGTGTCGTTTTTCCAATATTAAATGTATTATTTTTAACCTGCGGTTTATGTGTACTACTGCTGCTATTTTTAAGTAAAACAAAGGTCTAAGAAGTAGAAGATGCTTGCTTTTTTTTTTTGTAGCACTGTAGTCAGTTTTGTCATTGTCTGATTAGCCATGAGGGTCGCCGACGCATCTAAATAGATTTAATATTTCATTCTCAGCCATAAGTTTTGGAAAGTGGTTTTCCTCGATGTATTGGTCGATCACCTACATGAGAATGGCCAAGTTGGTTCATCCGTCCGTAGACAGATTCATAGAGAGAGTATTCACCGTTGAATTTCAACTAGATTAGTTTTACAGTGATTTTTGTAAGCTACAATGGATACGTAAAAATGTAACAATCATCCGCCAATCGAGTAAAATAACATTGATAGACATTCGATTTTAATAAGTAATCCCTTTAAACTAATTTCCGCCGTTTTCCGTTCAACGCGTTTCGTCAGAGCTTCTCCTATTTCAAAGATAGTACGCTTTGGAAGAAAAAGGTCACGTGCTGAATTTATTAAACGGTCGGGCAGCTAGATTACAGGTGCTGAAAGTAAATAATTGCCAAGCTCGTGCTTCATACGTTTGGCGATATTATAATAAATATGAAAAGAGGCGTACCTCGGGTTGATTACCTCGAGTTCGGACTTATCTTTTTATCCTCGTCCCACCGTTTCGTAGCTGATCGGCTCGAACGGGTGATGAATTAATTCCCCCCCTGCTTTTACATACGTGGTAAATCCAGGTACATTTTTAAAGCTGAAATAAATACGATTGGAATTTTTTTCAATCAAGCATGATAATTATTATCGCAACGTATGGTTCTTGTTCCAGCAAAAGTTCTTGCATATGTTAAATTGATTTCCGCCTGTACATGAAGGCATTGATGTATAGTAAAGAGAATAATAGAATATGTAATAGGGAGAAAAAATTATAAAAGAGTAATAGAGATAAATAGATAAAATGATAAATATGTTGAATTTAGTTAGTCAGAAAAGAGGAGAGTTAATAATAATGTCTGAAAAAAAGCTTATAAACTTGTCATATAAATAAGCTACGACACATAAATTAAATTTATAAAATACAAATTATATACTGAACCTATTGTGGGTAGAAAACCTAAGGTATGCAATTAGAAACACCTTTGGCAATGTCTAGCATGAGAATTACGGTTTACAACTGTAACAATCGACCAAAAATTATGCAACTTGGTTCATAGTAATAAATATTTTATATACTTTACAATTCTTATATAACATTCTTATTATATTATACGTCTATTTGTACATTGTATACAATTTTCGAACTTATTCATGAAAATTTCCTGAAAATGATTGCGATTTTTAAAAAAGGTGACAAAAGCAACGACATGCCCTTTTTTATAAAGTTCAGGGAGGATTGATTCAGAAGAAGAAAATGTGGTTATTACTGTTTTTGAAGTAGGTGCTGGAAGAATTTTGAATTTTCATGCTTCGGTTCTTGTCTTTAGTCAAAACCAATTAAGATGATTGGGCAATGAATAAATTAAAAATGGTGAACCGTCAAATAACAAGTTACACAGAAACTTTTGGACCAAAGCGCACGTATCTGCCCGGTATACAGAGAAAGGTTGCTTTATGTGTCCAACCCAATTGTCGGATCCTTGGCTAAATACATAAAGCACGTTGAAATTAAAAATCGTGTCCGTGCGAATATCTGGGCCCCTGTTCCTATTTTGTAGAATTTTTTTTTTATTGTACAATGTAATGATGGTCTTGCGAACCCGCTGTGTGTTGGGAGTGGACGTATTTGTGCTTGAGCACAGAAACGAGTATCTGGTTCCTTGTTTTGATACTTGAAGGAAATATGATTTCTTTATTGCATATAGTAACGATTGTTCTGTTTCCTTAGCGTAGGTTGAAAGTGAATGTATTTATTAACGTGAACGTGAAGTGCGGAAGGGTGGATGGTGGGATACTGAGTACCCCATCAACCCTCAAATAGATTAGGTTTATAATAAGTGTAAATGCTGATTGGGGAAATCTAGTAAATGGCAGAATAAGAAAGAATATATTTAAGATTAAATGAGAGTTGAATGGGTTTAGATAGAGGAACTGATTGCGTTGGGTGTTGAAATGACCTAGATGCGGTAAGTATCCGGAGTCCCCGGACTACCAGCCAACATCTGGGGTTGGGTGCTTCTCGAGGACTGCCGGAATTCATTGTAAAGTACAACAACTGGAATTGCAAGTGGTCTGCGATAAGTGATAGGCTCAACCCTGCCAGGTACGTGCATATGTACATCCATTTGCAGATTTGAGCATAATCAAATAAATTCATTTCAAATTATAATTTAAGGCCTGGGTAGAAATGATGGATTGAGGGAGAAATGATTTGATCAAAGACTAATCCTGATTACACCTGGAAAACTCTCCCATATGAACGCTGCTGTGGTGGTCACCTTAAAAAAAGGTTTCTCAAGAGCTCTCGTTGAATTTTGAATAGGCGAAAAGTTTGTTCGACATCATCGTAATGTTTTTCTCTTAGCTCTAAATCAAGTACTTCTCCTCATACGATCTGAAGTACCGATATTGTCACTGTTTATTATCCTTGATGTTTAATTGTTAATTAGTCATCAAGTACATGTAAAGTATGTAAATGATCATCATCAACAACGTTACCGTAGTAATGGTACAAACATTTATTAATTAACTTAAGCTAAGGATTTGTTTAAATTTCTGTAAATCTTAAGATAAACTTCCACATCGGTCTTCAAATAACTCTAGCGTCTCACACAAACAAAAAATAACAGACTGTTGTAAGAAATGTTCGCACGCACATGTTAGACTAGACAAAGTTTTAATAGACTTGCCTGAAGGAAAAACGAAATTGATTGAAAATCAATTAACCGGAAATATTTATGGCTAATAATAACGATATCCGACCAACAAGACTAGGGAGATAATAGTCCTGTGAAAATTGCAAATCGGGGTGGCATTACAATTTACAATATTCCAATTAAAAGTTTCACATAACGCATTCCAAAGACGTACGTACGATTAATTTGTGTACATCCCTTTAATTAGCTTTGATAATCCTCTTTCATTTTCACCGTGAACAATAATCACAGGGGAGAGAGACCGGTTTTTCAGCACAGCGCTTTCAAGTTTGACATCACTTCATTCTCAAGCATTTCGGAATAAATTATATTTTTGGAAGGCGACAGGGTCGCGTAAAACCTGGCTGTCTGTTTTATACCTACTCAATTAACCTATTTTATATAAATATATTTTTCGTATTGGTTTATAAAGTATTGCTTGAGATAAAAAAGTTAGTGTTACGAGCGGGATTCGAACCCACTACCTTCGGCAAAATACACGGCTGCTGTACCACTTGAGCTATCCTGACTCAGATCCTCCCAGACACTAACTCTCCATCTCAACCTAAAACCGTTCGAATTCTTCCTGCCATTCTTCAATTGTAAATTATTATTAAAACAAAAGTAAACGTATTAATCTACTTTGTGATTTGAATATTTTTCAATCTCAATTTATCTCAATCAATAAAGATTAATTAATTGATATAAGTTATTTCGTCAATCGGACCACGAAATCTAATGGATTTAATAACTAAAATGAAGTATATCTTCACCAAAGCTGTCGGTGGCTATTTCGTTTGTCACCGAGAATCGAATCCTGATTATAGGGCATTTAAAAAATGGAAAAAAAGAAGGGAAAATTCGAAAGGTGGGTTGAGATGGGAAGTTGGTGTCCGAGAGGATCAAAGTCACAAAAGCTCAAGTGGTAGATAAGCGGCGTATTTAGCCGTCGTTTAAGTCGTGGGTTCGAATCCCGCTCGTGACACTGGCTTTTTTATCTTACAAAAAGATTAATTAATTAAAATAAGTTATTTGGTCAATCAAACCACGAAATCTGATGGATTTGATTATAAATTTGGCCCTCATAATTTGGACAGTGTTAAGCGTGGTTAAGTACGTAATCCCAAAAATAACGAAACAAAAACCTGCATAGAAGTACGAAAAATATCTAATATATCAAAGTAACGGAGGAAATATTCCGATTTCACTACTAAAAAACAGTACTTAAAAATGCTAAATATACCGTCGTATTCAGAGGGATGGGGGTTTAGTCATTGACAAGCTCAACTCTTTAAAAATAAAGGTCTAGGGCTAGAATCCACCCACCCTGCCTTTGGACCGCTTTTGTTTCGAGTTTAGGGCCACTGGAATTCTAGAGCGAAGAGACGGTAGAGGACAACCACGATGTACGACGGCTAGAGACGATCGTTTTATTGCTCTGCCTACTACAAAACCGTCATTTAACGGCTTAATTTTATTTTTACCATACAGTCCGTAAGGGTGAGTTCTAAAACAGTCTTAAGACGTCTTTGTGAGAATAACCTCGAGACCGTTCCGCGTCACGTTCTCTACTACTGAAGTGGCAACGAGCAGGAAGGCAACTTTTCGCAAATCAGCATATCCCGTGGACATTTAAACAATGGGGCAGTTCTTCATAGATGGATGCCGGTTTGCCTATGGCAATCAGATGGTCGGGACCGTGTGTGGTGAACGCTTCACAGCGTCTTCAAAAGCAGTCAATTGTGGTATGGGGTAGGCTATAAAAATGCTAAGGCACGTTGAGGAAGTTATTCTGGAAGCTGAGGTCGCCCGCGCTCAAGCTATGGGGGGCACCTTCATGTTAATGCATGATAATGCTCGATCGCATGTAGTTCCTGTTATCACCATTATTCGGAGTATGTAGGGTATGTACCATTATGAATTGGCCAGTACATTCCCTGGCATGGAACTCGTAGAACACTTATGGAATATGCTAAAAGAGATTGTTTACGTATCGTTTCCTCCCACCAATAGCTTCAAACCGTTCTTGTTGAAGAATGGGATTCTCTCAGGACGAATTCCAGTCGATTATTTACTCATAACGAGGTTTAAGGGCCTCTGATGGCCAGAGGATGAAATACGCGTTATTTATTTATTTTTTTACGAGGTTTCGCAACAGCAGAGGTCTTATTAATGCACAAACACTTTTGTTACAACCGATAACAGTTTACTACAGAACGTTTTACTTTTTAAATTATGTAAGACGAAAAAACGCATTTTATTGTATATAGGAATTTATAATATTATATAGTGGGTATGTATTCTGTATGAGGTCATATAATGGGCCAAAGATGATGATCAAGTGCCAGGTTTTGAGTTACACATTTATAGGTACAAAAAATATTTTTATTAAATATTATCTATTAAATACTTGAAAAATCCACGATTTTTTCTAAAAATAAAATGAGTGGTAGATTAATATAGTTTGTGTATTAGACATGAAGGTCGATGAGATAATTAGCGAAATAACCCTGTTAACGACGTATAAACTTACAGTTTTAATTAATTTGGAGTGGACTTAATTGCTTCGTCGAACGGTAAAATGGCTTATAAGGCTTAGCGGTGCTTGAAAACGAATCCGGGGGGTAAAATGGGGAAAGTGAAAAGGGCGAAATACTTATTGGAAAGAGCCGGGGATGGACGGCCTGGGCTGGTGGGGGTCGGCGAGGCGCCTGGCCGTCGTCTTCCTCCTGGTGGGGTGACCCTCTGGGAAACGAAAACAGTCGGCTTTTCTTCTCCAGTTCCCAGCCGGTTGCCGTCGGATGTGCACCACTGGAGAAACGTCGGTCATGCTCATATTCATGTTCATGTACGGTTAGTGTTGTCAGGATTGAGATCTCCATTGTTTCTAACATGCCATACATCTTCATGATCATCTTCCTCGCCCATTGGGCGACCTCCGAAACCGTCCAAGAAAAGGATACAAATCAAGGTAGTTGATTTATTTTTATCAGATTATATTCAAATTAATAAAATAAGTTAATGTATTTTGAATAATTCACGTTTTACTTGTAGTACCACAAATATGTTTCCATGACCGATCATGATTTCGTTTTAAGGATTTATATTTTCGTGTAAACACAGTTCATCTTGAAGTTCAATATTTAATTACATTAACTAGTCCGTCCGTTTTATGAATTTAAATAGAAACCAATCTATAATAATTACAGACGTAGACAGTACGTTAAGTCCAATAAAACCGGTGATAAATGATACCATCACAAAAATTTATGAGTGGTGAGAGAAAGCAAGTCCTTGGTTCCTTTACGTTTTCTAGTGACCGGGCTCTAAAATGCTTCAGATTTCTCCATAATAAATTAATTAATTAAAAAGCTTGGGGAATGTATAGTAACACGTGTTGAAAGAACATATATCCATTTTTATTAACCGAAAATAGCCAGATCCTACTTTCGTATAATTTTAAAAAAAATCTATCAACAGCGATTTAAAAATTTACATTTAAATTGTTGGTTTGGTTTACTAGAATATTAATTGCATTACATTTATTAGTAATTTATTAATTAGAAGAATTTGTTGAGTAGTTTATGCTTTGGTTAAATCAATTAACGGTTAAACTAATTATACGGAGTACTTTTATGTTTAAAGTCACATATTTATATGCAATGAAACAATAAAAAGATGAGCAACTTGATTCTTTAACAGAAAAATTTTGGTTTAAATTAATAGTCATTCATACTTTGTTTTAGATAAGAAGGAAAATGTTTTTAAGTTAGATTATAGTTTGAATTTATATTAAATTTATCGTTTTATAATATCATGTGTTATCGTTATTGTACAATTAAATAAAAAACTAACCTTTGGATGAGAGGAACGCCAAATGATTTTTTACCCCTAGTTAACTATCGTTAGCCAATCTGATGAGGGCGATAACTTGAAACACGAAATGTAGAATTTTGTTCGGTCTCATTTGAAAAATCATCCCAAAGGTTGACAGACTTCCTTCGTAGGACGAAAATAAGCCGAGAAAGATAATTATTACGGGAGCTTGGCATTACACTCGTGAATAACCAGACAAACAAAATAAATATCAAAAATGATTGCTAATATGTCTTATAATACTCTGTGCGTTAGTTCCTACTACACTTTTATAGTAATTACTATAAGATAGTTCATGCTAGAAAGAGATAAGTTTATTAGTGCCAAGATTTTTTTGAAAAACTAAAATTTCTTGGAGTGAAATGGGCAGAAAGGCGTTAGGATACCCCACATATATATCGAGGGAATAATGATGGACAAAATATGATAAAATACAAAAAGTTAAACCGTAGTAAAGTTCAAATGGCTATGATTGTCTCATCCTCATGGTTTGTACGTATACATATCAGAGTATTTATTTCTTTATCATCGACATTATTTCAGCATTTTATGTCCAGAACATTGCTACAACAGTCCTTGGTCTGTCCTACGTCTGAGAAGCTAGAAAAAAATTGAAAACCCGAGCTAGCCGCCATATATCTGCCGGCTTTTAATTGAAAGGCACGAGTTAATGATTTAATTACTGAAATTTCCATGGCTGAGTTATGCACGGCCTGGCGCCGGACCTACGACTATTTCCATACCGTGTGACCACTCGGGGTTTACACAATCGGGGCAGCATTAATATTGTATAATCGAACAGAATAATATCAACACGACATAATAACAAAGTCACTGCTCAAATCACGAATGCTAAAACAAAGCCCACGCCTGTGAAGGTTTGCTTGGTAAATATTTTAAAAATAATGTACGTCCCATTGCCATCTCTCTATTAATTATTTGGAAATCGTGAGATGCTGTCTGGCGTGAAGTAGGTTTTAGAAAAACATTTCCTTTACCGTGCGACCGTTTCGATCTTTATTGAGATCATCTTCAGGGCCTGGAAATTATAAACATTGCGTAAATTATACAAATACATGTTGGACGTAAAAACAGTGAATTTATGCCAGATATTTTATACTCAACGTATTTGTGCTTACTATTTAATATTGAAATTAGCCGATATTTAAAAAAGAACAGCTCATAATCATATTTTAAGTAATTTAAAACTATTAGAAAATATTTCATGTTGCCTTACTCTGGCGTCCTGCCAATTGAAATTGTAAATTTAAATTTTATCAAATCATTAATTGTTGCTCGCTAGGAAGATTATAAATTAACCTCAAATTGTTAAAGAAAGTTTAAAATTGGCTTGAATTAAGGCTGGCTAACCACTGGATTTAGGTTTGTAATGAAATCAAATACAATATTTACAAGGTAAAATTTTATCTAGTTATTTGTTTATGTTTATTGATCAAGCGGAAAGTATACGATGAAAATGTACATTGATAATCTCCTGTCGGTTCAGGCTCGTGGAGACCTAGAGGTCATGGTTTTTTTTCGTAGTGTGTATGATCAATAGATTAAAAAATAAAAGATAATAATTGTAGATAAAAGAAATTCCTTTTATTGCTTAGCTTTCAGTGATTACATCGTAGTCATAATTTATAATCGGTATCAGTCAGGTTTTAAGTTATTAGCTTAGATATGTTTATACAATTAAATTCGTATTTTATTTGACGATTATATTTATTGATTTGGATAACGATACCACTATTTACATACTGTACATAGTTTTTCGTGTGCACGATTTGCTTGGTTTGTTTTAAAACAACAGTTGAGCGAAGATATTAAAGTTTTTGTAAAACATAATGTAATTTGTATTTCTTTCAAATTTAGCTGATGATAAAGATTAGGTTCCCTTTGTTTTAAAATGGCGTTCACGATTAGGTATTGTGAAAAGGATGCGCCCGGTGTCTGTTTGTTCTTGAAATTCGTGACGGCCCGGCTCCCTCACCGTCATTAAGAATCGTGAGTTTGTTTAGAGTGGCTCTCTACTCTTCTTATTAGAGTCGGCTTGTAAAATCACAGAGCCTCCGAGATGGCCTACAGGGCGATCTCGATCCTTTTACCTGCTCTCCGTCCGCTATCTCGGAGATGGGCCAGATCTCTTGGACCGGTCACGGAATCCGCAACCACCCGACGGCTAATTGCGGCTTTCCCTTTTTCTTGCAGGAAAAAATCAAGTTGAAAAATATTAATCTCTTCAAAGAAAGACTTAAGCCTTGAAATTAATCCACTCTGTTAGTTATTTACCTAAACTGTAGCAGTATAGTGTACTAAATTTTTTTTAATCCTCCCGTTTGATTGAATGTAATTGAAACACGTATTGAAGTGATTTACAAAATATTTATATAAGTTCAGATCTACTTATGTACAGATTGGAGCCTATCACCTCTCGCAGACAACCTGAAAGTCCAGCTTTTGTAAATTACAATAAATTAACGTGAGGCATGAGAACTGGGTATTCCTTAGTCTATCCGTCTAGACACCAAAGTATGGCATCGAGTAGTGTCAATAGCTAGGTCATTTCATCCCCGACGCAATCAGTTTCTGTATGGAAACCCATTAATTAAAACACTCACACTTCTAAATACATTCTTTCCTACTTACACATGGTACACACGTGGTATTCACACACAGACTGAAACGCCAGGTGATTACACAATACAGAGTTCAAAATTAAGCTGCTTTACCACACCATAGCTAAGCCGGTATGGACATACGGAGTGGAAGTGTGGGATTCAGCCAAACATTCCATCATCTGCCGCATTCAAACTGCCCAGTCCCACGAAAAATATTAGGTGTCCATTTAATGGATAGAACTCTAACTACATACATAGGCTACCCTTTCCTTTCTGATACCGCAAATTTCACAAAATCCTTCCAACTACTGTAAATCGGCACGTCAGAAACCTAGGATCCCTTCGAATCCCCTCGCCGACTGAAGAGACAGTGACCGCGAGATTTTCTAGGAAGTGATGATGATGATGGTGAAAATGATAATGACACGAGTATCATTGGAGTAATATCAATGGGTATTTTCTCCACTCTTGTTAATTTTTTACATACTAATTGTTACATTTCAACTACTTGAAGGTAGTTGAAATGTACTACAAATTTAAAAAAACCGTTCACTCAGGGTAGTAGAGTACTCGATATTCCCCATCACCTTGAACCAAATTGAGTATTCGATACAACCCCTCGCAATTTACAGCGGGATACAAGGCTATCAGTGTAATGTACAATAAAACAACCTTGTTTTCTCCAAAATCGAAAATTCGAAACTATCGTTGTATATCAGTGGTACGCACATTGATCTGTGCTTTACTAAATATTGATTTATATAGACAAAACTGCATACGCACGTATATAATGTATACATACTCATGTGTGTAAAGATTAAAGGGTACTTCTCGAAGTCCACCGGCAAGCCCAGCAAATTACCGGCGTGTCTCGATAATCAGGCCATAGGTGTTGGCAGTCCAGGGTCAGACCTAGGTTTTATCCGTCCAGTCACCGTGGTTGAGCTCCAGGTCTATCAACAGCTAGGTCATTTCAGTCTCCAGATCCAGCTCTTTCAAATTCTTTCCTATTTACTTGCATACCATCGCCTCATTTACGGAGTACTCGATATTCCTCAAACTCTCACTACACGCCAATAAATATATGCACTCTCAACCCAAATTAGCCCACACAAAACTATCATTAGTATATGCAATAAAACAACCCTATTGCCTCCAAAGTTCGAACGAGGGTAATAGAGGACCCACTGCTGTGCTCAACCACAATTTTCATATTTGGTGGCATTCCTACGCGCAGTCTATATAGAGCCAAGGAATTTTTAACCCTTTTAACCTTTAATCATGCAGGACTCATCGGGCAGCCTTCTTCTCCAGGCACATACGCGGGCTTTGGCTTATTATTAATCGGATGAGGATGATACTTCTTCTACGAATCAACTCCTCCGAGGGCCACCTATCACCATATATCTCATATTCTTCGCGCTCTCTAGATGGGGCCAAGGGGTTGCACCCTTAAAGTAGGCGAGACACACATCGGTCAACCTTTCTATACACACTGAACACGTACACGGGTTTTGGCTCAAAAGTAAGTGCTCGTGTGTCAAACTCAAATGGCCTATTCTTAACCGAAAGAGGACAACCTTCTTCTACGGCTCAGGTCTTCTGAGAGCCGATACGATGAGCGTGGACCTTTTTTATTTCAATTTGAAAGTGATAAAATTTAATTACATTTTGTGTTGAGCCTGGTTCACTTATTAGGACCCGTATGCCCTCGTGGGCTGTTAGTGTTACTATAACTCGTTTAGGCTTTGAAGTCTTCTCTTCAATGCTATTTTATATGTAAAAACATTCAAGCAAATACTATTGTATATTAAATTAAGCCAATATTTATTTTTGGAATTTTAGATGATGGGCGTTGATGTTTTTTTAAATTTCCGTTTACAAATGAATCTAATGTTGCGTTTTTAAACTCAAATAAAGTGCTAATACAAAGAATTGATAAGATAAACTTAACCAATCGTGCTTCAAAATGATAACTGATGATATTTAATATTGTGTTAGTTAAACTTTAATATTTCAAGATAAACGTGAACATTAAATTTAATAAGTTATTCGTTGGGATGTACACCCGAATTAATATTTTTTTAAAAATCATTTAAGCATCCAATGTTTTTTCGTATGTTATCACTTAGTGTGATAAAGTCAAAACATATCGTTGGAAGTTGATAAAAGTTGATAGTGTTTACTTTATCATTCGAAAATATTTTCCTCGTGGAAACCGATTAAAAAATAAATTTTAACCGAATTTAAAAGACTTTTTCATGTGTTATAATTTTACTTTTAAACGAATAAGCGCTCAAATCATTACCTTTTTTATTTTTATAACAGGTCCCAACAGATAAAAAAGGTGGGTATTTTGTTAATATCACTTCAAACGATTAGAAAATTTTGTTTACAGTAGATAAAAGCGAGAGGTTAGAAATTAATTTGGCCGTCGAACGTTGGTATTTCCATAGTATGTTTAAAAATAAAAAAATCGACCACTTTATCTAAAACAAAGTACACAAAAAATGTTATAATACTACTTTATTGGGGCGTCGGTGGCCGCAACGTTAACGCGGCTCGGTTAATCAATCATCGGCAAACGTCAAGAGTTCGAATCCAGCGGACCTACATCCGAATATAAGCGGAATCGGGCCAGAGTTTTGCCCAGTGATTAGCTTTTCTGAAGACAGGGAACTACGGCCTTGCTGGAGTATAGAATATCTTTTCGAATTCTGCTAAGAAATGAAAGAAGTCCGCTTTGCTCTCAGATAGAGAGCTCAGGGCAGAAGCACGTCCATCTAAGGTGTGTACAGTGGTTCACACCTCATTTTAATAACTCACAGGAAATCACCCGGAATCAGACAATAAATGGCAATGGGGTCATATGGTTGAGATCCCTATAAGCCTCTGTCCTAATAAAATGAATAAATGTCAGTGTAATCTTGACAGACTAATCTCTGCAAAAAAAAAAGAATCAAGATTAGGTTTCCATTCAGAGATATTATTAATATTTAATGGTAGTAATTAGTAGGTTGAGGTGGGAAGTTGATGTCCGAGTGGATCGAAGTCACGCTAGTTCAAGCTGCGTATTGAGCCGAAGATCGTGGGTTCGAATCCCGCTCGTGACGTGAACTTTTTCATCTCAACCAAGACCTTACATAAAAAAGTAATTAATTGAAATAATTAATATAGTCAATTACATTATTAAACATAAAAGGATTATTTTTTGCAGTGAATTCGGATGAGCAAACTGTCTACAAACTTTTTTTGGTGGTCCACCTATCATCGCTTTCGTTCGATTGTCATCAAAATGTTAAACGTTTCATTTTACACCTCACTCATCTCTGCTGGGATCTCTGCGATTGTAAAATGTTCATTTTTTTCAGTAATCTTCCAGACCGGAAATATACGATCGTGTTGAGAGTGAACGACACACAAGGATCTATACGGAAAACAAACATTTTGAGACCTGAAGATGATCTCAATAAATATCGAAACGTTGGCACGATAAAGAAAATGTTTTTCTAAAACCTACGTCACACCAGACCCCCTTCTCACGATCTCCAAATAATCATTGACTAACGGCCACTAAATACCACATATTTGAAATAATTTTTGCCTAAAGATTAAGCACATTTCTCCTCTCACGGACTCGAAAAAATCTGCCGCATTTCACCTATTATAAGTTAAAAGTTAAATTCTTTGTTATACAATGTCCTGGTGAAATACGTGTTAACGAAATAAAAAAAAGCCACGAGTCGGTTTTTCGAATGCGGGCTTCGCTCGGGGTTTCCGTTTGAATACGAAACAGGGCCGAGTTGACACCAAGGGCGGATTGACAATTAACTTCATTTGCATCCCTCTGAAGCCTGCTCCTGAATACAACGTTGTTCTTTATGCTTACGGAATTATAAATCTTGTGCCAATGCTTACACACAGCAAAAAACCGTCTTTCTTTTAAACATAAACATTGATCGAGCTTACTTAACGAAAGCATAAGGTGGTTTGTAAAAATGTTTGCATTAGATCTACTGCTAAGAAAGTAATTAATGTGTGTGTGTGTAGAAGGACATGCACGCCCACCGATGGTCGTGGCTGAGGTTGTATTTAATCACCATTGGTCAATCTACATTCTATAGTACATACTTTCTGTGAGTTAGTTGCGTTAGTTTGTTAAGGGATTTTTGAACAAAGTTCGTCTCTTTACCTGAGGTCTTTGTTATTGCAGTATAAATAGTCATTGAAAATACTTTCAAAAGTTCATATCTTTTTATGTGCTAGTTATGTATGTAATGTTTAGCTATGTATTCTGTTTCCAATTTCTGTTACTATTTAACCAACCAACCAAGAAATTATGGTAAATATTCATCACCTTCAGCATAAGTTCTATGTAATGTAACTGATAAACAGATTAAACAGCATTGTGGAATACAATTTTCTACATTTTTATAAATAAATTGAAACTTTACGTTAGACGATATTTTCTTGAATGTTGACAACATTGTTTTTAAAGTTTTACTCTTTGTACAAATTTTAAAAGTTTCTTAATTTTTGTACACCACAAGTAAAAATGTATAAGTTTTATGATAAAATCTATTATAGATAAGAGATTTGGATTTCGGTAGATAATATTGTTGACTTTTTCTTTTTCTAAGATGATAAAAGTGAAATCGGTGGGCTCCGGAGGAGTCTGTTTGGAGAGGAAGTCGGCCGGCTCCGTTCAGACTAAACAGCGGCCGATGCGATTGTTTAGCGGAAATCGCAAGGACGACAGGAGCCGTAAACTGTTTGGAGAAACCCGAGTTGGAACTGGAAAGTGTGTTTACACTCAACAATCCAGATTCTCCCGTCCAAAAAAAGAGCTAAAATTTTGAAAGTGTACCGGTTTAAGATCAAAGATGTCTGTCTGCCTGTTCATCCTCGCCATTCAATAACCCCTTGAACAAAAGATTTAAGTCGCCCTAAAAATAATTCTTATAGAATAGAATATTTATATTAGAATAGAATATTTCTTATAGAATCTAAAATATAGATATTCGGAGATATTCTGTTCAAACTTGCGATCTAGGCAGACGGCCCAAACGGAAGAGGCTCAGGAAGGCACCTGGGCAGGCGCCAGGCCCATTATCCTTCTACCTTGCCCTTTACCTGACCTCGCCCTTCAAGTGCCCTCCATTGAAACCTCTGAAAACAAGACAAATCCAAAGTACAACTGACAGCTTTATGAACACCGCTTGTTCAATAAACAATTTCGCTGGATAGCGGTTTTTGTACGGGTTTTAAAACCTGACACAATATCGGTTGAAATAAAATCAATTATAAGTTCCTGTAACAACAGAAAATCTTGATTTTAACATATCACATGTAATGGTGCCTGCAAGGGTAAGGCCAATATAACAGGAAGCTAAAAGTCCTGGGTTCAAGTCCAGCGGTCTTGCATTCCATTAGATGTATAAACTTGTTTTCTAAACAATTTTCCTATTGCATCTAAGAAAACAATTTTAACAGGGATTGCTATTCCATCCTTTGGCAGGGTAGTAGAGTTGAGCCGGGTTTAAAATCAAAAACGTAAAAGATTGGGGGGGGGGAGATTATTTAAACAAAAACAACACATGGTCAACTAAATCTTAAACTATAATTACGAAAAATTATATATACAATCCTTTAAATAGATAAATAAGTGCGTCTGTAAATAACTCTATATTGATAAATAAGTATATAAATAACTCAGTAATTAAAAATTAAATAAAAGCTATAATTAAGGGTAAATCAAACATCAAACGACTAAACATACTAACGAGCTACAATCAATTTATTTTGGCTGACTTTAGTGCTTTGGGTTACAAAGTGAAATTTGGGAGTCTTTAATCACCCGGAAGAATTTAACAGCCGTCCACCCCTTCACCAATCCAGGTTGTGGTTGTGGTCTCATGCAACACGGTAGTTTTTAAACTTCAGGAGCTAGCGGCAAAGAGCAAGAATTTGTTTAAGTTGGTTTTACAAGTAAGACATGCATATAAAAACATAAGTTTAGCAATCATATTGTAAACCAAGAGTTTGTTGATTACACTCACGCCCGATTCTCTCGTAAGTGATCAGGATTCTGATGGCATCTTGCTTTTGCCCACTGTATTTTCAGTATGATCGGTGAAGTTCAGTTTTCATTCAAATGCGATTATGATTCTTCTTTCTAATTTAGACAAATCTGTTAAAAAGTCGGATTTCCACCACTAACAACTCCGTATTATAAAGTTACACTAATCTGTGAAAAGTTGTTTTTTTTTTTTAAACATTGTTAATTATCGAAACTGCTGCATGTAAATACACAAATCACCAATAATGACTGACGAATTGAATTAATATAATTGTCGTCTTGAGAGAATTTTATTTTTTGTACCACCACTTGAATCAAAAAGGGGTTCAACAACCTCTTATCGCGGCAGATAAACTGTCCTACTAATTAATCTGGACGACAATGGAGGAGATACGATGGCGGATTAGGGATGCAGGAATTTCAAAAGGACTGTACAGACTTCGGCATCATTGGCAACCGGTTCTTCGGCTCGCACCAACATGTCCATTTTATAAACTGAATTGCTAAATGTATCTCACTGGCCAGGTAAAGAAACCATGGGTGAACTGTATTCAATTACCTCCAAGTAAAATTTTTACTTCTAGCATAATTAAACTTGTTTTTATATACCAGCTTTCAAGTCCTTTGAACAACCTCGCCTTTCATTCACAACCCATGGTGTGACGGGATTCCAAAAATATTCGCCCACCTTCTTATTTCTGAAAATATTACCTAGTTTGAAAAGGCCATAAAATATATCATAAAAGAGAATGGGCTCGCAGTAAATAAAAATACTCGATAGGGAATATGATTTTGTAAATTCGCCATTTTATAAATCTGATAGTGACAGACAAACATACAAACACCTTTGTTAAAAAAAAGTAACATAAAGGCGTTAGTATTAATAACTGAAAATAACAGATAAAATTAGATATATCTTCAAGGTTTTATTTACATATCAATCGTGATACGAAGACAAAAATTAAAGTGGGAAGAAAAAAGTTCAAATATTTAAATATTATGCAGTTTTATTGACAGTTACATATAATTATTAAATCCTCATTAATATCCAGTTTTGCTTGTTCAAGGTAAACTTGTCTGTCACCATGTGAATACGTTTAAAAACACCAGCATTTTCCAAAAAATGTATTTTTATTCTTTTCAGAGGCCTCGTGATTTATAGTTATTCACAACTTTTGAATTACAGTATTTCCTATATAAAATTGTGCTCAACTTTAACTACTCTTTGACTTTATATTTCTTCTTCAATTTCTTTATTCCCTACTTTAGAAAAGTAAATAATTACGCAAATTTGTAAAGCGTTTACTTTTAACTCTCTGGCGAGTCGTCTTGTGATTCTGGTCGATTGGATAAATATTTTAAATAAGTAGTTACTGTAAGTCTTCATTTTGTCACATTTAATTAGTTTTAATTAATTTAATTTGTTAATAGCCTGCATACATATTAAAAAATAACTATTTAATGGGCTTTTGTGTGACAATAATATATGAATTGGGATAGGTTTATTTATAATATCGTAATTGTGGTAGGCGTTATCGACTTTTCGAACAAAAATTTCGATAATTCAACGTACTTGTGAATTTTTTTTTTAGGTAATTAGAAAGATACTAAACATTCTACAGGTATACAATGGCAAACTATTTCAATTTTTAAAAAATTATGGGAAACACATGTAAAACTGTAAAGAATAAAACGTGGTAAAAAAAATGCAAATCCATTATATTTCGTGGTCCGATTGGCCAAATAACTTCTTTCAATTCATCTTTATGTAAGGTATTGGTTGAAATGGGAAATAAAAATAGGAGGGAAAATTCGAAAAGTTGGTTGAGATGGGAATTTGGTGTCCGAGTGGATCGCACAGTAGCGTGTTAGAGCAGCCGTGGGTTCGAATCTCGTGACACTAGTTTCATTTCAACCAATACTTCATAAGCAAATAGAAAAAATATAGAAATATAAAATAGGTAAATTGAGAGGGATATAAATATATATAATTTTAAATTTCATTATTTCTGGATGTATGTGTTATATGTTTAGCTATTTCTTTATAGTGTTAGTATTTTACGTATAGTTAGTATAATTGTTTTCGTCGCATCTCGTAGGTTTTACCCATTGCTCAGTAGAATGTAAGTTTGGTTTAAGAATAAAAATGATTGTCGCGTTCGGATAAAAATTAAGGACGCGTTTAGTGATTATGACCGTGATTAGGCATCGTGTTGCGTCTCGGAAAGAAAAAGAAGGCAAGAGAAGAAAGATTAAAAATCCCAGGACGAGGTGCACAATCCCCTCGGGGATAATAACGTTTTAATCCCGATAAACGGCCAGTATGAGCGATTCACCTTTCTCGTGAGCCCTTAATAAACGTCCTGGGACGGTCGAATAAATCAATTTGTACTTTTAATCATGAAACCGGCCGGGTAACAAATGGGCCGAAAGCAAACACTCCGAATCCTCACCGGTTATTAAAATGGAGAGATGGGCGGACGCGGATGGGGGCGTCGGTGAGGCAGGCATTTTTCTACCTCGGGAATCTTTATTGACATTCCGGAATTGAAATTACAGCTATTTATTGCGTCTGCTCCCTCTAAAACGGGCATTCGAAAGATATTTGTAACATCTAAAAAATAATATGCCCTGAAATGGTTTACATTTCGGAACAAATATAATCTTAAAAAATTGAATATCTAAACATCTTAAAATGTCGACAACATCGGTTTTTTAAATAAGCCAATAAGTTTGGTTTTACCCTCAAATTGTGCTCACTCATTGAAGAATTCAATAGGTGGCCCTTGGAGGATCTCTCCCGATCAATGATAGGCCATATGAGGTTGATAGACGGATACTTACTCTTAGGCCAAAGCCCGCGTATGTGTCTGTCCGGCTTGTAAAGAAAAGCTGCTTGACCCTAAGGTTGACTTTTGGCTCTATATAGAGAGCGTTAGGAACGCCATCCCATATGAGAATCACGCTTGAGATTTTTGCACTAAACAGAGCTGTTTTAGTGCATATAGTACTGATAGTTTTGTGTATATTAAGTATTCCCAAATCGAGAGGGTGGCATGTAAATGGAAAAGATTTTATTTAAGCATGAGTGAGAGTGTGAATGGGTTTGAATGTAGGCATGCATGCCAATGCTAAATTGACCTACCTGTTGACAACACATGGACGGATTGACCGAAGTCTGACCCCGGACTGTCAACATCCGTGGACTGCCGGTAATTCATTGTAAAGAACAACGGCTTGAATTGCTGGTGGACTGCGAGAAGAGATAGGTTCAATTCTGCCACACGAGTGATCAAATGAACATGTGCGGTTGTGAGTTTATATAAATTCAAAATTGAAAAATATTGACAAGAAATAGTGACAATAAAAAGAAAATGATAAAACTTAAAAAACTTGAAAGTTAAGGCTTAAATGACACGTTGATTACACACAACCCCCAATAATAAAACTACAGAAGAATATTATATCATATTTAATTTATTTTAATCTTAAATATGGATGAATTTCGTAATTTGTGAAAGGGGTCATGGCATTTTCAACAATTCCTGAACGTCTTCCAGTACATTCCGAATCGTCCTTCCCCTACGTACGATTTGATTGCTCTCGGACGGTAATAAAATGACGTTAATTGCCTTCTCGAACTGAAGTGGGGCTCTTAGTGGGTCGTAAAAGTTTGTTTGGCCACTCGCGCCCACCTGTCTTTTGGTGTCGTAAACAATTCATCTTCGACCTTGGTGATCCTTTTTATCTCAAAACCATCAATCGTAAAAATTTAATCGTTATATTTGAATACAAATATAATACCATTCTGATAACAAAATGAGACCAGCATCACTATTTTTTCGTCTGTATTTTTTCACGCTTATGTTCTAATTATTACAAACGATACTGATTTTGAATATTTGTTTTAATGTGCATACAGAAAAACATTTTGTGAAATTTAGTTTAGTATCAGTTGTTGAGCCTTTGGAAGCAGTTCACCCTCTAATCACTCTTGTCCGCCTGGTTTCGCTATGCATATATTATCTACTGTGAAACGAACAATAAATCAAATTAATTGAAATTTCATATAAAAAAAGCTATTCGTAACTGTATAACAGTGGTACACATCTTTTTTTAAAAAAAATGATATTATAGGCACCCTGCACTGAGAAAGTTTATTTCCAATTTATTCCCCATCTGCCCCCGACATGTTCACAGGTGGATCTTTACACTGACGGATTATATGGCTTTATTTTTGTAAGGAAATATAAATATAATAATTTTTTTTAATTATTCGGAGATCGTTAATGGTGGTCTGGTGTGTCATAGGTTTTAGAAAAACATTTTCTTTATCGTGTTAACGTTTCGATCTTTATTGATATCATCTTCAGGGCTCAAACTGTGTCGTCATATTGTGTCATCCTTATGTGTCGTGTTGATAGTTTTAAAATAATGTTGAGCATGCTTAGTGCAATATACTACGAATTGTATTGTTTGTTGTACCAACTGTACTATGAAAACAGGTATTTAACGATGTTGGGGATTTGATAATTTAACATGAGTGTAGTTGTATGTTGTTCAGTTGATAGAATTAGATTTGTTTAACTTTAATTTATTACTGATTTTAATTTTTAATTTAATATATTTTTATGTCTAATATTATTTTGAGATGTTATAATTTGTTTAAGTCTAAATTACTGATAAAACGATTTAAATAGTTCCGTTGTTTTCTAATTAATTCTTCCAACGTTGATGGCCATAATCCAAGTTTTGCGTATTCTTCTTTTTCTTTTAAATCGCAAGTGCAAGTGTCATTTTCTAAAATGTGAAAGCGCTTCAAATATGCACGACCTTTTAAATAATTAGGTCATTTTCCAAGTGAGTTGTAAATTCAGATTGAGGCGCGAGGGTATGGTTGGGAAGAATTTCCTCGTAAGCACTCCATTGTTTATTTTAGACCAAATGTTTTCCTACCTATCTTCACTTGTATGTCCCAGGTTTTGTCACCAAATATAATTTTCGCACCTTGTAACTTAAGGAAATGATGTCCATAGCTGCTTCATTTTTCAGCTTCCTCATTTCTTTCTAATCCAGGGTGAGAAGTGTCATAGACTTTCTATAAGCGGTGATTAGTGAAGTTCTATCATGAAAGGTTAACTGACTGTGTATCGATACTTGTTTTGTTTTTTCCCCTTTGACTTGCCGACTGTACTCATTTCGCTGCAAGTAGACGTGTGAAAACTAGGTTGGTTATTTGAGCAGTGTTTCATTGTCGAAATATATTTGAACCTGATATCATAGGCTTGTTTTTGTATTGCCGATTGCAACGTCTGTTCTCGCTGTTTTACATTAAATTACATTTTGGCTAGAAGCTTTTGTTGAAGGATGTGTTTTTAACCGAGAAAAATTGGTGTTGGCAATCAGTCTGCTGTTAAAAGTATGTCCACGTGTGGGCCGACTAAAATGAAAATTATCAGTAGCGCGTGACATTGACAATGTCAATTGGCTAACATTAGACATATATTTTTAAATGTGTTAAGATGAAATTTAATTGGGAATTTGTGTCGTAATTTTTTTTATTAGGAAATAATAGATATCGAAGGATTTTTTAAAATTATCTGACCAGCGGAATCAAACAATTGAAGGTTGAATATTATCTAAGAGAAATAATCATATATCTTCATGTTCGTTAATTAATTTTTATCGTTTTTTTTTTTAACGTTTCGCTTCAAGAACAAGTGGACTATTTGCATACTTCGCTTACACGAGATCGGACAAGGCGCCGGCGCCCGGCCTTCGCAGTCATCCGTCCAATTGGCAATTTTCCCACAATTTCTCATGCGGTGACAGCGAAAATTTTAGAATTTTTTAACCGGCAGTCGCACAGAGGCGATTCGGGAGGAATAAACCGTTTAATTTGCTAGGCGCCGGTGGAACCGGGTCAGGTTGCGCCATCGCCTTTCTCAGCTCCTATCTCCACCGTGGCCAAATATCCTGGCTTTTTTTCCTGACAAATTCTCACATAAATCCTATTGAATAATTTCCGTTATGTTATGCGAAAAAAATATCCACGCCGGATGGAGATCATTAATAAAGATAAACAGTACAGTGACAGTAAATTTTCAAAAATGTTTGTACCAATGTGTCGCTTATACTGGTCAGGTGGAGGGCTATGGGCGGTATGATACACGTGAAGCTTTTCAAATCTATCACCTACCGCCGTAGACCCCTAGTTACATGATTTATCTGGAATCCACGATAGACCTCATCTTTACATATTCTTTAAAGCTGGAATATTTCCTATGTGCACAGAGCCCTAAATCTTTGCAATCACCGGCTGCCTGAAATAACAGCATCAGAAATTATTAGTAAAAAAATGCCAAGGTTTTCCGGCTGGAGGAAAGTGACGCAGCAATTCAACCCGAATATTGAATTTTCACGAGATAAGAAGTTGAAGATTGGCCAGTCATCCAGATTCCTACTGTGTACGGAACTTGCCCTTGATGTATGCTGGTTTTTTCAAATTAAACATGAGTTGCTTCCTTTCAACAATAATCCAACAAGGGGGATAACTGCCTCAACTTGTTCCCTACGCCACAGAAAGGCGAGAGAAGACATTTTCCATTTCTTATCAGAATGTCTGATCCTGGCAGAATTCACGTTAAGACAATTAGGTCTGGCTACATTAACAAGAGAATATACGATCGCTTCATTAAATAATTCTCAGTGTTTTAACTAATTAAACTTTGTTAAAGAAGCTTGGAGTAGCCAGGAAAGAATTGATTTCATATTTTAACTATTAAAGCGCTTTTTTATTTCACTTTATTAATAGATATTTTTTCCCAAGAAGTTAGTAATGAGATGTCCCGCACAAATTGTTAGATTTTACTGTTTTTAAAATATAGTTTGATGCTCTTGTTTATTAAAGAAAAATAATAACAAAAAATATTTGACTTTTCCGGAAGTCGGTTGTTAACCATAGCTGTGGTGTGCTTTTATTTATTTTTATATTTAATATTGAATATACTACGTTTTCATTTCACTAAAGTGACAGAAATATGAAAGAACCGCGAAATACAAAAGAATTCTATATCACTGATAAATTTATAATTAAAATTTTTCAAGTTCAACAATTTTAATAACAATAATTTATATACGATTTGTGTAAGCTATAATTATTGCAGAATGAATTTCAACACAAAAAAAAACACTTCTGTTAAGAAATTATATACAGTCGACGCTAGATACTTCGAAATGCAAGGGACCGCAAAAATAATTTGAATTATTTCTAGAGGAAAGAAAAATTGCTGTGTTGATAAGCATATTTATAAGTTCTTACTTAAATTGCACTTATATAAAATATTTTACAAATAATAAAAAAGCGGAAATAGATCAAATGGAGAACTGAAAATTTTCACGCATTATTAAAAAATCTTGAAGCGGTTTTGTCTCAGGCCTGACGTCTTTGATAAAAATGATTTCCAAATGGACCAGTGCTGAGAATACATTGACAAAACTCTGACCGCCAAACAACATACTAGATAAGAAACTTTGACTGAAAGGATGTAAATTATACAATATAACAAAGAAAAAGTGCAAATGAGCAGTTGCTCCATTTTGATTTAAAGCATGCTTTTTTGCACCCTGTTGCGAAAAAAATTTCGTATTACTGAGTGTATCAAAATATACTAAATTTTTCGATTTACCAAAGGGTCCTGCTGAGGAATTTGTATTATCAATCGAATTACCAAGTTTTTAATTAATAAGAATCGACCGTATCAAGTTATACGTCAATTGTTCTTGAAAGTAAGGGAAGAAACGTTCTGTTCAAGTTGTGCGCAAATAATTCTCTAAATAGTTGGCTAAATGGTTTTGGACCTCTCACCTCCAGAAACGATACTAACACTATCCTTTTTACAATTTTTTGTAATGACATTGATAACCCCCAGGAGTCAAAATTTTATTATATGTTATATACCTACATACCAGATAATTCATAAACGTAAAAAGTGCAAGAGCAACTGATAGAACACGTGTCTTTGTAACGGTAGCCCAAAAAATTAAAGAAAAATAGGTTCATCAATGAAATAAAGGATGTCACAGAGCTTCCATTTAATTATAAAGCAATTTTACCCCCAAGAGGTGTTAACATGTACAAGAAGATCCACATTTTTAAACGGAATAAAAAATGAAATTTAGAATAATAATTAAAAATTAAAATATTTTTAATTGGCTACCGTTCAACAGCTAACGCCAAAAATGAAATTTTAACAAAACTCTTGCTAGATTTTATTTATTTTTTCTATCGAAAAGAAGAATAACTTAGTAGATTATTCATTTATTTTATATATTGGAAACCCAAAGGACCTGAAATACAAAGCAGTTTAAAAAGGGAAATATAGAATGGCTGGACGACAGCATACATATTCCGATTTATCGTTCTTATGGATTTTAATTAATTATACTTTTTATCTAATTTCTTGGTTGAAGGGAAAAAATGTAGTGTCATGAGCGAGATTTGAACCCCAGGATATTTAATCTCAACTAAGACCTTAGATAAAAAGTATAAGCAATTTAAAAAATTAATATGGTCAACTTTCATTAATTCACTATTTTCGTGGTCGCTCGATCAATTAATATATGACAATTAATTACGGTTTTTCATCTCAACTAAAAACCGTAATTAACATGGTCAACTATGAACAATAAGTACATAAATGGGTATTTTATCGTGAAAAATGCGGACAAAAATATATATTTAAATGGTTAAAATTTTCTTTTCATGGGCTGAAAGAGATACGGAATGAGAATTGGTCCCTAAATCCGATAGGCGTTTGTACTTACGATTAGTATGAATAAATCTTAAAAAGAAAAAAAAATCGGTGAAAAAGGAGGAAAATATTTCTTTTAATCTCGAGAGGAAACACAGAGCCGTCGAGTTATCGGCTTGATTGGGCCAGAAAGTGGTTTCTCAAAGGATTTCCAGTCGGCCGGGCGAAAAAAAAGAGGAGCACCCAGTGGTTAAGTGGTACCCTGTAGATAAGTAAAGTAAGAAGTAGAAAATGCTTTTAGCCCAGGCTGGCTAAAGGTCCCTGTTTCCCATTAGGACTCAACCGACTACCTGGTCGTACTTTTTTACCAGAGAAGCAATTAGGGCTCTTCCCTGCAATTTCCACCGGGGCTTTTCTCACAGAAATTAGAAACCTTGCGGGACGGCAACAATTTTGTTTTTTCTTATTAACTTTTAGTAATTGCGCGTGTTGTTTTATGTTCGATTTTCCCCTTCGAGTCGTTATAATTTACTAACTGGGTCTACAATTTCCCAAGAGGCTTTACCTACTCTCAGGTAAGGATATCATAAAAACTAAAGCAATCCGACCGTCCTATTTTCCCGACGTTGTACGATTTTTATTCCTTTATTTCACACCGAACTACAATTTTATAAAGGGGGAATCTTTTAAGTTTACGTAAAATCGATGTCGAACGTCACGGCTATGACCGAGAACAAAACGCGAGGATAGGCCTTTCTTGAAGAGATTCTTACAATAAATAACGACAATTGATTGATTTCTGTTCCAGGAAAATATTTTCTTTGCGGTACTTTTTTTAACCTAATTATCCTGCTATTTTGTGAAAGAATACGCTCGATATCTTGGCAATAATTATACCAAAACTTTTTCCAAAATATATAGTGTATATATATAAAACTAACATTAAAAATAATACAAAATAAAACTCTGTTTTTTGAAACTGCTTCCCGAAGCACTGCAAGTTTTCTATGTCCTTAATTGGGATTAAAGCAAGAAACTAAGTGCTAGCACGACCCTTAAGGACTTATAAAGCAGATTGATTAGTAAAAATTTGTCCTGCCTACTCATCTGAAAATTACTGCAGGTCCATTAAACAGTTCTTTGGCTTATTTACCCAAACATAAAATATCTATTCGGTTTTTTTATGTGATTTTTTTTTTTCAAATTAAATTACAGAGTATTTAGAATCGGAAAGTCTGAAACTTCTTTAACGTCATGTACGAGGTTGTAAATTACCTATTGAGCAATTAAAAATTGAATACAGGAAAGTGAATGATTATTTCCTTTAAGGCATGCATCGCCAACTTAGTGAACGTGGTAATTATGTCGTGTGGCGAAACAGGTCTAACTGGAGAATAGGCGGATCTCAACTCGATATTGATCAAACAGACAATATACATGCTCGTATTTTCGGATTGGTCTAAAAAATAATTAATTATTTAGTTATATACAATTTAACAACGGTAGAATTTAAAAAATAAAATCCCACGAGCTGAATTCATTTATTTAAAGTGCTATATCGTTTAATGTTTAAAAAATAGTTCCCCTTTGAATTTTCCCGTTCTTACACTATTTTCGACATTTCCATTTTTAGAAATATAATAGATAGTATATGGCGGTTTATCCTCTCAGCGGTACAAATATAAACCGCTATGATATATGGGATCTCAGCCCCTTTTGAATTTCCCTGTAATTTTAAAAGCGGCATCGCTCAATTTCAGAAGAACATGTCGACAAATCTCCGCGTCGGTCGAATTGATTAAAAGTCGCGAAAAAACCCCACGCGGTTGTTTCAACGGAAAACAGATCTCTGGATACTAAAAAATAACAAACGGCCCGTTTTCTTTTTGCTGTTTGTTAAGTATGTCAGTAAAAATTAAACGCAGCCTTCACTAAAAGCGTAAAGCAGTGTCACACTTTTTCACACGATAATATATTTTAATTTCTAAGCGAAGATCGATGTAGGATTTTACCCAAAATTGTGTAACATCTTAACTATAAGTGATGTACACTGTTGGTATGGCTTGACATTAGATAAATAATTACTCTTCTTTCTTAAGAATCTGGAACACTTCTTTCATTGGGTTTTTACATGTAACTTTGTTAGTTCATCATATACGGAAAGTTTCATTATATTAGCAGCATTATTTGCTCTCACTTGATCCTTGAGCATCCTCATCATTCACACAATTAAACAATTAAGAATTTAAGAATTAAGAAAGGTGAATTTTTCAGAAATCAGAAAAATCCTACAATAAAAAACGCGTATTGTCATTCAGCAAAAATCAAATAACAAATCATCACCGGTTTATCGGATTCGTTGTTGAATGATATCAATTAAAAAAACCTGAAGAAATTTAAAAAATAGGTAAACCTGACTTGCTACGCTATGATAACGAAACAATCATGATTAACTTTACAAAAAATAACGTAAGAAGGAAAAAACTGGTGAAATAGACAATAATATAATAAGTAAAATTAAGACATCTAAAAAGAAAAGGACTTTATAACTTAATCAATTTTTAAAATTGAAATTAATGCAATTTCCCATATTTTTTTATTTAATATATGTCTAATTTTATCCTTTATTGTTTCAGGTAAAAAAATTTCCCAGTCGTATGTTGATGAGAAGTATATTTTGTAAGTATGTTATCATTGTATTGGTATTATTGCCCTGATTTTGTCTTTCTTATTCCTGTTTAGTTGCTTGTTGTCGATATTCATTCTAGATTTAATTTGTAAGAATTCCACAATGTTTAGAACCTGTTTTCAATCTGGCAAGTGCGCCAGTCCAGTTTTAGACTAGTTGGTCCGCACCGCGCGAACAATCAAGCAGCTTTTTATGAGGCGATTTTCTATTCTTTTTAACCAATAAGACCTCCTTTGGGCTCCGGTCGATTTACATATTTATCGTCTTTATAAACGTGCCGCAAAATAAAACGGGCATACGTTCGCAAACATCCTGGCAATAAAATTTTAATAACAGGGGGGGGGAGGTCCGCACGTCATCCCTCAAACCGCCCACGTGTGGAATATAAATTCGAGGCGTTTACAACTGATACCGAGATGCGCTGCGATTAACCCAATATCAGCCGTCATCGGCAGAAATCTCGTTATGTTCTGCCAAGTGGCATGTATTATTAAGGAAAAGTCTTGTTGACCACCTTCACAGCTGGGTACATATCTATTAGCTATTATAAAGCTGATAACAGACAGTTTATCTTTATAAATATGGCACCTTCTATTACACAATTAACGGCCAGGATATTATACAAAAGACAGAAATGATCACATATTTCTTGACCAAGACCATGTAAACTTGCCATTTAATTTTCATTTCTTGAATAGATTATTTAGAAATGTCAAAAACCTATTTAAATATTTATACTTCAAGTTATTGTCTTGAATGTTATGTCTTCACTTCGTAACTTAATACCGTTTTATTTGCAGAAAGGGGAAGAATGCTAGTTAAGCACTGCTAATAAGCGGGTTGGGTAGTTATGAGACTTTCCCTGGAAGGCAAAGAACGCTGAGGAAGGTTTAAATTTTTAACATTCGTAACCAACGATATAATAATGTGCTTTTTATAACAGAAGAAATAGTTGAAATTCTATTCGTAGGACATGAGGTCCATTTTGAAAGATTTGCGTGTTATTCAGCGCATTCGTTACAATTTTTTGAATGCACATATTATAAAACTGTGACGAGAAATAGAAAGAACGGGGAAACTAGAGAAAGAGAGGAGAGAGTGATAGAGAGGGAGGACATATTTTAGTGAAACCCATATAAGGGACTGGAATATCTTACTGAAATTTGTATAACATTGTCACTGTCTGACATTCCACAGTGTATGTGAGCTAAAAATAATAAGTAGAAACACATTTTAGGCTACCTATTTTCAAACATCGGTCTGTCGGATAATAATGTCCGTTTTATTTTCAATGTAGAAATGTGTGGTGTTTAGACAATGATTGTTCGAAGATCGTGATATGCTGACTGGTGTGACGTAGGTTTTAGAAATACAATTTCTTTATCGTGCCAACGTTTCCATCTCTATTAAAAATCATCTTCAGAGCCTGGAACTATAAACATTGTTTAAATTTTATAAATACTAGTAAAATACTAGTAGGATGTGACAAAACTGAATTTATACAATGCTAGAAAAGGTTAGATTAATAAAATTATACAATGCTACAAAATTTGAGATTAAAAATTCCCAGCCCCCGAAGATGATCTCAATAAAGGTCGAAACGTTGGCACTATAAAGAGAATGTTTTTCTAAAACCTACATCACACCACATCTCACGATATCCGAATAATCATTTATTTTCAGTATAAATCGGCATGAAACATAAATCATTGTATGCATATAAAACTAAATGGATCAATATGGTAAACTGCGGTTTATCTGGGAAAGTTATGTATTTATTCCTTCGTAGAAATGGAAGTTGATCACTAAACAATTAATTAATCAAAAGTTGTAAAACAAGATTTGTAAGAATTGTAAAGGAAGGCTATTAGCATTTTTTTTCTACCGTAACTTCTCTTATTCCTAACTAAAAAATTTAAGATTTTTAAACTCGCGTTACATTGCTTCCTTTTAGGGTTTTTAATCCATGACGAACGTTTTTATCCGCTGAAAGGTTTTCATATCCAACCCTATGTTGAAAATGTAAGCAAACAATTCCGGTGGCAAAAAGTGCCATGTAACTACGGGCCACTTGAACGGCAATCACTCCTAAGAAAACTTTGGCTTCGGTAGATCCTGCCGCCGAGTGGTGTTTACAGAGTGTAGCAGGGGGGGTCGCCATGGAAAACAGCCGACAGATGTGCCCGCAGCACCTGTCATACCGGCGCCTGCCCATATACCAGCTTTCGTCGGTTTCTTTCTAGCATCGGTTGGGCTGGGTCACTAATTGCAAACGCTTTTATTTTTTTTATACCTTTTTTTTTTAATTTGATCGTCTTAGCGCCTTTGTTTTATTCAAGGTGCAGGTGAAATATCTAGAATCTAATCTAAAAGAATAAAACTGCAGATTATGCCTTACAACATATGTACCGTAATATAACTATAAAGACAACATCCAACTTACAAAAGTAGACGGATGCAGAATTTTAAGAAGTTAAAATCGCTATGTCCCCTTCATCAGGATTTCACTAGAAACTATTTCTAATGATTTACCAGGTTAACAAATATAAACTCCTACTTATATTATTAACCGTTATCATAATGAATGTATGAGTTTAGCCTAGTAGATTGGACGAGATCTATACTTATGTGACGAACAATGGTTGAATAGCTCTTTATTGCATTTGATATATCAGTACACACAGACACTTTTCTCTTGCAGTGAAAATCCTTTTCCAATACCATTGTCTTAAAATCTGGTAATAAATCTCGCATTTCTGATTATAGTCCTATGTCTTTGAAATCCCACTGTCAAAAATATTACCTATTGTTTGCCATAATCGCTTGATTTTATTCTGACATTTTTCAACAAAAGCAAAACTTCTTTTCCGGCCGTTGTATTAAAGGTAACTTACTTTTGTCAAAATGATATTTTATAGCATTTAAACAAAGATTTGAGGTTGACTCTTTCTATACAAACCAAAGCTTTGAGTGACACTGTTAGTTATTCTGTCTTGTTTTGTTAAATTTAAATGTCCATTCCATCCAATCGATAACAATCTGATGTACCCGGTAAGACTCAGGTTGTAAAATTGAATCATTTAAGCCAAGACCTATTTCAGTAACAACTGGAGTTCCACAAGAGTTACGCATAAGACCACTGTTGTTCCTTATCTTCTTAAATCACCATTATGCCGTTCTATATGTTTCACAATTTTTGTAATATGCTAAAAAATTCCTCGATATAAAAGCAACACAATATTCTCACTGTCGCAGCAATGTATACAAGGGCACTCTCTACCCGACAAGCAAGAATGTCACAATTACACAGAAGACTTTGAGCTCTGAAGATGATCTCAATAAAGACCGGAATGTAGGCACGTTTTCCTGAAACATAAATCACACCAGACCGCATCTAACGATTTCTAAATAATTATCGATTAACGGTCACTAATCACTAATGTATGCAATTAATCTCTGGTGACATATTAAAATATAAATAAATGCTCAGTAAGGCCTTTTAATTGTTCTGCCGCTGTATCAAAAGCCTTGTGCATTATATTGAAAAGTTCAAAAATTCTCTTCACTTTCGTGGTTCTTATAAGAAAAGTTCGTCACGTTCATAAGGCATATTCTTCAATAGCTCTCATTCTCAGTTGTTTGGAATCCGTATTAGTTTTTCATTTTAAAATTGCAAAGAATACTTCATTTCCGATTTTGTTTCCTCCTGAATAAGCAATTTTAGTAATTATACTAGTTTGTAAAACAAATTATGTTTTATTCCCCTATAGTTAGAATAATGACAGAAGGAAATAAGATTGAGCAAAATATTGATTTTTAAAAAAATCATTTTTAATGCCTTTACGTAGAAATAAGGACAATAATTTTGTAGTTTGTAGTAAGAAAGATTCTAAAGATTTAAATATCGGTCTTATTCTTTTTTATTGTTGCTTTTTGTAATTGAATTTTGTTTATTCGTACCTCCAGATTTATATTAAATAAAAAAGAGTCTTGGATGAACCTTCTAAAACCCATTTGAGAGAACATCCCATGCGTTGTTTTTGTAAGTGGTAAAATCATATTTATTTTCTGTTTTGAGATATTCAAGTGCTGAACACACACTCGCTCCATTCACAATTTCTATTCAAGTGTTTGCTAGTTAGTAGATTTGTGTAATGTTTGTTACATTTTTAATTAAAGAAGATAAACCGCAACGCATTACAAATGGTACGCTCTTATGTTTTCTATATACATGTTGGGGGCCGGTAATTAACAAGTATTTTCTCTCTCTCTTTTTTTTTAGCTTTTGGTTTTTACAACTCTCATTTAACATAAAAGAAATTCCATCCAACGAACATGTAATTTAAACTGTTTAAACTCTCTATATACCATCTAAAGTAAATAGGCTCTCTTCGGTGGAAAAAAGTTACCCCAATTAACCAACGATGGACGACAACTATGATATTATTAGGCCGGTGAAAAAAGGCCCCGGGAAAGGTACAAGGTACGGTTTGCGGTATGGATCATTAAATGGGCCTAAAAAGGGGAGGATTGAAGGTGATTTTTTTCCCCTTTTGACCGCTTCTCCCTGAGAGATGCAGCCCTTTGTTATTTCCTAAGTTCATGCTATAATTTGTGACCGCCGCCCCTCATTTTCATCCCTTCGTACGTGGTTTATAGCCGGCAAATTATAGGACCAGGAGGTAAGTCTCACACACTTTCGCGACAGACTGCCTTTCTCAATTAGCCCAACAGTTGAAAAGCAGTCGATATGTGAACAAAAATAGACGAAAAAAAATAATATAGCAATTATAGCTGTTATTACGCAATTTTCAGAATTAAATAATAATCAAAATTATATACAAATTAGCTTATATAAAAAATGTTTATGAAGCGAAGGTTTCTTACATGTTGTGAGATTACTTGGCGAGGATTGCAGGATGGTGGACTTGTAGTTCGTATCCGGTCATCTTGGTCCGCTAGCCCTCGCCGTTTCGGTCATAACCATCTTGAGGGTTTGTAGAGTACTTCTTTTTTCTTTCATGTATATGTCCATCTCTGGATGAAAGCCTCTCTAATCGATCTGCCCTGCTGAACACCATATCAATTCTTCAGCTCTTACTGCCATTTAAATGAAGTGAATTCCTCCTATTCCTGTCATTGGAACTCGTAAGCCATTATGCCCACCTATATATTTATTTTGGTATGACCATTTATTTTCATGTATTTCACTTTACGAATAACTCCTCTCTTACCACAGCCATTTATAAAGAATAATCTGGATCTTGGCGCGGGTCGGATGAACCAATTCAGTTGGTACTTACTCCCAAGCTTTCGACCTATTTTAAGGTCATCATCACCAGGACAAAACTATATTAAACAAGTCTACACAATGGGATAATTAAGTTTTCAAATTTCTCTGAAGGCCGACTCAACTGTGCTAACGACTGTAACGCTGATTATAACACTGATGCCTCTTCAAATTGACAAAATCGCTGACATATGAACTGTGATTCACAGTCCTTGGCAATGTTGGGTCTAAGTAGGTCTTCGAAGAACAATTATTC
The DNA here is from genome assembly GCA_039619505.1 of Cimex hemipterus. Classification (NCBI taxonomy): domain Eukaryota; kingdom Metazoa; phylum Arthropoda; class Insecta; order Hemiptera; family Cimicidae; genus Cimex; species Cimex hemipterus. The sequence goes on along the minus strand of CM077106.1, from coordinate 10,762,506 downwards.
AGATATCGTGAGATGCTGTCTGGTGTGATGTAGGTTTCAGAAAAACATTCTTTTTATAGTGCCAACGTTTCGATCTTTTATTGAGATCATCTTCAGGGGGGGATTCACAAAGGGATGTGGAAAAGTGAGTGGCACAATTACACAGAAGACAAACACTTTGAGTGAGTAGAAATGCTTTGCTTGAATGTAACATATACTTTGCATTGTATAAATTCATTGTTCCACATCATAAAAGTATTTTTTAAATGTAAACAATTTTTGTAAATCCCAGGCCCTGAAGATGATCTCAATAAAAGATCGAAACGTTGGCACGATAAAGAAAAGGTTTTTTTGAAACCTACATCACACCAGACCGCATCTAACGATATATGAATAATTATCGATTAACGGTCACCAATCTCTACACTCTTTGAAGGCCTTTTGAAACAATTTATTAAAAACTCACTTATGTCTCTGTGTAGACATATTTAAGATCATTTTACTCTGATGACCTTAAAACTTTCAAATCGGTCGAAAGCTCGGCAGTAACAATTCAATTTCTTTCTTCATCCAGTTCACACCAAGATCCAGATTATTTGTGAGAAAACAAGTGGTTGATATACATCTAACACTTTAAACAGAAACTTCATTTTATTGTTGAGATGATTTGTTTAATTTTGCTCCATTTTTTAACTCCTAACATGTATTATCCTCTGAATGTTGAAAAATTCCGAGATAATCTTTTGTTCCCAAGGTCCAGACTTGTGCAAAAGATAGTAAACAAAGATCAAAAAGACGGATAATTCTAAAAATCATCTACTAATTATATCAGAATGTCTAAACAAGAAAATAAAATTTATCATGAAATCTTATTATGTACAGTTTTTTTTTAAAGTTAACATTTCATCAAAACAAAAAGCACATATCAATATTTAATTTTTTGTTTAAATAAACCTTTCTCATATCCCATTTTAATTAAGCGAATTCCCATTAATTTTGTTTGCAAAACGAATTGATAATAAAAATTTCTTCCGTCGAGAGTCATTAATCCATAATGAGCATTTCATACATATCCCATTTGGGAAATAGAGGCTTTTTCAGAAAAAAAATCTCCCACTCTCTTTGAAAAATAACATCTAATCGGAAAGAAAAATAGAACCAGACATAAATAAGATATTTATAAATTAATGGGCGAAAGAAGATAAATAGTATATTCCATTCGTTATGAGTTATCACTTGGAAGTTATTAATGCTACCAATTAAAAAATTACATTAAGATAATAAATTACGTAAATAATTTAAATAAAAATTAGCACAGATCTGAAAAAGAGGTAAGACTGATGATAAAGGTATTTTGAAATAGGTTTATCTCCTGACCTATTGGGTTACATCGTATTTACAAAGGAATAAATTTCTTAACCGATGCACTGATCTGGCTCCATTAAAAAAAACCATACGAAAATATAGTTATTTTATTTGGATAATAAAAATGCAAATTTTTTCTTTTTTTTTTTGCTTGGCAGAAAATTTTGTTTCGAATAGTCCATAGGATGAGAGTATGACTGTAAAGAGGAAAACATAAAATAATAAGATAAAAATAAATTTTAGAGGGTTTATATAAAAAGTAATGACCACATGTCAGAATATTTTGGTGGTAAAACCAAATTCTCCCTTTATAAATACATAGCATGGTGATATATAGCTTCATAGTAATTAGTTGTTAACAAATATATACCATAATACCATTTAATATTTAACATGTCAGGAAAATAATTGAACAATAACAAACATAAGGAAGATATTTTGCCTTCGTTCTACCAATATTTTCAATACATTTTCAGTATACTATTTATTGCGGGAAATGCGTCAACACTTGTATATTGATATATTAATAACTTGGAAAATAATAGAGAAAAAAAGGATGGTTCGGTTAAATTAGAAATGCAAGTTAAACGTTCCTCCCTGGCACTGCGTGGGTGCGGTTGGCGTCATGACCGTAAAATAATCACGTTTGTAAAATCGTAGTGGAATATAGCTAATAAATTATTTCTTTGGCTATGTTATTGGGGTTGTTTTCACGGCAGGCGCCGACCTAACGGTTCGCATTACGAGCCGTCTAAATCCTGAATTTATACCACCTACTTGGCTAAAATCTCTTCCTACTTCTTGGACAAAAAGAAATCAACAAATAACGGATTTCGGCCTGTGAGTTCTCTCAGCCGATCTTAACGTTATTAAACTGGTTACGCTTTCGATCAAGAAATGTATAAATAGACAATTGTGGTACTAATTTGCTTTTGGCACTAATTCTTACAACGGGCAAGAGAGCCGAACCGAAAGATGGGTGGGTAAAAGGAGAGATAAAGAGAGATGGGCAATTACTATGTGGAGGGATAAAGAGATTTGTTAATGTCAGTTGTTAGTTACTTAGAGAGGGAGCGAGAGATAAATTGAGAATGAGAGGGGAAAAGAAGAAAGAAATAATGAGAGAGGAGAGGGGAGGGAGAGAGAGAGAGAGAGAGAGAGAGAGAGAGAGAGAGAGAGAGAGAGAGAGATGGAAAAGGGAGGATGTATTCAATTAAAGTAATTAACGTTTAAATTGATTATATTTTCCATTCATTTATTGTAAATATTGTACTTTATTATTAAACGCAATCACTGAAGACTGAAGGTATTACAGAAGGTAGGTACGATGTTCGGTCTCTTTGTGGATTTGTCCTTTCCAATTTGTCTTAATTTAAAAAAAAAAAAATTTAACGTGTTATCGTAGTGTCCCAGGGCTGATACCATCCTCCCAAGTGATTCCGGAAAAATTCAATGGACCGACTTCGGTGGAACAAAAGACGGGCGCATTCCCATGAGCAGGTAAACAAAAGGGCCCTCGGGGTCATTGTAGACGATACCATGTGAGGCTAAAACATTTTTATGCCCTCGTTCGAAAAATACCGGCCCCGTGAAGAGCAAAGCACCCATCACGCAGCGCGACCCCCGCTTGTCGGGGACCACCCGCGGGACATGCCAGAAATTCGTACAACCACTAAAACCAGATTTAGATTGGGGATAAATTGTTTTCTGTGCCCCAGTCCGTTTTACATTTTACACGATCCGTCTGTCAAGGCCGGTGTTAAAAATAAAACGGGCCAGTCAATGCTTTTTCAATTCAGCCGATCACTTTACATAACGCGTTCTTTTCATACAGGATTAACCCTACCGTTTATGTACACATGTGGGATTTCTTCGAATAGTATAAAAGTTAGTGGTTAAATTCTGCCGTCAAATCACATCAAAAATCATGGTATATAATGGTAAACTAAAAATTAAGGAAGGGTTGTACAAAAAAAGGATTTACTCACCCGGGCGATGACCTGGTGGGCTTGATGACTAGGTCTTGGGAGTAGTTGGAGTTCGGGCCCGATTCCAGCAGCTTTCCCGATCGTGAAAGCCCAAAGTTGGTTCCTGATATGGGAGAAAAGACCACTTTTACACAATTTTGAATATAAATCGAGACAAGCGTGAGAGGAATAAAGCATAGGTAGATTATCATATACTGATTAAGAGGTAAGAAAAGGGACATAATGGACAAATTGGAATCAGGAAATAAACTAAACAAGGAGCTTCTAAAAAGGACATTACCTCGCTACTGGGTGGATAGCAAAAGAAAATGTTTCCTGGCCCAAACAAATAGTTGTAAGGCTTTTAAAAAAGGCGCCAGAGTTCCAATTGATCCTGTTACAAGAAGGGAGAAGAAATCCACAGGGTTCACACCAACAAAGTATAAGAAAAATTCTATCGGTCTTAACATGACCGTGGTTAACCGAGTAAGACGCAGGAATTGCACGTATAGGAAAGAAGCACTCGTAAACCTCGGTAAATCCACGCAGGGTTCACTAATTTTTTGTATATTTAAAAATGTCGTGAGAAAACTGTTTCTTCTATGTGTAGCTAGTTAGTTGTGTAACGAATTAATAATAAATGGTTAAAGATTATTGTATTAACTATATTTAACAATTAGAATGAGTACATTTCGAGACTTCTTTGGACGCTCGATGTCCCCTTCAAAAGAAAGCACATAGAATGCAAAATAGTGAAGCCAAAAGGTAGAAGTGCCATGGGGAAGAAAGCCCCACGTAGAACCCTGTGGGGTGGTTTACAAATAACCTATGCTTCGAAAAGGGTAAGCACCGGTTAGTGGTTGACACAAGTATGGATGGAGTAGTCAATTGTTAGTCACGGATATGAGTGGGCTCTAGATCTTCGCTCCACGGCTGCCCGGAAATCCTTCTGAGTCTTCTACCAACGTTACACGTCTTTATTAAGGGAAAGGCAAGAGCTATAATTCATAGGCTAATGCACAGACATGCCAATAGCCTACTCACATAATAAGAAGCAACTAAAAGTTGGAGGGGAGTTTCATTTAGACAAAACTTTGGGGATGCCATGACTCCTAAATTCAGTTTTGAGAAAAAATTTCTTTCAGTCGACTGGAGAAAGGTATCCCAGTTAAGGCCGACAATATATGGTTTACAGATGGTCCCAAAGCCGCACATGGAGCAGGAGCTGGCATTTACGGGAATTTAACCAAAAGCTTGCTTCATATACGCCTTGGACAACATGCCACCTTTTCAAGCGGAAACTGTGGCTATTGTGCGACATGTGTGAACACTGCCAGATAAATAAAAAAAAGGCTAGATATCAATAGTATAGCCATCTATTTGGACAATTGCGGCACTGAAGGCCGCATCGACGGTAAAATCCAGAATCGTTTGAGACTGCATTAGAGCCCTGTCAGATACTGGACAAAATAACAAAATTATCCTTGACTGAGTGCCAGGGCACATAGGGCGAGGGGTAATGAAGAGGCCGATAAATTGGCCAAGGAAAGTTCAATGAGGTCACCTATTGGCCCTGATCTCTTTTGTGGCTTCCCAAACTGCCAAAAACGCGGACCCAACAATTGCTTATTGATAAATCCTCCGCTCAATGTATCCCAAGACAGAGGCATGCAAAAAATGTATCAAAGAACCATAACATAAACTAACCTAGGACGTGCTACGGCTAGAATAGTAGTTGGGCTAGGAATGACTGGAAGTTGAAGAAACAGCGGAACACGTCCTCTGTTCGTGCGAAGGTCTATGTAGGCTGAGATTTCTAATCTTGAGAGAGGAAAATCCAGGTCCTGAAAACACGGGAGTACTTGAAAAAGCCTTGGGATCTGGAAAAAAGCCTAAGCTTAACGAAGAGGTAAAACAAATTGAGAAGTACAATAGAACAATACTGGTCGCGGTGCTCAGGTAGTAAAGAGCCGACGCCTATATAATTTGATCTAATCCAGAGCTTCTCTAGATTTTTATGGAGTGATCGTCCATTTGATGGGAAGACAGTGGGTTAGGCGAAGATATTCCTTTGTGGATTTTAATAATAAAGTTGTTCTGAAACGTGAAGTTCTGAATTTCTTGTCTTATCGTTATAATGTCGAATTCGTAAGAATTTTTTCATCTCAACTAAAAACCGGAATTAATTGACATATATTAATTGGTCGAGCGGACCACAAAAATAGTGAATTCGGAAGAAAGTTCAATCAATGGTCGATTCTCCGATTTCCGCTCCGTCTCTCTCTCGCTCTCTCTAGTGTTGTGTTGACCTTCGTACGAGGCGGACGTGTGTGTCTCTAGCGAGAGGATTTAACAAGCAATAACAAGTGGAGAAAACTGAAATTTTGAATTCCTTATTCATTATTCTTTTATTTCACCGATTTTCGAAGAAGGAAAAAAAAATATATATATATAAAAAAAAAATAAAAAAAAAAAAAAATTGTGCTTTTCCTTTGTTGAAAATGGAGGAAGATAGTGGAGGAAAGATAACAGTCCCACCTGACATAAATATGGATGAAGAGAAAAAACAGGTTGATGTAGAAACCCAACAGTCTAAAATGGAAAAATACGAAAAAATGGAATTTAACGTCAAAGACCCCGGTCCATTTCAAGTCATTCTCGAAAGTAAAAATAGTGAAGGGAACGGAATTGCGAGATTACACCCGATGTCAATCGGTAGAATTATCCATGAGAAATGTAAAGAAATTGGCAATAACGTAACAACGATAAAAAAAATGAGTAAAAACAGAATAAAAGTAGAATTTAACAACGCTATTTCGGCAAATAAATTTCTCGACGCTCGACCAATCAAAGAAAAAAACTTCAACACGTACATTCCAAGACATCTTTTGATGAGAAGGGGCATTATTAGAAATGTTTGTGTTGATATAACGGATTCAGAATTAAGAGATATTATTAAAGATCCATATGGGAAAGATTTGAAAATAATTGATTTAAAAAGGCTCAATAGAAAATCAAAAGACGAAAGAGGTAAGGACTGTTTGATTCCCACCCAATCAGTCTTAATTACTGTGCGCGGTCAATATTTGCCTAATTACATGATAATTCATTATGTTTGTTGTAATATCGATCCGTATATTCAGAGAGTAATACAATGCAAAAAGTGTTTCAGATATGGCCACTTTGCAGACCAATGTAAAGGAGAGGTAAGGTGCGAAAAATGTGGGCAATCGCATGATTCCAGTAATTGCAACTCTACAGAAATAAGATGCATACATTGTAACTTAAAGCACAAAGCAAACGATTTTCAAAGCTGTCCACAATTTAAAAAAGAAAAAGAAATTAAACAACTGATGGGAGAACAAAATATATCCTATAACGAGGCAAAACAAAAGATTACAGGAAACACGTTTGCAACGCAATTAACTAAAACAGTGCCATGTCTAAAAAACTTTGCGGAATTCCCCCCCATAGAAAAAATGGATATGCAAGGCCGACAATACGCATCCACAAGCTCGTACAAAAGGACCATGAAAAGGAGCAGATTCCTATCTCCACCTAGGCAAGAGATAACCAAACAGCAGATAGATCCACACAATTTTTACAGAGAGGCAACTCCAAAAAATGAAATTGGGGGATTAATTAAGAACAACCCTCACACAGATCAAAAAAAAAATCAAATTAACATAGATAATGATACAAAAGACACGATTTTTGAAGCAACATTCTCGTTAGTAAAAAAGCTACAATATGAAATTAAAAATAAAAGTACGAAAGAAACAATGGATGATAATGCGCTAAAAGAAGCAATACGTGACAGGATTAATAATTTAATGTACAGCTCATGAATAAGTACATGCATGTACATATAAGTTACGTTGGGTGGATGATCTCGTCCATAAAACTGTAGTGTTTAAAACAATTACCGAGATGGAGCCAATGAATATAATCCAATGGAATGCTCGATCTTTAGCTTCCAAAAAGCTCATGTTTGAAGTTTTTATGGAGGAAAATAAAATTTCCATTGCTGCTATTTCAGAGACTTGGTTCAAACCAGGCAAATTCTATGGATTCAGGGGATACAATGTTTTTAGGGATGATAGACAGGATGGTAAGGCAGGTGCAGCTATTATTCTAAAGAACAATGTGCCATATCAGGAACTCCCTAATAAGGTGACTTTCGAGGGTCTCTTTAACGTAGGAATACAAATTGCAGATGGAAGAGGAAAAACAGTTTCTATTGTATCTTTATACAATTCCCCTCTCAATAAATTAAATAAAGGCCAGTGGAAACGATTTTTCGATAGTTGGCCGTCACCAGTTTTGATAATGGGGGATTTCAACTGTCACAGTTCTGCTGTAGGATGTAGTTATTCGGATAAGAAAGGGGAAAATCTTTTAGAAGCCGCACATGAGAGTAATCTTGTGTTCCTTAATGATGGGACACCAACATTAATGTATTACGTGAATCAACATTCGCAATCGGCCATAGATATTACATTTAGTTCGGCCAGCATCGCCACACAATTTTCCTGGAACATATACCAAGATCCAATGGGTTCTAATCATTTGCCAATAATAATAAAATCACAATACTACAGTATTAAGCCTACAAACTTTGTTAATAATCGACGCTGGAATACTAACAAAGCAGACTGGAATATGTTTTGTACTAATATGGACAAGATATGCTGCCAAAAGGATATTACTAATTACGATTACGAACAGTTAATCAACGACATAGAAATCTCATGTGAAATGTCCATTCCAAACATTTCTTACATTAAAAAGAGAAGAAACACTTGGTGGAACAAAAGCTGCTTAAGAGCTAGAGATCTTAGAACACAAGCTTATTTAGATTACAAAAGAAATCCAGATAACGAAAACTTCTCTATTTACAAAAAGGCGAACAAAAAGCTACAAAAATGCGTCCAAACGGCAAGACATGAATCATGGAAAGTCTTTTGTGAAAAACTCAATAAAACCGTACCAATCAAAGACATTTGGAGACAGATTAAAATTCTTAAAAATAGACCATCTGAGAATATTAAACCAATGGACTCAGGGGAATGGACAGACCAGTTCTTAAAGAACCTAACCCCTGATTTAGTAATAAATGATATTGAAAAATGGCAAGCACAGACAATAGGATGCATAAATGAAGATGAATATGAAATGATAAAAACATTTAACAATGATGAACTGGATGCAGCTATCAAAACATCTACTAACACATGCCCAGGTGTTGACAAAATTGATTACCCGATTATCAAGAACTTGCCATTATCGGCTAAGAAACGGTTGCTCAAAATTTATAACGAAATACTTGAAAATGGTCAAATCCCAGAACAGTGGAATACATGTACGGTAATACCGTTATTAAAACCAGGTAAACCACAGAATATGGAATCTTCTTATAGAGGCATAACTTTATCATCATGTTTGATGAAAACATATGAAAGGATGTTAAAAAAACGCCTGGAATGGTGGATTGAGAAAAAAGATTTGTTGCCAGATTCACAATTTGGGTTTCGCAACGGACGGTCAACAATACTCAATGTGTGTTCGCTGGTAACAGATATCCAAATTGCATTTTCAGAGGGTAAATCCACATTAGCACTATTTCTTGACATAACGGGAGCTTACGATAATCTAGATATTAATTTACTAGGAAACCTACTTAAAACAATTCAGTTGCCTAAAAGAATAGTAAAAAATATAATGTCTCTTATAACGGATCGTTCGATATTTATCAAAATCAAAGACACACTAGTGGGACCTAGAACTGCAAAAAAAGGCTTACCGCAAGGAGGAATTTTGTCACCCATATTGTACGCTCTCTATGTAGCGGACATAGAGGGGATACTTCCAGAAGGGATTAAAATTTTGCAATACGCAGATGATATCGTCTTGTACACCATCAGTAGCTGCGTAGACGAATGTGTGCAGAAAATGCAAGAAATGATTGGAGATCTGGATCAATGGATGATAAGTAAAGGATTGACTATATCTTCACAAAAATCAAAGATATGTTGGTTTTCAAGGAAACGAAATAATCCTTTTGACTCCAGTTTGGACATGGGAAACTATAATTTTGAGGTGAAAGAAGCAGTAACTTTTTTAGGAGTACATCTGGACAGAAAGCTGTATTGGAATTTGCATATTAAGAATATAATATGCAAATCAGAGAAATATATAAATATTTTGCGAATGGTATGCCATAATAACTGGGGATCGGATCCCGACACAGCGCTTATGTTTTACAAAACGACGATACGAGCTAATTTGGATTACGGTTGTATGTTTTATGGGAACGCAAGTCCATCATTGCTTAAGAAACTAGATATCATACAAAATAGGTGTATTCGGTTGGCCATGGGGTTTTTACCATCAACTCCTGTCATAATTCTTCAGCAAGCATCAGGTCTCATGCCTTTGCACTTTCGACGTCAAATGTTAAGTGACCGACTGATGGTGAAAGTCATGGCTTTTCACCCCACGCTGTTTACTAATATTTGCTATTTAAATATAAAAAACTTGACAAGTGCGTATTGGCAAAAAAAACCATCCCCTCTGTTAACACTAAGCTTCGAATTTGTATCAAATTATCAAAATATAACTCACTGTGCAAGAAAGCAACCCATTTTTGAAAGTGATATCAGTATACAAAACATGAAAGTAAAGGTAAATTATTGCGATCCTGAAATAAAATTATCATCATGTGCAAACCAAATATTTAGAGAAGAGCTCTTCAATAAGGTATCGCCGTTGGCATATAAAATATTTACAGATGGATCAAAAATAAATGGAGAAGTCGGATGCGCTTGGTACGATGCCCAGACTAAGCAAGGCGAAAAATACCAATTGCCTAAACTTGCAACAGTGTTTACAAGCGAACTAACGGCAATTGAAGAAGCTCTGAAATATGCTTTAACAATTGGAAATATAACTAATATTGTAATTATAACTGACAGCCAAAGCGCTATGGCGGCGATAAGCTCAAATCAGAGCAAAACGTTAAATAATCATATAATATTACGTATTTTAAAACTGGCAAAGGAAAGTAAGGAACGAATGATTAATATCGAATTTTTATGGATGCCGGCTCACTGTGGTATAGTAGAGAATGAAAAAGTTGACAAATTAGCAAAGGAAGCGACTTTAAATGGTAAAAATATAAACTTGAGAATTCCATATACAGACTTAAACGAAGTCATCAAAAAACGCAGCATAACAATGTGGCAAGAAGAGTATGACAAAGTGGAAAAAGGCCTTTTATATAAAGATTTAAATCCTAACGTATCTACCAAATCATGCTGTGACAAAAGAATGTTTGATAAAAGATCATGCAAAATAATGTGTAGAATAAAATCCAATCATGGCCTATGCAAGGCATATTTAAATAAAATAAATCTAAGTGACAACAACAAATGTAGGTGTCATGAAATTGAAACGATGGAACACATCATTATGAATTGCCCTTCATCGCAGACAGAGCGCCAGGCTATGTTTAATAGGTTACAACCAATACTGGGATCATCCATAGAGTATAGAAAGATATTGGAATCCAAAGATGCGTACGTCTTTAAAACCATTGGCAAATTTCTAAACGAGACGCAAAAACAAATCTAGTTTAAAAAAAAAAAAAATAAATAAATAAATGAATAAAATGAAATAATAATAATAATAATAAACTAAAATAATATGACATTTGAATGAATATTTAATTATTACATTTCAAAATCATTAAAAACTGGCTGTGGCTAAATAGCTGATGCCAAAAAAAAAAAAAAAAAAAAAAAAAAAAAAAAAAAAAAAAAAAAAAA
>CM077106.1:10731093-10751359 GCA_039619505.1 Cimex hemipterus | reverse complement strand
AAAAAAAAAAAAAAAAAAAAAAAAAAAAAAAAAAAAAAAAAAAAAAAGCTTTTTGTCCAAGACTTTCACTTTTTCTCTGGAAGTAGCTCGTCTACCGGTTGGCGGAGGAGGCGATTATCCTTCTTCAGATCCGACCCGACGAATCAGAAAGGGCCGCTCATTATTACCAAGTCGGACTTTTTTTGGTAATCACCGGCTGTCGGAAATTGGGTAGCGATTAGACTGGCGCGTTTTCCACCTTTTTCGGCACCGGAGTCGTTAGACCTGCTCTTCCTCCTCCTCTCTGGTAATACGTCGTTAGAAATTATAGAAAAGACACAGGATTACCATATTTATGCTCTTCGGGCTCATTATACGGTCGTTGAATATTTTTTAAAAATTCTTTTTCATAATTTAAATTTTTGATGGGCCTTGTACACGGCATGACGCTGAATTAAGACGTCTACACTATTTTAACCAGTACCCCAAAACATTGCAGTTTGTTCAACACGACCAGGAGTACTTTAAACGTCTGTAAATTTTTAGATAGTATAAATAAATATAGATTCATGCTGTAACATAAATAATTTCAGCAGACCATTTGAAATATAAAAGAAAAAAGCTCTGATTTTGCTCATCAAAGCCTCGGACTTAAATTCAAATAATTATCCATTAGAATTAAACCTACATGTTTACGCCAATGTAAACATCTATCGTTTAAGATTAATATTTTAAATTTTTATCATTTTCTTCTTTTCCTATGAAATACATTCTGTAAATAAATTCTGTAGAAGCAAAAATTTTGTAAATCAAAGAACGGGCTGCACGAAGAAAGAAATTACACTTTTTTTTAGACAGTTGTTCGTCCTCAATAGTTGTCCGTCACGACGGACCTTCCGCTATCATTCTTCCAGTTGTTTTAGGTCGCCAGTACGCGCAAACGTTCTTTCAGCTCTTGTTCTTACAGTCGGTTTTAGGTCGCCAGTACTCCCAAACTTCCTTCAGCTCGCTAATGAAGTATATATTCTGATTGATTTGTTGTGTCATCTTTTTTAGACATCTTCAAATTGTATATGTATTATCTTTATACATTATTGTCACAAAAAATTAAAAATTTAACTAGTTGTTTACTCATAACCTTTATAATTAATCGTATTGAAATGATATCGTTAATCTGTTTTCTCATCAAAACTACGCCACTTTTACGTCAACCAACTTCCTGGATATCCAGGGTGGCATACATTATTGATAAATTTGAAGTAAATCCAATATATTTTTGAAATGATTCTTTCCATAAATGAAATTACAGTTCAAGATATATTTAGTGCTGTTTTACCTGTGTTAGAGGTGTAGATAGCCATTTGTGATTAGCTGTTAATTTTCAATTTTCTCTTTTAATCCGGCGGAATGAAAGCGTTTTAGGAGATCTGACACGGCCTACCGTGGCGGGGGCTAGGGATATTTGTTTGTTAGTTTATGACAAGAGGGATTATCTTTGGCTCGTAAGTTAGCCGTGTTGACAAACCCCTCGGGCGGCACGAGAAAAAAAGACTGGCCGTAAAAAACCAGGTAGCGGACCGGAGATGGGTTTTATTTAATTTTCTTTTATTTTTCTTATTTGACAGTTTACCCTTTTAAGTTCTAACATTGGGTTTTTGCATGTAAAAAGCAAGATTAAATTTGGTTAGGTTTAGCAAGGCAATTTCGATTCAGTTGGATAGAAAATCCAATTGCTATATTTCATACATTTTACTTCCTATATCCTTATGGAAGACGGATTGATTTACTATAGACTTTAACAGTAAATGGCGGAATGGCGAAAAGTGTTAGACCAAGATAAACCACGTGAAAAGTTGGACCAAAATAAACAGGTAAAAGGATCGACTTGTCGAAATCTGTCCTACAATGCAGGCAAATCGAAATTAAATGTTCCATCAAAAATAACATTTGGATCTTGGACTGCAAGGGTTGACAAGTCTACTCATTAGTGAATTCGAAACCAAAGTACATTCAAATGAGCTATTTTTGTGGTTGAAATGAACCCTGCTGAAACGAACCTCTGTTTAAAGAACCACTCCCCGAAAAGAATTAATCCTTTTATTGTTTATCTCTTTAAAAACATGTCCGTTCTATTTTCTCAATTTTTAGAAGGTTTTTAGGTAATTTATGCGTTCAAGTAATAAACAGGAAACACGTAGAACACAAATCTGCTCTATGATTATATATTTTGAAAAGAATTATCTCAAGAAACACTTCACCACCGTAAACAAGCATAGAACTCTCGTAACATTCACTTCCCCAGAGTACTCGAATGGATTTTCTAAATCTAGTACTTCCAAAAGAAATTGTGTATTCACTAGTTTGTTTCTAACGTTAGATATGCATTTTATGTCCAGCCTGTATTCTATAGTTGACAACCTGAGGTACAAATGAGAGGCGATCATTTTAGGATATCGTGACATAATTTTCATACAAAAGCGGAGTCAGTAGCTGACCGAGATCGTACTCAAATGGCAACAGGTTGAAAAATACGACGATCTCAGCTGTCCCCCCCCCCATTATATACACGATTTGGTGTGAACACACAATTTTTTTAAGTACTATCAGTAAATCGATATTTTGAATTAAGTAAATAGGTTTTATTATATGGATTGCAAAATTGTGAAATATGGATAAAAATGGTGGAGAAAAGTTAAGAAGCTGCCAACGTCGAGGTAGAAAAGTTTTAAATGGCTTACCCTATATGGAAAATAGAAAATCCAATCCAATTTCGAATAAAACCTTGTACTTAGCAAATTATGACAATGACTTAGGACATTAAAGCGGTAGAAGTTTTTTTCCTTTGTCCCGTTGAAAATGAGCACAGTCCATTTGAAATTTTTTTCCCGTCTAACACTATTCACGCTTAAAATTCTTGCTTAAACAGATCATCCTGGTTGTTTCTTTCTGTAATTAATGATTATTTGGAGATTGAGATGCGGTCTGGCGTGACGTACGGTTTAGATAAACATTTTCTTTATCGTGCCAACGTTTCTATCTTTATTGAGATCATCTTCAGGGCCTGGGATTTATAAACATTGCTTGAATTTTACAATTTAATTTGTAAATTTAATATTCAATCAACGTATTTGTACACACTAAAAGTGTTTTGGGAACAAACAGAAAACAAACACTTTGAGTGAGTAGACATATTTTAATTGAATTTGAAAATTCTCCCATTGTATAAATTCTTTTTTTCCCCACATTCTACATGTATTTGTAAACTTCAAACAATGTTTATAAATCCCAGGCCCTGAAGATGATCGCAATAAAGATCGAAACGTTGGCACGATAAAGAAAATGTTATTTTAAAACGTACGTCTCACCAGACCACATATCAATCCCCCAATAATAATCCTTGTTTTGGAATGATAATCGATTGAAATATCAAACGGTCTACACAGTGGTTTTCATGTTGGTTAGGAGTAAAAACTAAAATATGCGATTGGTTTTTTTTCCCGTTGGAACGAATATGTTGAGTTTCTAAATGAACACAACCCTGTATCCTCGCGTATAGAAAACGCAAGGAATCTCTTAAAACCCTGCAATACGTTTAATGTAAAGAATTTAAAAGCAAAATGCTTTTAGTAAAGTTTCTTCTCTTTTAAAGTTCTTATAGTTTGATTTTCAAAGAGCAGTCAGTTTTGAGTTGGGTTACCCTGTAACTTCCCAACATCTCTTTAGTAAATTACCGGTGTATCCCTTAATTTATTATACGCTAATTAATAGTTTAATTAATTTTAATGAATGGGTCATTTCAGCCAAACTGACCTTCTTCTCGATCCGAATAGTCGGCGGTCCGATGGCCATATCCAGAAAGAGCTGGAAATCCATTCCGCCGCACGGCAGCAGTCTCCGGTGGGAAACCGGCTGGCTCACCAAACCAGTATTTTACTCTCGTATCGTTCTTATTGGCCGTTTAATCATCGAACCCCGCTCCCGCATTAGACGTTCCGCTCTAAAGTTATTGTTTTTTCTAAAAATATGAAAGTTACAAATTAAAGGTCCGAATATACAAGCCCAAGGAAGCGCTCACATTTTTCGTTTTGTTCACAGAAATACGATGTTACTGCAATTTGGCCGAGTGCGTCGAGACGTCGTACCTCTGCAAGTCCGAAAGCCTGGGATGCTTTTCCGATTTGACCTCGTCGACGGACTTCAACAAGGCGAGCCACGGCTGCTTAGAACTTTTACCAAGGTATCTCACAATATAGTTCCTTATTTGCATGAACGTTGAACCTTGAAAATAGTACTATTTATAGAATATTACTCACAAGGCAAACATCAGTTCGCGAAATGGATAAAATCTATATTTTCCTCAAGTTCGAGGATTAATAAGGGATCAAGATTGGTCTCAAATGAAAACAGATAAATAATGCACAGAACAAATAAATAGTTATACTCATCCTGAATTATTCCATATTCCATCGCATGAAACGCAAGCTATTGTTCCGTTTAATGTATATTGAGCAATACAAATAGCGAGCGACTGTAGTGACTAAAATTTAGTCTTACATTAGTTGCTAATCAACTTATTTGTTTTTATAAAATGCTCTTAAATTTTTTTCCAGGGAAAGGAACCACGGGTGCCAAAATTTACCCGGTGCCCCGAAAGGGCTTCCGCAGAACACGCTTCTGCTCTGTTGCAAGGAGGATCTTTGCAATCACGTCGATAGCCCCGAGACAAGAAACAAATTCAACGAGACGATCCACGGTGAGTTAACACAAACCGACATAAAATATGAGCTTTTTAAAATCGGTTGTTTCGCCCAACGGTAAACAGGCAGCGTCTGTTTTGGATCTCTTCAAGCCCAGTTGGGCCACATGGCTTTAGATCCCACAGTTGTTTGTTTTTCGACTCCCGCTGTACAAGTTGAAGCTTTTGTTTCTTAACACTTCCGACATCGAGGAGATCGACAAGTGTGTCAAGTTTGTAATAACAAAAGAACTATTGAATAAGATTAAGCTAGATCTGTTTTTAAATTTCTGGTTTATATTTGAAATGTACACAAGAAGATTTTAATAGCATATTTTACTCTAGAATATCACTTGAACTGCCTTTTTTTAATAGACTATCATGCGCTAGTTTCTTTTTTGAAAGCCACAAACGCAATAAAACAAACCATCATCAAATCAGATTTTTTTTAAACTCTGCTATTTAGTCAACCGGAGGGGAACATGAATTTTTAAAAACGTAGTAAAATTTTCTTCATTCTTTATGTTCTTTTCTTTATATTATTTTCGGTTATTTTATTAATTGCAACAAGTATGTTTTAAATAAATTTATCTTTATGTAAGGTATTGGTTGAAACAATTAGTGTCACGAGTAGGATTCGAACCCACGGCCTTCGGCCAAATATGCCGCTACTCTACTTGAACTTTGAGAATTTTCCCTTCTTTTTGGCATTTTTCAAATAGGATTCTCGGCGACAAATTAAATGCCCACGGAGAGCTTTTGTGAAGATATACTTCGGTTTGCTTTTATTAAATCCATTATATTTCGCGGTCCGATTGACCAAATTTATTTCATTTCAACCTTATTTGTTTCGGACCACGAACTCGGATGGATTTAATATGTTTTAAATTTTGAGTTTCACTAAAAGTCAAAACGTTCGTAATTGTTTGTTTTATCGAATTTTTTTGATTGCTAGAATCCAAGACCAGTTTTAATGGCGGTTTCACAGAATTGTGAAAATTCCAAATTTTTTTTATCGCATTGATTGGATACATCAACAATGACAACATTATCGGAAAGGTCGGCGGTTTTCCAATATCAACGGTAAAATTTTCATGATGGGGAGTGTTGCATAAATTTTGCGATATTGAATTTCCTATTTATTTTACAGTATAGTTACGTATTCCCCCTATTTGACAGCTTGCCGTCTTTAGGTCCAAGCAGAACAGTGAGTAGAAGTAGGAAAGAGGATTAAAAATAGTGAAAAATCAGGATATAAATACACTGACGTGTCTGTAGATCAATGGCCTCATGTCAGAAATGGATATATAAACTTCAGTGCAAAATGTGGAAAATGGCTTAAAAGATTTTTTTGCTTGAAGAATCGTATTCAACTTGTATATTTTATTAACTACAAAAGCAATTGTAGAAATTTATTTAGAAATCGTGAGTCCGGTGTAATGTAGGTTTCAGAAAACATTCTCTTTATCGTGCCGACGTTTCGATCTTTATTGAGATCATCTTCAGGGCCTGGGATTTACAAACATTGTTTACATATAACAATTACATTTTGGATGTGGAAAAGGTTTATCAATAGATTCTATGCTGAAAAGCTAATGCCACGAAATGTTTCAACGTTCCGTCAATGGGTTACGTGCCCCTCGAACCGGATATATCTTATCAAACGTCTGACAGCGGCGGTAAAAACAAATAGAGATCAAAATAAACTGCATTGAAACTCAGTCGAATGATTGATCGAAGCTCACTCAACGAGAGCCTTCATCGCGGTCGGAAAATAAAACGGAAATCCTCGAAATGCCGAGTTCCCAAAGGGCACTTGACTACTTGGAGGAGGTGCTTCACTCTTTTGTTCTTTGGGCAGCAAGTCATCGTCGGGCTCGAGTGGTCCGCGTGGCAGCTCCTCGTCTTTAATTCCTCCGGCTCGGTAATTTTTTTTAACCGGAGGTCATTAATAATTCAACGCGGCGGACCGCAAATGGAACAGGGGCCTTGTCGCAAACCGCTTCCTTCCGAGCAGAAGAAATAACAATGAATGTCATGTAAAAACCACGAATGATGAAAAATTGAAAGTGCCTAATGAAACGTTCAACAGAGTTTTTCTTTAGCGTACAAAATAGTTTCTTCAAAATGGAAAAGTAAACGAAAAAACAAAGACAGATGTTTTCAAAAAGCATCTACACCCAGACCCACAGGGAGAATGAGCGAGCCAGAAATGATTTATGAGAAAGAAGACAATCATTTAATGGAGAGAATAGCAATAGCTAAATTTGGGGTAGAACGACTTTATGTACAACATAAATGTCCCTCCATCTGCGAAATATAATCTGTTAACATATAAGCTGTTTCGCGATCAATTATCTGCTATGGCGCTCAATGTTGGGGATTTCAGCGGTTTCAGCTATTGGAAAGATTTCATAGTTTTTTATTTAAACGTGGCTACCCTCCCCCCATGACATCTAATTATGTGTTAACGTTGGAGACCTCGACTTCTCTCGTTAAAGTTTTCACCTTCAGCCTTAAAGGAAGGATACTGCATTAAAATTTTAAATTGGCCTGCTCACCACCTTTCTCGTATTATAGTTTTGGAAGTTAACAGAAGAAAAACGTTTTGGTTCAAGCACAGGATAGATTTAGCAGAAAGAGATTTCCAACTTAAAAAATAGGGACAAGTTCATGTCCAAATGTTCAGTTCTTGGTCGTCAGTCAGAGGATGGACCAAAGTTATCAGGAGGAGTGTACGCGGGCTGCTAGACAATCTAATCGGTTTTTTACTTTACAAGGACTACCCAATTTATTAAACTTAAATGCCCATAGTACCGAACTTTCAGCTATTGAGCTATGTTGGTTTTTCAAGTTAAGATGCGAGTTGCTCTACCTTTAAGACGCTCCCTGGCGAAACGTGAGGTTTCAATCTTGTGCTTGGTTGTAAGCTCGGGGAGAGGTAGGATGCAGTTTGTTTCTTGGCTGTGTTCCATCCTCACTGAATTTAGATTTACCCATACCGAAAGCCACTAACTATCCCTAACCACCGTTCTAACCACCCCCCAAAAATTGCTTAGTAGTGAACAGATTCGCGCGGCAAGCTTGGTCTTATCGTTTTGAACTAATTAGGGAATTCAGTTATGATTAAGTTTTTCCTTTTTAATTTTTTTCTTCGTGTTTTCCTATAAGTTTTCTACCTTTTAGTTTTCAATTTGATAGTTCATTCTTATATCTATTTTTTGGTGTAGTATTGTAGCTTCGACTTCACGCAGACGGTATTTACCATGCTTTATAGTGTTAATTTACTTTTTTTTGTTCCCAATTGAACATTATTAAATAGATAATCCATTTTTACTAGCTGATTCGAATCGAATACTTTGAAATATCAAACATATCGAAACCCCTCGCCGCAACCCCAATTTCAAGTATGAATCCTCCCACTCCACCATAAACTTTTTTATAGTTCTAGTGACTATTTTAGAGTCCAACTCCGGGTTTTAAAAAAATCTCCACTCAGCTCCGACGATTGATGAAGAGATGGATCAGAGCGTTTTAAATAATGATTGCCACGACAGCAAAACAGTTTATCGTGGTCGCATCGTGGAAAGGAGGCGATCTCGTGGGATTCCCTTTCATTATTCTGAATTAATGCCCCACGGAACGGAATTGATGTCATGTTAAAAACAATAAAACGGCCGGAGAGGGCGTAGATCATGCAGGGTACCGCTCTTGATACAACGGGAGACACGGCCTCCCAGCGGGGTGCTAGCCTTTCCTCTCCTCACGTCTTTTATACCCTCCACGTTCTACATTACGACCGGCTTTCCGGCGATTAATTAAAATTCTTAATGACCCGGGCTCCATTCCGAAACAGGAATGTAAATCATCTCGGAAAACGCCTTATTTAAAGAATTCATTAGACGATGTTAATATTAACTTTTTTTAATTAAGGATCGTGAAAATAAATAGGCGAGATAAGAAGAAACACATCGTCGAAAACACGGCCCTAATGTAAAATGTAGTTTTATTGCCTCGTAATAAGCTTACCTTAAAACTATTAATATGTATATGATTTGTCTTTAAATACGCTTTTTACTTGGCGTTTATCTAAAAAGAGATCGCTCACGCATTTCTTTCGTCACTTCTCTAAGTCGAACTTACAAATTCCGACTCTTGCTTATTTCATATTCAACTAGTGTCCTGTTGGGCATTAGACCCGTTATACAGGGTGCCTTTTTATAAGTCCTGGCTGAATTTCTCTTGAACGAATGATCCAAAATCAATCTATCAAAAAATTAAAAAATAATAAGTATAATTTTTATAATTTTTTTAGTTTAGTTTTAAATTTTTACCTTTTTTGAGAAAAATTATACAGGATAACTCAGGGCCAGTTCAACTCCAAAATTTCATCCTGAAAATTCCTTTAAAGGTTATTTTACGCTCAAAACAATGGTATAGTTGGATTTGAAATTGGTCGAAAAAATGACATAGGGCCAAAAGAAACAGACAGCTAACTTCGACGAGGCGAATATTTTACTGTAGTTCACGCAAAACCGAATTTCTCCGTCCGAAATGTTGGAAGGGTTTTAGATTTTACAAAAAATAAAATTAGGGATGTACTCCGAGTTTACAATTCAAAGCATTATTGCTCTCTCCCCTTGTCCAGGGGCTTCGGCACTTTGATTATGAGAGGCGTCTTGCACAAGTATCGATTTGGAAGGCTGAAGAAAACTTTCTTCCGTACACCCTATGAACTGATGAATCAAAAGTCACCCCTAATGGCATTTGTGGTTTATTCTGGGGCGATCAGGAAATTTCTGGGAGTATAACTCGACTGCACGACGCGCAATACAACTATCAATAAAACACTCGTACCAACTCGGTGTTGATCGGAAAAATGTGTCTTCGGTTCATTTTGAATGGCACACTGAATGCAACGAATAGGTATTATTGTAAAATTGATTTTTACTTCCAGGAATGTTTCAGCTGCAGTTGTGTATGCTTCAGGTTCAGCATAAGTGTTTTTAACCAAAATGCCTCTGAGAGTTGTCAAAACTGCACGGTCTAGTTATTCGTTTTCTAGTCGTCTTAAATGCACATCTTCAGCTTTGAAGAAGCCAATGAAATGTTGACCATATGACTTAACCCTCAGGTGGCGATAAATCCGATATAATTCTGTCAATCTGTCCTGGTATGTTCGATACTCCAACTCGGAATTTCTTCCTTATTGCAGAAAAAGAGGCATATGCCACTGCGCTATTGTAATTTCGTATATTGTTCATAAAATTTGGACAAGTAAAGAAAAATTCCTTAGCTGGATGTGCACTGGAATGGATTTTTCATTCAACACAGTATGCCCGGGGCAAGTAAGGCTGCTTTTTTCGTTTATCTCGTGTTCTAAAAAATATAATACACAATAACCCAACAATATTAGTAAGGAAAAGTAATGTAACTGCAAGGGTAGACGTGCACAACGGCCCAAAGGCATACGAAGTTTGAAATCAGGGCTTTCGTTTAGGCCATCAAGAGCGAAAATCCATGGAGCGGTTCGGCCGTAATTTTTGATCGGCGCGTTTCAGACGTTCACAATTATACTTATGAAAAAGATGCCACAATCCGGTTTCCACGGTGAAATTATTAACTTTCAAAGCTTAGCTGAGAAAATCACTGGGCAATAAGTGCCTGTTATTATTGGGAGTACAAATGGATTTGATGTTTCATAATTACATTCATTTTTCTGTTTGGTTCTATTTTTCTTAAGCTGTGTGTGAAGCGCAATGTTTATGTCCTCTTTCTGCTAAATACTCGATCTGATAAACATTTTTAGCAAACAATCGGCAATAACAAATGGACCGACTTGTACGACTTTCGTAGGTTTTACGGCCGGCAAACGACATTGGTCATCGCCTCTCCTCTCTTTCTTAGCTTTCCATTTCATCTCTGATCTTTCTCGCGCTTTAATCCTACTAATTTTTTTTACTGTTTCTCCAGTCATGTTATGATCCTTTATGATATAACGGAAACCGACTCTCTCTTTTTTTTTTTTATCCTACTGCTTTCTGAACTCCTATGGGCCTCGTTAATTGTGTATAAAATAACCCAAATGAACAGAAACTCAGAAACAAGATAAAAACAAGATAGTCCAGTTAGCATTTACAATACCCCAAAGTATTCGATATTCCTCGTTGTAATTAGAGATATCCCCCTCCGTTCATGCAAATAAGTAACACATATCTCATACATGAAGGAACGATTACTATGAACAATTGAAAATATTTATGACCTAATTGGATCCTTGTAAATTTATAAATCGCAATCGACCAGCCCTGTTATTATAAAAATTTACAATGAAATAATAGAATTGCCAATATATTATTATTGCCTAATCCAGCAATACTAAATTTCTCTTGTAGAACTTATTTAATTATCTGCAATATAAATAACAACTTGGCGTTACACCTTATCATCATTTATACAGCAGGAGTTAGAAATATAGTACACCGTGTTTCTTAACATTTGTTGAGTCTGTATTGTAGAAGTCAATTTTGGACAGATTATAATTTGCATATGTTGGGGCTGAAATGGCCTACCTTTTAAAAGCCTCAGTTGGATCTGACCCTGTAGGTTGGGAATCGACGATCTCCTGAGCATCTGGTTTAAGGGGAATACTGCCGACCCAGCAGCATTATGGGGTAGGTGATGAACCCCCTGAAATGTAGGGTCAGCACATCAAGGAGTGAAAGTTTATATATTATTCCATCAGCTCATTTCATATCTCTGAATATCTGTCATATTAAATATTCATCTTGCATTTTTATTTCTGAGTTATTAGCGAGAAAGCTATTGCAGTCTGAAAGCAGTTTTTTCACGGAATGATAACCTACGGCTCATAAAAATGTAACATTAATCATCCATACATAACACAGAAGCCCTAGCCGTCGTTGTAAGCCTTATGAATCATGACCATGTGCCGCCTATGATTAAAATCGCCTTTGTGATGCTTTCTTTGCCACTGACAAATTTCACAATAGGAAATAGTTATGTAAACTCGTGTTAATTCGATGAAAGTTTGTAATGAAAGCTATTAATTTCCAGTTAATTAGGAATTGTAATAATCATAAGACTAGAGACTTTTGTGGCCGAATTGTTAGGGCGCACGTCCAACTTTTATTTGCCACACAGGTTCTAATACCAGTATTTAAAAAATTTATGATTAAAGATTCTGTACACGAAGTTTTTAACGTATACCAGTAGTTATGAAGTAATAAATGTATTTTTAATTATGTGAATCTTTTCTTTATATCTTACTAATGGAAATTGTTACATTTTATCAGCGGTCGCAGCAGTCCACGCAAACAATGACGAAGCACAGATGCTGAAAGGTCCAACGTCCCGCAGGCCGGGTTACAGCAGCCATGAGGTGTGGTTCAAAGCGGCGACGATAGCCGTGCCGATCTGCGGGGCCCTCATCCTGCTCATGCTCATCCTTCTCGCTGTGAAGATCCTGAAAACAGATCCTCAGACGCATCCGCCCAAGCTTAGGTATTCACCGCCACCCATGCTTTTTTCGTAAAGAGACTCACCGTGCTTTTACTTTTTCCAGGGGGAAAGGAGGCGGCTCGCCGAACTTGCTGTCAGTGGTGGCTCACAATCCATCGGCTGACACTAACATGAACCCGGCCGTGAAGAAGCTGCCGCTACTCTACCAGCAGAATGACTGCAGCATGCCGGATGGCGAGAAGCCGGCCCCACAGGAGAAGAACGAAGCCAACGACAAGCTGAACCGCAGTCCCGACCTGATCGACTTTCACTTGCATAAAGTGAACAACCGGGCGCCTTGCAATCTCTACCAGCCGCTGCTGCCTCCGGCCGGCGTCGACGCCGCCCACTACAAGCAACTCTACAGCAAACCTCTAGTCTGGGGTTGGCCCAACCACCAATGATGGGCTACGAGTATTTTCCTCGAACACAAATTGCCAAATACGTTGTAAATTAAGGGTTTAAATTGATTTTAAGTTTAAAAAATTGGAAAAAAAAGAGCTGAATTTAGCGCAAAGTGTATTCCTAGATTTTTAATGTTTTGAAAAAATCAAGTGCCTAAAACTGATTCAATTTTAACTTTGATGATCTGAATGAGCTCCAAGGACGTTTTACCCTAGGAGAGAGTTTTCCTTGTTAAGTCCAAGTCAGATGTTTGTGCTAGTCATGAATGCTAATGTTTGGCAAATTTGCAATTTTATTCGTCGCTTTATTGTTTTCGTTTGAGGACCCAGCCAATTCGTTGTTTTGTAGGAGTTTTAATTTTGTGCACTACTATTTTGATTTTTAAAGTGATATTTTGTAACTTGTTCATATTGTACATAGGTGTAAACACTTCTTCCTTTTGTAATATAACATATTTTTGTAATATCTATAAACTATATTTAAAAAGACTGTACTTACGTATATCGTTTATAAATATGTAATTAGTATTTTGATTTTCCGCTCTTTGTATATAATATTTTTAATGAGACGACTGTCCTCGAGTTGTTATGATATCTTAGGATAGGCTTTCCCATTTGGAAAGAAATGCAAAAAGTGATAGCACATCTATTTTGTAACGATAATGTGCCAACCTTTATTATCGGTGATAATAAAAATTATTTATAAATATTTTAATTTGGTTGTTTTCCTTAAACCTTATTTAGAAATGGTTAGGATTAAAATTTCAAATAATAAATTAAGATTTGACTCCAATTCATAAAACAGCATCTCTACTGCATCAGTTTAACTGTATTTCAAGCCAGTTTTATAACATTCAATTATCAGTTTTTTTCCCGTTTTGTTTTTAATTTTTAATCTAAAATAAGGCAAATGCCATTGTTCAACATAGTTTTTCGTATATGACGGAGCAAGTACGACTGCCTTTTGCACTTTTCTTGTCTTTGGGAAGGAAAACCTGCCCTTGCTTCGTGGCCACTGATTAATGAAGATCTCTAACTTCACAAATTTACGAGACATAATCGAAGAACATGTAGAGTGCCATCCCCCCCCCCACAAGGTGAGTGAGTCTTGCTAAAGCAGGATAATGCGAGGTACACATTGTGGATGACTACCTGAATTTGAGTTACACATTGTGGATGACTACCTGAATTTGAAATTGAGTGCTTCATTCATGTGGCCAGCTCAAAATCCAGATTTGAACTCAATCAGACTCATTTGGGACCTACTTAAGCATAGAGTACGGCGGCGAAACCGAGGTCCTAACACCCTAGAAGAGTTGGAATGGGTGTACAGGATGAATAGGAAGTAATTTCTCAGGATTCTATCAGAAATCTTTTCCAAAGGAATGTAAAGGAATGTAATAGAGGTGGAAATCCTTCGGTACGAAAAGGGACAATTTTTGTAAAAGCATTCTTATTTGTTTTTGAAATTTCCAGTTTTTTTTTTTAACAAAATGGTTTTCAACCTAACAAATCGACCAACTCAAATCTCCTGCTGCTGGAAAATTTTTATATTAAATGCTTTTTCCTACAATAAACAAATTATATTTACACGGACATCAATAAGACATTTGATTGTGTGAATTTCAATTTGGTTTTATCAAAATTTAATGTTCTGAGCTTCCACAGACCAATTTGTTGTGGATTCATGCAAATAGCTTTAAATACAAATGAATAATTCTTTGTCTTCAGAAGTTACTAAATTTCTCCCTCGGAATATAAACTTCTTGCTCTTTGCTGAGGATGTCAGGATGTACCATGTAATTAATAATGACAATGACACAAAAATGCTTCAAACTGCTTTTTCTAATTTTATTGATTTGAGCTCAAAAAATGGACTTAATTTTGATAAATGCTATGTGATGTCATTTGTTAAATGTATTAACAAAGTTAATTCATCCTATTTTGGTAACAAATTGCAACAACAAAAAGCGATGACATTTAAAGATCTTGGTGTAACATTACTCATGCCCTTGAATTTTCCCAGGATTTACCAATATTACTAATGATGCTAATAAATTGTTAGGATTTGCGATTCGTAATACTCAACACTTTAGACACATATTTACAATAATTTTTTTTATTTTACTCCCTAATTCATAGTCATTTAGAGTATGCTATCCTATCTGGTCACTCTATGAAAAGTATCTTACCAAACTTGAAAGAGCCCAACTAAATTTTTAATTTATGCTGGTTTTAAATTAAAACTCCATTCTGCGGATATTTCTTATGATCACTTGTACTTAATTATTACAAGTAATAACACATAAAAAGAGCTCATCATGCTAATAATAATCATTACAATGTTTACGCATAATATAGAAATATTTACAATAATTCACTAATTTAGTGGTCTGCTTGGCCAATTGATACATTGACCTCGATCTCGAGAAAAACTCATAAGGTGAGGTTGAGATGGGAAGTTGATGTCTGAGTGGATCGAGGTCACGATAGCTCAAGGAGAGCAGCAGCGTATCTGGCCAAAGATCGTAGGTTCGAATCCCGCTCGTGCTATTAGCTTTTTTCAACTCAACTAAAAACCTTATTTAATTGTAATGTATCAATTGGTCAAGAGGACATATAATAATGTCATGGAATTTACCTCTGAATCTTTTGAATGTTGTGAGATAAAGCCTAGTGCTTTTAAACTTTGGACTTTATTTTATGAATGCGCGTATTAAAATTTAACTTATAATTAAAGGTTACACCAAGATCATTTGTCTTAGTTTTTGGGGATAAATAGGAGCTGTCTATGTTATAATTGCAAGTGATACAAAAGTTAGATCTATACAAATTTTGCCACATTTTTTTAACATTAAATTGCTTTCAATCGATCATAGATGAAGTTAAGTCAGATTGAATCAGTCAGCAATCCTCGTTATATTTGATTATTCTTAATAGTTTTAGATCATCAGCAAAAAGGAGAGGAATGAAACATTAGGAGATCATGAGATGCGGTCTGGTGTGATGTAGGATTAGAAAAATATTTTCTTTATCGTTCCAATGTTTCAATCATTTTTGAGATCATCTTCACTTCTAAAAGTTTTTGTTTTCTGTGTAGGTATGTCTTTATTGTGTGATGTGTTGAAAGTGAGACACAACAATGACACATCTACACAGAAAACAAACACTTTGAGCACTGAAGATGATCTCAAAAATGATCGAAACATTGGCACGATAAAGAAAATATTATTCTTAAAATAAAAATATACCTTTGCATTTTTTCTATAGTTTTATATGAATTTTGTCTTGGCGTTTTAATAATTTTCGACTTGTGATTGTTATTGTATATTTGTAAATGGGATTTTTCTAAACTGTCAAAAATGAATAGAGATATTTGTTATTTATTCTTCCTCTAATAATTTTAATTAAATTAATTGATATATTCTTGTTAGTTAGATAAAGGAAAATAGAAAACACAAACCAAAAAGGACATTTTTGTTAATCCTAATTTTTAATAACGTATTTACTTAAGAATAGTAAAAATAAAGATTACTCATTTTGTAAACAAGCAGCTTTTCTTGTCTTTTCTCCATTTTAGACCAGTTCTATTCTCCTGGAACCATATACAGACATCATCTTAAAAAAGAAGGAAAAAAGAAGAGGCAGTTGGCGTTTCTCAGACTGTGATCTCCCAGGTTTTAGCTCGATTCTGAGAGATTGAAAGTACAAACAGGAGGACTTGTAGTGGATCTCAAAGCATTACGATGGTAAAGGAGGATGTTGTCACGATTATTAATCATCTGTGGGAAGTTGTCATCACACTGCATGGCCCTAAGGGAAAACCTGCAGCAACAGCCCACCACAAGCAACTCAGGAGAATATAGTGCAGCAAGCGCCTAAAAGATAACACCAATTGGGATGCTGATATTTTTACTGAATGGGGATGCATGCATTGCCCCAGTTAGTGCTTCCTTCAGTAAAGTTTGGAGGAGGCGGTGTAATGTTCTGAGCTGGGATTTGCACTGGAGGACGAAATGGACTCCATATTATTGAAGTCACTCTCACTGCAGTTTCATGTCCAAGAAATTATCAAGGATACATCCCTCAAAACAAGGGTCACATTGGTAGGGATTTTCAATTTTCGGATGACAATGCCAGACCTCATAGTGGCAGAGTTATTCATCAATCCCGACAAAACCTGGGATTTTCCCATCTGCCCCTTCCTCCATTGCGAGATGCGTTGCAGAGAAGGCTTTTGATCCCCATTCACAGCCAGATGACCATCAACAACTGAGTGCAGCGTTGTAACACCAATGAAGCGAAATTCCCTATCAAAATTAATGATGCCCTTATTAACAGTATGCCTAACAGGGGCAGAGTTGAATTTAACCAAAAATTCTGAATACATTTGGGTACCAAAAAGGAATGGGAAAGAAAGGGAAACAACTCCTTTAAATGGCACCATCCTCTGGTATACCGATGGATCTAGAACACAAGAAGCTACGGTGGCAGGAGTATTTGGTTCCGGGTCCAAATACTAAGAGCTCATGGGAAAACACACCAGTATCTTCCAAGCTGAGATACACGCAATTGAAAGATGTATCCAATTCAATCTAAGTAAAGGGTACAAAATAAGAATACTAATAGTAAAGAAGAAGAATACTATCATGTCAGATAGTCAAGCAGCTCTCTAAGCTCAAGTATCATTAGTTCAAGATGGTGCTAAACTGCAAAAACAAATTAGACACATTAGGCATGCAGAATAAAGTCAGCCTCTGCTGGGTCCCAGGACACATGGGAGTAGAAGGCAACGAGAAAGCAGACACCCTTGCAAGGAAAAGGGCTGCCACACCACCGATAGGACCCGAACCCTTCTGTGGCCTAGGAATCCACACTATTAATGAAGGAACAATGGAATTTACTCATTGGACATAGACAATCCAAGAATCTTCTAACCAATTTTGGCAAGAAAGCAATCACATAATGTGTCAAAGGAAACAGGAACAGACTGCGAATCCTAACAGGACACTGCAGATTAAATGGACACCTAAAGAAAATTGGAACAATCCAAGATGGCGCATGTAGATTCTGCAAGGAGGCAGTATTAACAAACTGCGGAGCTACATTAGCCTGCAGGAGGAAATGTTTTGGGATGTATAATGCGACCATAGAAGAGCTTCAACCACTAAAACCAGTTAAGTTAAAGTTTCTTGATGAAATAGGACTCACCGATGTGCTTTAGGCGGAGAATGGGGGATACAATAACTCTTAAAGGGCGCAATATAATAAAAACCTTTTATTTGGGTATTTTTCAAAATCACTTAATTAAATTTAACTTCATAAGAGTTTTCTATCTATCATTTCTAACTTAAAGACCATATCCCTATCCATATTTGAGCAGTTTATATTAATAAATAAATAATGCTAAAATTTTCAAATTTTACCTGATCGTACGTCGTGTTTCAAGGTTATAGTTGATAACTTATCGACCAAAAAGCATTTTTTTTAAAATTTTTACATTGTCGTAACAGTTTTTCTTTTATATATAAATAAATTATTCGTCGGTATAACTGAATGTCGTTTGGCGGGTTGAAAGGGAGGATTGTCATATCCGTCGATTCGGGGTCACAGTGCGACTCTCACCCGCTCGATATATCGATATATTTCGTAAGATCGTTCGAGCCGGTCTCGCGTCTTAACCTTACCAGGCTTCCCTCCTCGCAGTGCCCTGTGCCGGACCGCCTTCGCCTTCGGACCGAACATTTTCCAACAGGGATGAGTGACGGGGACGTTTTCGGCTTGGAGGCCCACCTGCCCAAGGTGAGGATCCCGGGCAAGGAGACCCGCGTCTACAAAGACGAATGCGTCTTTTCCTTCGACACGCCAGTAAGTCGCACGCACATCCTCGGAGGTTGTAACACTGTTACGCCCTCCTCACAAATATCTTCAATTTTGTACGTTTTATAATTGACAAAATCCCAGGACACGCCGACCGGCCTTTATGTCTGCCTCAACACGTTCCTCGGCCTTGGGAAAGACCACGTACTCAGGCATTACCAGAAGACCGGGAATGGAATCTTTCTGCACATCAAACGTGACAGGATTGAGGTATTTCTTTTCGACAAACATAATTTTCTAACTAAATTTTTAATTATTTTATCAGCTTCTATTTGGATATGTAAATACTCAATTAATTAGACACAAGTTTCTCGAAATGAATGTCACAGGCAGGATTCGAACCCATGACTTTCAGCTCAATACACCGCTGCTCTACCACTTGAGCTATTGTGACTTCCGTCCACTCGGACCCCAACTCCCCATATCAATCTCACATTTTGAATTTGAAAAATGGCAAAAAGAAGGGGAAAATTCAAAAGGTTGAAATGGGAAGTTAGTGTTCGAGCAGATCGAGGTCACGATAGCTCGAGTGGTAGAGCAGCGGCGTATCTAGCCGAAGATCATGGGTTTGAATCCCGCCCGTGCCATTGACTTTTTTATCTCAACTAAAATCCTTAATTAATTGTAATATATTAATTGGTCAAGCGGACCACAATATTAGTGAATTTAATTAATTTTAAGTTTACAAATAATATCTGCTTGTCTGCATGTGTGTTATTACCACTGTTCTGATAGATACAATGGTCACTAGGGACTGGAGGAGTTCCCTCCTGAGCACTGCAGCTGTTCAGCTTATTGTACTATACCCTGGCTACATTTTTGAGGGAGGGCTCACAACACAAAGTGAACTTGAGCCCCCGTTGTACCAGTGTTCTTCCATCGAAGAAACTCATTTTTGAAGAGGGTTGAGACCAGATTCAGGGTCACTGAGATCCAGTCCCGCCCCTTTCATTGATGAGTGCCATTTCGATTTCTTTTAATTGCGGCCACCAGTCCTCTTAGGCCTCAGAAAAATTCCAGAGGCGACGGTGGGGATCGGACCCACGACCGCAGGGTCTACTTGCCGAGAGTCTGACGCCTTAACCACCGTATAAGTACAGTAGTATCTACTACAATAAAATATAACTTGTGTTAAGAAAGTTATACAACCATACACCAAAATATGGGTGTGATCGTCAACAAGATTATATCCTAATCT
The DNA here is from genome assembly GCA_039619505.1 of Cimex hemipterus. NCBI lineage: Eukaryota > Metazoa > Arthropoda > Insecta > Hemiptera > Cimicidae > Cimex > Cimex hemipterus. The sequence goes on along the minus strand of CM077106.1, from coordinate 10,731,642 downwards.
GATACCGTCATAGAATATTTTATCTAAGGTATTTTTTATTGCATCCATGGCAGAAATGAGATTTACAAGCCTTTTTAGCAATTGTGTTACTGTTGTATACAGTGAGATTTAAAATTCAGTTTGGAATCGTGTGATAGCATTTAAAATCTAGTTAAATTAAATATTTACATTATTTTTTAAAATGTCAGTGTCTAGATCTTTTTCTATAAAAATGCATAATTGTAAATGAACAAAAAAATGTGGATATTAACAAAATGGCTGTAGATAATTGGAAGAAGAAATTTTGGATTTATGAGGTGGGCAATGTGTAATGTGCAATACTTGGAAAATGTAGGTAAAAAACAAAAAAAAATTTTTTAACGTGATTTTATAGTACAACCTTCCTAGTCAGCTTTGTATTAAGATATTGGTCGAAATGAAAAAGTTAGGTATGATATAAATTTGATCATATCGTCCAAACAAAAAAGAAAACGATTAACAAACTATCTTGTAAAACTTCCTTTGTAAAACTTTGTACCTTGTAAATGTTCCTATCACTCAAACAATTTC
>CM077106.1:10711618-10730693 GCA_039619505.1 Cimex hemipterus | reverse complement strand
TATATATATATATTTTTTTTTTTTTTTTTTTGCAATTCTACTACATGCATGGGGAAAACAATGTGTATTCCAAATAATTATTATTTTTATCTAAGGTTTTTGGTTGAGTTGAAAAATTTAGTGTCATGGGCGGGATTCGAACCCACGACTTTCGGCTCAATACGCCACTGCTCTACCACTTGAGCTACCGTGACTTCGATCGCCCATGCCACAAACTTCTCATTGTAAAATTGGGTACTTGAGTAACTTCTCAAGTACCCAATTTTATTCTCATTGTAAGCAAATCGCGACTTCATATAGAAACACTTTTTATTAACAATTGTACTAGGTTACCGGTCAAGTGGTAGAGGAGTGGTGTATCGAGCCGAAAGTTGTGTTTGAATCCCACACAGATTTTTCATTTTGAAAAAAATTTTGTATAATTAATTGAGTATTTATAATTTTCTAACCTCTCTGATCGTCTAACATTAATTGGCCAGAATACATACCATTTTTGATCATCTCAGTTAATAACTATGTTATACAAATTTCCACCGCAACATTTCTAAAATCCTACTTGGAATTTACATTTTCACTGTAAACTAGAGTATAGTCTGTTGGAATGTCAAAACCAATTAAATTTGCGAAGTATGCTGGATAATTTGCTCTCTCTCTCTCTCTCTCTTTACCAGATTTTTAAACGATGGGTGATGAGAGGGAGAAAATCCTATGAAAAATTGGTATATTGCATAATTTGAATTTAAGTTTTGACATTCGGACCAGGCCAACGGTTTAGTTGTTTCGCCTTCTGTCATGTCAGTCCTGACAAATTTCTGTTTGCAATATTAGAAATATTTTTTTAGAGATTGTGAGATGCAGTCTGGTGTGACGTAAGTTTGAGAAAAACATTTTCTTTATCGTACCAACGTTTCAATTTTCATTGAGATCATCTTCAGGGCCTGGAATTTACAAATATTGTTTACATTTTACAAATACATGTAGGATGTGGAAACAAGTGAATTTATACAATGCAAAATATATTTTTTTTATTCAATCAAAGTATTTCTACTCACTCAAAGTGTTTGTTTTCTGTGTAATTGTGTCATTTTGTATGTTGTGTCGGGAGTGCCAATGAGGTATTGCTGTTTTACGTTTATATACGTTGGATTTTGAACGAAGTGGAGATAGAAAGACTTTTTTTATGAGTCGGCTTCTTTGAGGTGAGTCGATAATGGGAAATTTGATTTTAATAATTAAATCCCAGGCGCTGAAGATGATCTCAATAAAGATTGAAACATTGGCACGATAAAGAAAACGTTTTTCTGAAACCTACATCACACCAGACCGCATCTAATCATTGACTAACCATCACTAATCACCACACATTAGAACTATCAATCTTTTTGTTTATGTTTAAATGAAAAAAGTTTCCCGAGCGGGATTTCATTACAACCAAAACGATACATAAAAAGATTAATTCAAAGAAGTAATGAATAGACCGCAAAATATAATGGATTAGAAATATCTTTTTAGAGATCGTGAAATGTGATCTTGTAGGTTTTAGAAAAATTTCTTTTTTATCATGCAAGTTTTCTATCTTTATTGAGATCATCTCTAGGACCTGGGATTTATAAACATTATTTAATTTATACAAATACATGTAAGATATGAGTATGAATTAATACAATGATGTACACAATGTAGAAATATTAGGTATAATAAAAATATCTGGATACTCAAAGTGTGTGATTTCTGTGTCATTGTTGGATGTCATGTCAGTTCTGACAAATTTCTGTTTTCAATATTAGAAAGATCAACCACATTTTGCCTTATGACCACTGGATCAAGGTAGGGTCTTGAAGAAGAAAGCAAATTTAGTTGTTACTGCCAAGCTTTTGACCTATATTTTAAGGTCAGGTTGCCCTGGTGAACCTTTAAATAGGTCAAAAGCTTGGCTGCTTCTTGTATTCCTTCTCTCACTTCATGCCTACTTGGTTGTAGCAGAAAAATACATTTTAAAAACTGACAACTTGGAAGTGAAAAAACAATTGTTTAAAATTCGCTTCCAAAGAGTCTTCTTAGTATTGAAGGGGCGTTGAATTACTGGTACAAAGATGTTGCAGGTGATTGGAAACAACAGAATATACTTTGCAGAGAAACTTGTTAAGTAAGTAACAAAATGGTTATGATATATTAATGTAAAACGCATAAAGACTTAATTCAGCACTTTAGTATTTAAAGCACATAATTTCTTTCTTCGAAGGCAAACGATAGTTTAAGATTGTTCAAAAATTATACAAAATCTGCTTAGGTGTTAATTTATTGATTGTATTTATAATTTTAAAATTGGTCTATGTACAAAAAGATTAAGCCTTAAGCATGGTTTACAATGCATAAATTTAGATGCTTACAGGATGAGCTACGGAGTTCTTGCATAGTATATGCATGGTCTTCCTTAAAAAAAAAAAAAAAAAAAATCTTAAGGGCTTAATTCTTGTTCCAATCGACCCAGCAGGCCATTTTACGTCAAAAAAGATATTTTTGGGGGGGTCGTACTTCAGGGATATAAGTTTTTAAACATATATAGTATGTGTTGGTGTGAATGTAAATTATTAATGAGAATGGGATTATTCTGCACCCCGAGGAATGTCGAGTCTGGGGGGGGGGGTCGAGAGTGTGTTTGGAGAGTGAAAGTAATTTATTGGCATGGAATAAACTGGCCCCAAAGAATATAGAGTACTCCTAGAGGGTAAATGTGCCATGTTATGGGTGATCAAATGATATCGAGATGGTCAGAATGTCTAGTGTCGTGATCCCAAGCTACCTTACCCAAGGGCGTGGCATGTTTTGGGTGGCATTGTCTGCTGCTCTTCACCAACTCATAGCAGCGGTGAATTGGGAAGCATGCAAATCTGTATGTGCTGTGTTTTATTGTTTTTTTAATAGTCATTTCTTGGCCTGATGTATGATCAAGTTGTGGCAAGTTCTGGAGACAGGAGAAAAAAAAAAAGATGAAAGAGTCATTGTCAAAGATGTGATAAAAAAAACTGTTTACTCTACAGAGAGCTGGTTGTTACTTTTTGATGTTTGTCAGCGCACAAAAATTATATACATTCTATTAATTTTAGTTAAACTTTTATTTTTTAATTAGTTTTTCATGAGCGAATAAGTTTTGATCTAACTCTTCAGGATAATAGATTTGAGTACAATGTAAACATTTCAAACCTATTTATCAATGTACTTTTTTAAAAAGTTTTTGGGAACTGAATTCTTGAAATCAATTGTACAAATGGATTTTAATTTGGAACAGGCATTCTCAAGTTATTCGCAAAAACTAAGAGACTAACTAAAAATAAGTGCAAAAAGTAGAAAACATTTTTGTCCAAGTCCCAGGATTGGTTCTACCAGGAAATTGAGAGGATGGCAATTACCATTGATTATTAACAGCTATATTTCTTTTATTGACAATTATTTGAAATAAATCCCATTTTAACTCCTCAAACGTTCATATTTTTTTAATCACCTTAATAGTGAAGATTTGTTTGATGTTATTGTACAATTATAAAAGTAACACGGCATGTTTTGTAGAAAGAAACTGTGCAGGGGGATGGTCCCGAGAGGAAGGTGACCAAGTTGGCCATCGGAGTTGAGGGTGGTTTTGACGTTGACAAGAAGAACGTTGAGACAAATGAGGTCTACAAGATTGTCGTCTTACCGAAGTTCACGGAAATCCAGTGGCCCTGTGACCAGCTGCCACAAGTCGTATGTTGCCATTTGAATCAATTCCGCGATAAAAACAAATCTTATCGTTTGTTCTGTTTGTTGTAAAGGTGATCAACTCGGTAGAAGCAATTTTAGAGGCAGAAACAGCAGCAAGGATGGCTGAGCTTGACCTCCCAGTCTGGGACGGTGAAGTTCGCCAAGTTTCACAGTAAGGAATTTTTTTGTTAAACTGATTAACGCATTTTTTGATGTATTAATATTAAAATATTCAAAAAATGATTATACCATCAAGTGTTGTTCCAAATTTAAAATTAAAAAAAAAAACAGACAGAAATATTTGTTTTGTATATATTCCATTTATAAAATTTACATTCATTAATTTTAATGTAAAGAAAATGTTATAATTAGTAGAACAGTAGTATAATTAGTAAATGAAATTACATTTTTATAATATTTAGGCATGCAGCATCACTAAAACAACTTGACAATGGGAAGAAAGTACCTCCAAGTGGCTGGAAGTGTGAGAAGTGCGACATGGAAAAAAATCTTTGGCTCAATTTGACGGACGGGTCCATCCTATGTGGAAGAAAGTACTTTGACGGCAGCGGTGGTAATGAACATGCACTGCAGCACTTCAAAGAAACAGGGTATCCACTAGCAGTCAAACTCGGCACCATTACAAGAGAGGGCAAAGGAGATGTATTCAGTTATATCGATGACGACCTTGTTGAAGACCCTTACCTCATTCAGCACCTCGCGCATTTTGGGATCAATATCCAAAACATGGAAAAGGTCTTATTCTCAACAACCTTTCTGATTGTAATTAAAGTTTGTTTGTTTACTATTAAATGTTTTCAGACTGACAAAAGTGTAGCTGAGTTGGAACTGGACCTGAATCAGAAATATAACGAATGGTTTGCTCTGCAAGAAGCCGTTGCTCAACTCAAACCAGCTTATGGACCTGGCTACACTGGACTCTTGAACCTTGGAAATTCTTGTTATTTAAATTCTGTAATGCAAATCATTTTTCAAATTCCAGATTTTATAAACAAGTATGTTGTTATTACTTTATTAATCAAATTATTTTATTGGGTACTGTTTCATATAAATCATTGGCTGACTTATTATGATAATGGGAAGATTGAATTGAAATTTCCGTTTTAGGTACTATAAAAAAGCTGATGAATTATTTAGAAATTCAGCCGAGCCAGCAGTCGATTTTAATGTTCAGATGTAAGTTTAAAAGCAAAATTATTTAAATTTTTTATTTATTTTAATATCTTTGTTTATTTATTAGGGCAAAGTTTGCAACTGGTCTTTTATCAGGGAGATATTCACATCCACCTCCAGAAGGCCCTGAAAAGAAAATCGTCCCTCCTCCTTCACCTCACATGTTCAAGTATCTGATTGGACGAGGGCATCCTGACTTTTCGACCAAACATCAACAGGATGTACACGAATTCTTCCTCCACCTGCTCACAACCGTCCAAGTAATTATTATTTATTAAAAAAAAAAAAAAAAAAAAGATATGATTCAATTTCTGTTTTTAGAGGAACTCAAGGGGTTCGACCGACCCAACTGAAGCATTCAAACTTCAAGTCGAAGATAGGATAGAATGCGGTGCAACAAAAAAGGTCAAATACACTCATAGGACGGAATATTGCCTGCCGCTTCCCATCCCCCTAACAGCAGCGGTCAATAAGGAGGAAGTCGAAATCTACAATACAAAAAAGGCTAATGGAGAAAAACTAGAATCCAATGAGGTATTAAGAACTACTCATTATCATACCTTACATACAATCTGGCCCTTTCCAACCATATTACCACCTTACTTCTATAATAGTAATCTCCAAACCTGGTGTTCAAATTAATATTGGTGTGTGTACAAGTTTTTTTTCTGGTTTCTCAAATTTTGATATTCATTCTTATAAAGGTAATATTTTATTATACGTTTGCTCTAGGGCATGAAAAACCGTATTGAGATTTAAGAAAGGGGTAGTTGATCTTAAATGGTTAAAACTTATTTGAGGCGTTGCTTGTGATATGAGTTCACTCTTGGGCCCAGAGCAGCAGATGCCTGTCAAAATTTATGTGGGATTTACGATGAAAATGATAACACAGTCATTGAACATTTAGTCGACAGTGGTTCTGATGTTTTCATAATGGAGAGATGAATCAAAGTCAAACCTCATGGAATGCCTTACAAACTTTAAATCACCAACTGGCTTGAGGACAAAGGACATTTTTTTAAACAGTTTAAATATTAACATATTGTATATAGTTTAAAACATTTTAGAAAAAATACTAATTAAAAAAGTACCTTAATAAAAAGTGCTTGGTTTGTGTATTATGAGATAAAATTAACATATTTGCCATTTATTCATTATTTTCCACTTGCTTCCTTCATAAAACATATCAATTAATTACTGGGAAGATGCATTGAATTGGACAAAGGTTATGGGAATTAAGTGAAATTAATGTAAATATATGATTCAAGATGTGTTTCGTTATTGTTGCATTGCAAAAGATTTTATTTAAAAAAATTTGTAAAAAAACTTTCTTTTCAGATTCATTATTTTCATAAGCATTGCAAATCTCTGGTAAAATAAAAAACTCATAAAATAAGAGTGGATTGATAAGTAAGTTATAATAAAACATTTTTTTAGGGTTATATTAAAAAAAAATCGAGTACTAGACCAAAAACTTGGAAAAATATGGCAACTTAACTGAGGACATTCCAGCATAAAAAAATTAAAAGCTCGATTCCTCAAAACTATCAAAACACAGTAGCTACAACAATTCTTAGCAGAGCACCATGGGTTCATCATGAAATTTTCCTCAGGGACAAGGAAGACCGCATGGCTTGTGTTTCATGAATAGGTTTATTTCCTATTTAGTCATTCGGGATGAGAAGTGGGTCCTTACAGAAATGTTAAACGCCGAAGGACGCAAGAAGAAAACATTGGTGTCGTCAGGAAGAGCTCCTTGCCCATTATAGTCTGTTTGGTGGGATACACAACCTAACCCTTACAGAAGAGTGATATTGCGCGCAGTTATGGTGTCAGGTTAGAATTGATGGAAAAACAGTCTGACCTAATGAATAGGAGTGTTGTGTTTCAGCCCACGCGCAGCGCAATCCATCAGAATAAAATTATCACTGAGTTAGGTTGGCTACAAGGTACAATAAGCCAGAAGGCTGCAGTTCCTGGGACACACAAACCCCACTTCCTAGCATCTTTTCTTTTCTTTAGGTTGGCTACAGATCTCCCTATCTCCATACTTTTCAAGCCTCACCCCTTCTGATTTTTAATTCTGTTTTGGGGGGCGTCGGTGGCCGCGAGGTTTCGTCTTTGACACGGCGCTCATCACTGTAAGGTCAAGGTCCCGGGTTCGAATCTAGCAGCCCTGCATTCGAACCCGACATACTTATAAATGGGCTTTTTTTTTTTCAAAAACACTGGCACCCTGAGGGTTTATATGACCTCTGCTGTTGCGAACCCTCGTAAAAAAGCAAAAAAAAAAAAAAAAATTCTGTTCTGTTCCCTAGAATTAGGGAATTTTTGAATAAAAACACAAAAATTGGATTTACTGATTTCTTCTTATGTAAGTCATCAGACGTTTACAAAATCAAGTTTTTCCCGTATTTTCACCATTTCTTCACCACACAACTTCACGAGGCGGCCTAAGGATTTCTTCCATTAGTTCACCGTATGATTACTTTAAAAAAATTATAATAATATTTAGTTGTTTGTCATTATCTATTAGCTGTTTCCTCTTTTTCATTTGATCGTGTTTTATTGTTAACAGTTAATTGAACTGTGTACATACATCTTTTTGCTTTTTCAAGCTCCTCTGAAGCTCTTTTTCAGCCAGTTTTTAATTTACTTTTTAACAAAGTAATTACATTACATACATATTTGTAATTGATTTATTTCATAACATTTGTTTTTCAGGTGGTAAGGCCACATATTCCATTTGCTGCTTGCCTGGAAGCATTTCGTCAAATTGAAATTGTTGAACAGTTTTACTCTTCTGCTTTAGGCGAAAAGACTATTGCTAAAAAGTAAGATTTTAATTAGTTATTCATATAATCTTCCAAGCTCAGATGTTCTTAAACTAAAAATTGTACAAGGAGACTATAATGGATTGTTGAAATTGTAAATTTCTAGAACAACTAGGCTGGCGACCTTCCCTGACTATTTGGTAATACATTTAAAGAAATTTATGATGAGAGAGGATTGGGTGCCGGTGAAGTTGGACGTGTCGGTCGAGATGCCAGATGAAGTCGACTTGTCATGTTTGAAGGGCAACGGACCACAGCCAGGTGAGGAATTCTTGCCAGAACTCTCCAATCCAGTGCCTGCTCCCGTTCTTGACCAGGGTGTCATCGCACAATTGGTTGAACAGGGTTTCCCTGAAGCAGCTGCAAAGAAAGCAGTCTATTTCACAAAAAATCAAGGAATAGAATTGGCCATAAACTGGGTTCTAGAGCACATAAGCGATTCAGACTTTGCCGACCCTTTCGTTCCACCAGGCACTGAAATGTCAACAGCATCTAGTGAGTCGACATGAAAACTTTCAATCTAGTATGTTGTGAGTACAATAGTACAAGTTTTTGCCCTTGATGTCATACAGAATTCACCCCGAATCCAGAAGCTGTCCAGATGTTGATGGGCATGGGTTTTACTGAAAACCAAGTGACCAAAGCTTTAAAAGCGACTGACAATAACTTGGAAAGGGCTGCAGATTGGATTTTTAGTCATGCAGCCGAATTGGACAAGAACGATTCCACAGAAGAGTCAGCGAGTAGCACCGCAGAGAAATTCAGAAACGGCTATCCAAGTAAACCTTAAGACTGCTGAAATTAGTAACTCCAAAGAGAAAAACTTACATTTTTTGCTTTTCAGAATATCGCCTCATTGCATTCATCTCCCACATGGGTACTTCTACAATGGTTGGCCACTATGTCTGCCATATTTTGAAGGATGGCCGCTGGACAATATATAATGATGAGAAGGTCGCCTTCTCTGAAAACCCTCCTAAAAATTTAGGTTATATGTATGTATATCAAAGGGTATAATTTTGTTTCTTTGTTTTCTTTTTGTTTTTTTAAACTGTAAATCTACCTTTATTTTCCCCCCACTTAACACCTCACTTAAATATTACTACGTTTGTAATCTAATTTAAAAATAAAAGAGTTATAAAACAACAATTGTATTTTCTTTCTTAAAGGATTTTTTATGTACCAATAAAATGGAAGAACCACAAAACGTGATTTAATACCTCATAACAAATTTCTACATCCTCTACACCTCTTCCTTGTTGATCTTTTTTCTTATGGTTTCCATTGATGAGTTGCTTGTGGTGGACTGGCTACTCTATTGACAAAAGCATATTTACCCATCAATGGAGAAACCACTTCTTTGATCCTCATCCATAAAAAAGGAAATATAAATAATATGCTTAATTACCACCATGTTGCTAAATGTTCAATTGACCCCAAAATTCTTGACTCTTTTGTTGCCAAACTTTTAAATGATATTTTTAAACATAATTCCTGAGCAGCTTTGTCAAGGTGCATTCCACTTCTACCAACTTGCTTTTTTAGATCAATTTTATTATTAGGAATCTAGAATTGAGCTCAAACTATTTACAATTACAAGTCGAAGGTTTTTGGAATCTTGTCGGAAAGTTTGAACTGAATGGTATAGGTGACGTGCTTCTTTCTTTGCTTGGCTCCTTTCTGACAGGAACAAGGTTATGCATTCCATCTCTTATTTCTCAAATTCTGCCCAGGGTCCCTCAGGGCTCTCACCTTGGCCCAATACTTTTTTTTTACTACTTTTCAATGACATTTCATTAATTTTTTGTTCTTTCTCATACTTACAACCTAAATTTACTCCATTGCAAACAAAAAAATATTAAAATATTTAGCACCACTATGATGATCAAGATATGTAAAAAGATTTGTTTTTAAGCGTAAGTTTATGTTGTTCCATTTGCATTAAGTTTATTCATGATTGTATGATATATATTTCCTGAGAACTAAAATTGTAGCAAGCATATCTTCATTAAAATGGAAAGGAATGATACAGAAAATTCATTAGAGGTTGCTCTCTTTATTAGATCAAAATAAAAATAAAAGTGTATTTAAGTTCTTAAAAATACAGATAATTTGAATCTTGCTTGATTAAAATTTTATATTTGCATTTTTTGTAATCTGTTCGATGGGCCTAAACACTTAAGCAGCCTCTTCCGCATCACCACTGCCGGTGAGCATCTGGACAAGACCTTCAGTGTCGATCATGCCCTGGCTGTCGATTTCCATGGCGTCGAAGGCGTTGTTAACCTCCTTCATTGTGAATTTGTCACCCCAGGTGAGAAGGGCGTGCTTGAGGTCTTCACTGTTGATGAGGCCGTTCTTGTCGAAGGCTTTGAAAGCATCCCTGACAACGTCATCAGGGTCGGATCCACCGGACATCCTGTTGGCAAAGAGAGTGAGCAACTGGGTGAAGTTGATTGGGCCTGAAGCCTCGGACAGCATCTCGTCGAGTTCTTTGTCAGTCACGAGCTTGCCACACTGATCCCAAGTTGCTCTGAGGTCTTCCTTGCCAAGGATGCCATCTTTGTCCTTGTCCATAAGGGAGAAACCCTGAAAGTAACAAAACATTTTTAACCTATGCACACCATCACTTAATTTTCAAAATATAAGTTGAAAAAAATTTTGATGAAAGAAGGTAGATCTGTTGAAACTTGATCATTTAATTTTTTATATGATTGAAAAACAATTAAGTATAAATAACACAAATTGTTAAATACTCACTTCCTTGAATTCAGCAACCTGGAATTCAGTAAACATAGAGAAAACTGAAGAACCGGCCCTCTTGGCTTTCTTGCTGCTCTTGGAGGACGCACGTTTAGCAGGGGCTGCAGCTGGAGCTGGCTCTGGCTCTGCAGCTGGAGCTGGGGCAGCTGCTTCAGCGGGTGCATCTTCCTTTGGCTTCTTCTTCTTTACCTTCTTTTCTTTATCCGCCTTTAAAATAAAAATTATAATTTAAAGGCTTTTAAATGTCTATCAATGAATATGTTCGATTAGAGATAGTTTTACGAAAACTAATATTGACTGTAAACAGCTTGATTAGTTTAATATGTTATTGGTGTAAGTAAAGGTTTGCATAAAATCTGAATCAATAATGAAAAAATAATTTGAAAGTCAGTCTAAGAGATTAAATCGTTCAAAAAAGTTCCATTTATCAACTAAAATATACCACCAATAAATTTAATTTATTTTTTGCTGTTTTCCATCCAACAGAGTATGCATGAAATGTTTTAAATTTACAAAGATTTTATATTTTAAATGTTCATATAATTCCTGCTGATTCGTGGATTGATTGATTGTATGGCATGTTCAACAGGATTCGTGGGCTTATGCGATATAACTAACATTTACTACTACTTATTTTTAAAGAAAATAATTGTGTAATAAATTTTTAAAAGATTGATTTAATGATAGATTTGCAACTATGTTGTACATTTTTTGTTGAAAAAAGCTATTAATTATTCAATACAAAGAAAGAACATCTTCACAATCCTTGATGATAATATGATCCTAGTTTCAAAAATAGAGAAGCCCTAAAGTGGCAATGGCTAGTTTGGAGCTGAGCCAAAAATCAAAACCTAGAATAGACCAAGCTGCTAAACGGGTCTAAAAATGACCTATATTTATATCCTATGTTTTAACATAATTTTGTTATTTGCATACATTTTATTAGAATATAAGATACATTCAACTTGGTTATATGTTGCAAGCATAGTTGTCATATATTCAATTTTAATTACTCCTTAATTTCCTGTTCCACCAGTATTTATTGTTCAATAGCTTTCAGGCCAGCACACAGCACCTCCTGTCTTCTATCATGTGAGAAAATTTAAAATTACTTAAAGCTATTGAAACTAAGAAGAATAGACTGGTGGATCAGTATAGAAAAATGAAGAAGTAATTATTAAACAAGGCATCACTGTTTCTTCAAGCAGAATATTCAGTTTTAGAATTTGAATCGAATTAAAATTTTGATGAATTTACAATTATTTTTACTCTATGTCTAGATTGAGAAAATTTTATTTCTTAAAAAAATATATATTTTAAATTTCCAGATTGAGATTTGATCAAGAATTTTTTTTATAAAAATAGAGACTAGTCTAAGGCAAATTTGTAAACTTGCATCTCCAGCTTACTGAAGTGCAGTAGCGCACCGGTTCCGTAACACTATCACATTTTATAGTGGTAAAGACACGTTCACTACACTTCACTTTCACCGGCAAACAGTTGACTTACCATGTTGCTTTAGATGTGTGGTTGGTCCGGTGATGTTTAGGCCCGACTGAAGCAGGGCTCGATCCGTTTAGTCAGTTTTGTCCAAATCTCCCACTCCGTCTTCCTACCAGGGCGCTCGCAGGGCTACCGTTCTAATTTTGAAACGCCCCCCCCCCCACCAGCCAGCCCTTATATAGAGTTACCTAGATTGTTGTCTGGAATGTCTGGCTATCATACACAATTCAATTCTGCCTTTAAAAAAAATTTTTTTGTTAATTTTTTAAAGGTTATAACAATTGAGTTAACGTTGTGAACTTGTTTACAGTCAGAAATAATATCCTGGTGATTTTTATAGTGAAAAACCGCTAGGCAGTATTCAGGAGAGGATAATATTCCCATTTGGCACCCTGGCCTGATTTTAGTACAATTAATCAATTGTTATATTCTTTTTCACTATTATTATCCATTCATATACATTCCATTAAATTGTACATAATTTTTGGCCATGCAGATTTTTTTTTGTGTTAATCATAATGTTTTAATTGAACACAACAAACAGAAAATCATTGAATTATCAAACACTTAGGCTAATAAATAATTTATCAGCTATTTCTAATGTTTTTAACAACATTAAATTTTACAAATTGACAGTCTCGATGCAGTGTTACTATATGAAAAACTTAATGACTTTAACATAGTTAAAAGATGTTAGACAAATGTATGAATGTAATAAAAAAAATCTGATTTTTTTTTTTTAATTTTGTAACTGACACTCCTCTTTGGCCTGTTGGCCAAGATGAGGAAACTTAAATTTTCAATTTTATTCTTGCAATTCACTTCGAGGTGAAACAGTTGATAACTTCTTTAAAGAAAAAATTCCAAGGGAGAATAGGTTACATTACAGATAATAATTTAAAAAAAAGTAAACTATGAAAATAATATTAATTACTTCCGTTGGAATATGTAATAATTGACTGTACATCCTGTTAGGATTTCAAGATGATTGACGGAAAAAAATAGCCCGGAATGTCGAAGAAAATTATGAAATGAAACGACCTGTTTCTAAAAAACACCACATGTCTCTTGGAAAATTCCTCTAAATTATTTTAGAGTAAGTGGACATCGTTCATTTCCTTAAATTTTTTCTTTCAGGAAACAACCATAGCCATAAACAATACAAATTCAGATCGGAGGAAAGTCATTTGTGTTGTATCACAAGGTTCGGTTCTTGTGCCATGCTTTTAATAATACACTTGGACTTAGGTGGATTTGTGAGTAGTGTAAACAAAGAATTTCTTTTCAATTGGCAGACACTAGTGTCCCAAGTTTCTGTGATGTGACTATGCTTAAATATTCTTAACTATAAACTCTATAAAACAAATCCACTTATCAGCTTTGTTTTGACTGATAATGCAAAGGAAGGAAATTTTTAGTTGAGAACATAGACTCCAAATTGAACCTCTCAATTTCCCCTGATAAAGTACATACTGGCCGACTGATACAAATCCTGACAGATTTCTTATCATAAAAAAACATCATGCTGTTTTTCAGTTTCACACAGTTCAATATCCACCTATAACCCCTAACCATCCCTAACCAACCTCCATGATTTTTCTTCAGGACATTATTCTCTTAACTTTATCCCTCTGTCTGATTCTGAAATGAACTTCAGAAACAATAATTAATGCCATTATAGATTGAGCCTCCTGTAGTAGTCTTGAAAATTACATTAACCTCAATATCTCCTTAAAAAAACCCAGAAGAACTGGACAATGCCATGAACATCTTTACTGAGCCATACATCAAGCAGTCTAGAGGGCACCTGATCAGTTCTCCAATGACCACAGTAAAATCTGAATCTTTCCCACCACACATTTTAAACCTGCTGTCCCTAAAACGGCAAACCAGAGCCTTATGACAAAGGTCTAGGCAACTTTTCGACTTTCCAAGTCCTCATGAAAATAAAACAAATTCTACTCAATATCTTCAACTATTGTCTATCAAACGTAACGTCTGATAGATTCTTGCGGTTTGCCATAAAAAATTCTCAAGTACAACATTCCATCATCTCTCAGTCAAGATGATGAGTCATGGGCCATTCTAGACAAAATCAATTCTTTCATCCAATTCCTTGAACTTACTTCTAACGAAAATGAAATAGATGGTACATTCTAACTCACATCCTCGTAATCATGTCCCTTCAACCCAAAGCAGTTACTCAGGGCCCAGGGGTATAATTTATAATTATTCAGATATCGTGAGAGGTCTGGTGTGAAGTAGATTTCAGGAAAATATTTTCTTTATCGTGCCAACGTTTCGATCTTTATTGAGATCATCTTCAGGGCTCAAAGAGTTCTTCTGTGTACTTGTGCCATTCATGCACGTCGTGTTGAGAGTGCCCGTGGTATAATTTATTGTGATCTGTGATCTTAGTGTGATTCTGATGTTGAATAGCAAGAAATCCTTCATGAAGTCTCCAAAAAGGCATCCCCCTATTCACAAAGTTCTACAATAATACTTTCCAATCCCACTTCCCTTTGTTTTTTCCAAAAATATTTGAGCTCCTCGAACAATTGATTCCTGGACTAAACTCGGCTGTACACTGTCTCCAGCAATGTTTTTCTAACGGTTTATGAACGAAAAAACAAAACAAAAGACAATATTTATATAAATATTTTATCCCAATGAACCATCCCTAGTTTATACAAACCAAAATTAGCTAAAAGAAATAACACAAACCAATTTTTTTTTTTTACTAAGCTTTGCCCATATTAACGTACTTTCTCTTTAATAGTCTTTTGATTAACATCACAATACAAAATGTATTGGTAAATTTCAACAGTCGGGTTAGGAATGAGTAGCTGACCATCTAATTTTTGTTGCAATATTTTTTTGTTCTAACCATACTCATTACAGAAGGGGGGGGGGTTGAGTGGGTTTCTGACTTGAATTTCTGGTTCAAATCCCAGAATATACAATGGACTTTTAATGGAAAATAGTTGTACAAAAATCTATCTATAAAAAACCAAATAACCCTATGAGAAAATTTATTAGCTGGTTGAATTTTTAGTTAATTCATGTTTTTTCTATGAAACTTTCTTGATTGGCTGGCCTAGTCAAGTTCACAATATATTGAAAATTGTGTCTTTATTTTCTTGCAATATGAATGTGTTTTATAACTGTTGGCTATCTATTGTGATATTTAACGGTTTAATCATTGTTTCAATTTGTCACCTTCATTTAGCGTTATAAAATTCAAATTTTTATTGTGTAATAAACATTTGAAAAATG
Organism: Cimex hemipterus; assembly: GCA_039619505.1. Lineage (NCBI taxonomy): Eukaryota > Metazoa > Arthropoda > Insecta > Hemiptera > Cimicidae > Cimex > Cimex hemipterus. The sequence continues at coordinate 10,715,385 of CM077106.1, read as the reverse complement.
TAACTGTTGTAAGATATTTATAATACAGAATAGAATTGCATTTATACTGAAGCAGCATTCAATTTGATCTGATGTGAACACTGACCCTTGTTTAGCAATCTCCCAGTCAATCGTACAGGAATAGAACACTGGGAAAACTTTCCATTTCAAATTATAAGAACAAGAAACATATTAACCTTGAAATAATGTAATATGACATAATTAAATGGCAATTGCAGTCAGAGTTTGAACATTGAAAAATGTTCTATTTAGACTATTTTAACAAAAAGCCAGATCTCCAAACAAGTTTAATTAAAATGATTAAAATGTTAATATAGTTGAGAGATAAACTAGTACAAAATCTACATTAGGCCTTTGCCAATACATTGTCACTGCTAAAAATACCAGAAGGTTCCCTTCTGACCCACAAAGTCCACATGCCATTGTTTAATTGTTTCTTTGAAGGAAAAATTAATTCCCATTTTGAAAATCACAGGGATAAATGAATAAACGATAGATTAATAAGACATGGGGTGACTATTTTATTTCACAAATTATAGACATATTTATAAAAATTATGCAGAATGGCTTGTAAAATCAACAGAGTTTAAATGAAGAAAAATGTAGGGAAAAAGCATCCAATAATTAAGTACTTCTGGGTTTTAGTTCATCAAAGCAAGGTCTAAGGAAGATGTAATTCTTTTTCATTGGGTTGTAAAATTCATGACCCTGAAAGAGAAAAAAAAAAATTAGTAACAATATTAGAATTATTCAATTTTAATTTTGGCAGGGATTAATTAGAATTTAAACTTATTTAAATTGTATTTTATATTAATATTTATAAAGAAATGCATATATTTATTTAAAAAAAAATCTTTTATAGTATAATAGGAAAGGATATCTCTTTACAGGTCACAAAAGGCAGAGTGTTACTATCGTTGGCAAAAGTCCAAATGGTATGTTTTAAACACGGACTCTCACCCCAGAGCTGAGGATTGGCACAGATTCCACTTCAGATTATTTATAACAACCTGGCTTACCTTTGACCAATCATAGCTGACCGAGTAAGCAAATATCTGTCCTGTGTGGGAAAAGGCGCAACACGTTATTGACTGTTCCATCGTCTCGCTCGGTTTGAGCTTTGTACGAGCGTCCTTGTCCCAGAACGAGAACGTTCCATCAGAGCCGACAGTGGCAAGCGTACCGTAAACAGGATGGAAAGCAATATCATTCACCTTGAACAATCATTTAAAAAAGAAATAAATATCGGTATTAAAGTAATTTCAGGTTTAAAAGACTCACAGCATAAATATCCTGATAAGAGCCAGCCGTCGTGCTTGTCCTATGGCATTTAAACGTGAAATTATTCTTTGGGTTAGATGGTGCTGCATATTGAATAGCTACACGCCCTTCAACACTCCCCAGAGCAAAGCCTACATTCAGACAAATGTAATTAATTTATTTTAAAGGTAAAAATACAAGAATAATAAAACATATATATATATATAAACATATATATAATAAAATTCTGGGAACAAGAGTAAACTGCATCCACATAAGCTTGCATTGGCAAGCATATTAACATTATGTATACCCTAAGGTTACCGCCCCGGAGGCAAACTTAAAGTCTCACATATTTGGCTCCCAGTACCGACACAACTCCACCAGACCCACACTTCCATTTAGATGGTTGCAAGGCAGGGGACTGGGAAGTATGGGGCAAGGTCAAAGCCCCCCTCAATGGCCAATCCGTCAGTGCCGATTATGACCACTGATCCCAGGAGTGAGATGGAAGCATCAGAGAACTGGTGAAACACTTCGTCGTGGTGTCCAGTTCCAATTCTGATGCTTCCAGTGAAGGAAAACAGGTGGAATGTACTGAGATTGATTTCAGTGGTGACACCATGAAGGGTACAATATGCTGGTGAAAATAAGAAGTTTGAGTCCAGTTGCAGTGTACCTGAATTCAAGTCCTGGGTAAGACGGTATCTCATACAAGATTTGCCACCTCCCCAGAGTGTGAAACATTGTTTGTTGGAACTTGTCCAATAACATATGGAATTCAGGCCTGTATCCCGAGAAGCTCATCATACTTATCCTTAAAAAGAGTAGGAGGACAAGTTGCCTTTCTTACCAGTTGGTTGTTTTTCTTTATCCCTAAAAATCGCGATACACCGATGCTGGTATTTGAGAGGCGAGTCGATTTTCTTGAATTCCTGAGGTCTTCCCTCTAAGTGATAAATGATCAAGCCTCTTCCAGCTGTACCGACAACAGCCATTGGATAATCCTAAAAGAAAATGTGTTATAATTTGTCTTACAAAATTATAAATATTTAAAGACTTACGACATCAGCGCAGTAGCATCTTTCTGGTAGATTAATTGTAAGCATGGGCTGAGCACTTCTTGTATCCCAAAACTAAAGAAACATTTATTATTTGCACAAGGATTTATATGAATTTATGCTTACTTTCAAAGTTTTATCCCAAGATCCTGTCATAAGACAAGAGTAACTCGGTGCCTGGATCCAGTGGCATGTTTTCACTGGTGCATCGTGTGCTGCGACTTGAATTGTCTGGTTACTGGCTAGGTCCCAGCATTTTACTTGCTTGTCACAAGCTGCCATGAAAACTTTTGTACCATCCTTAAATAAATTGATTAAAATATAACATAAGTAAGCTGTGATCTTTTTAGGTTGAAAAATCAACCTCCTTGATTAGGTAAATAAAGCCTGTTTTTATCAAGAATTCTAACTTACCCAAATGGATAAATAAATAAAAAACTGGTTCTTAACATTTCTACGTATCTATTATTATCTATTTTCCAATCTGGCTTCGGATTGGTGTTAAAATAATTTTTTATCCTTATGAACTTTGTATTTCCAATTATTTTGTAAAAATAATGCTCTGTATCCTTTAATGGTATTTTAGTAATATTTTATCATTATTAGAGAAAAAACAATTTCAACAGCCAAAATTAAGTGTTTAGCCTGTGAAAAGGTTTGGTGAATATGCAGAATGTTTCTTTGGTCGATGGCAAAAGGATCTGGCCTACTTTCTTAACAAAATTATTTCATATGTTTAAATCCTCTAATAATAATAATAATAATAATATCGGAGTGGTATTGAATTAATTAATCAGACTGCCTTTAAATGACAACCATCAGGCATTTCATTATTGCAAATAACTGATAAGATGATATAGGATTTAGCAGTTCAAGGTAATAACAATTAAATAAAAACTTTCGTAATACGTACATCGCTCCAACATACGTCCAAAATTGGTCCACCCATTGTTTGCATTGATTTTGGAATTGTTTTTCCAGACTGTTCCACTTCCCAACATCTCACCTGAAACATAAAAAATCAAAAACATTAAAACAAACTTTTTTTCTTTCTTCCTTCCTTTTGTGCTTTACTGACTCCTTATACATTAATAACAGGGGATAGGGGCCGTCGGTGGCCGCAAGGTTTAGTGTTTGACACGGCGCTCATCACTGTAAGGTAAAGGTCCCAAGTTCAATTCAATTCAATTCAAGCCCTGAATTCAAACCTGACATACATACAAATGGGCTCTTTTTCAAAAACACCGGCACCCTGAGGGTTTATATGACCTCTGCTGTAGCGAACCCTCATAAAAAAAAAAAGAAATAAATAATAGGGGATATTTGTATTATATTAATTGAAACTCTTCCCTTTCCAAAAACCTTAAAAATGAGTTATAAGAGGCATTTTATATGTGGCTGTGCGAGCAAGGGCGACCCGAACTCAATTGAGGGTAATCCCTCACT
>CM077106.1:10669358-10711608 GCA_039619505.1 Cimex hemipterus | reverse complement strand
AAACACAAAAATATACAATATATACAAATAATTAACATGCGTGAACAGTGGCTTTTTAGCTGAAGAGGACTCGTGGTCAAGTGTCAGACTAACATGAATAAATAAAACTAAAACAACAATAAATTTAAATGTATCATTGTAATTCATTTCTATTCTGAGACCAGTTCCAATTTATATTGCCAGAATTATAACTGTATTATAACAAAAACTATTTCAAACTAAGCATTACAAATGACATTAAAAACAACAAACAGAGAAACAATGTAAATAGTTTTTTATCAAACACACAGATGTGATGAAATGAATGAATAATTTATTGAAAAAATACAATAATAGAAGGCAAAGTAAAAATTTGCAGCAGAGTTTCTGTCTTGTGACACCTAAAAGCTATATTGTTGAGGAAATAGGGGGCGGGGACTTAAAAGATAGTATTTCTGAGATATTCCAAAAATTAGTACATATTAGTTGTAACTGGAAAGAGCATGTAGCAAGCGTAAGGAACTAGTTATGCACAACAGGATAGTTTTGCATATGAGATTTAGGAGCATTCATTTCACACAACAAAAGCTTATTGGCCTGCAACTGATGAGTAGGGACAGGACAGAATTTTTTGAATTCTGGAGAAATGCTATTTTTTCAGATGAAAGTAAATTCAACATTTTCGGATCGGATGGCCGCAAGTATGTTTAGCAAAAACTTAATACTGAGTTTCAAGCTTGCCAAGCAAGGCCCACTGTAAAAAACTGAGGTGGGAGTGTCCTAGTTTAGGGATGCCCCCGCCATGAAATGGTACAGACAAATTTGACCTTCATTGAGAACATAATTTATGCTGGGAAATTTGTCGACATTTTGCAGAGTAATTTAAAAATTAGTGCTGAAAAGCTGAGGATCACTTTTATCTTTCAACGAGATAATGATCCCAAGCACACATCAAAAACAACTCTAGTCTCTGGATATAAATACAAAAGAACATCTATGATAACTGTTATACCTAAAAGTAAGAAAAAGAAAATTTCTTCCAAAAATGTGTCGAAAGAAACTTTATCTGAGGAATGGTGTAAAAGTGGACTAAAGTGACACAAAATCTTGTTTCATTCGATGGCCTAAGAAGTTACAGGTTGTCATAGATTCCACTGGCATAATGACAAAATATAACTAGCATCCAGTTCATAAAAGCCTGATACATGACTATTTGGAGATCATGAGATGCGATCTGGTGTGACGTACGTTTAACAAAACATTTTCTTTATCGTGCCAACGTTTCTTTCTTTATTGAGATCATCTTCAGAGTCTGGGATTTACAAACACAGTTTAGATTATACAATTACATCTAAGGTGTGAAAATGTATTTATACAATGATGTACACAACATAGAAATTTTAGATTTAACTTATGTATTTGAGATAGTAACATTCTCAACACGATAACAACCATGACACACTTTGGGTGAGTAAAAATATTTTGATTAAACCTAAAATTTCTATTTTGTGTACATCATTGAATAAATTCATTTGTTGTATAATCTATAAATTGTAAGATTGCACAACCTCCAAATAATCATTAATTAATGGTCACTAAATACTACGCATGCATAAGTAATAAACAAAGTGTGTCAATACTGTTTTGACTGGGTAAAAGTGAATTTTTTCATAAATTTGTTGAGTTTCAATTTTTCTTTTAGAATTACGTATTTTTCTAAATATTTTTATAAAATAAAAATATTTAAAATATTCATTTTCGATTTTTTTAAAAACTGAAACATAGGTAAAGTTAAGTGTGTCAATACTGTTTTGACTGGGTAAACGGGAATTTTTTTCATAAATTTGTTGAGCATCGATTTTTCTTTTTGAACTATTTATTTTTCTAAATATTTTATAAAATAAAAACAATTAAAAAACACATTTTTTTATAACTGAAACCTATATAAAGTTAAGTGTGCCAATACTGTTTTGTCTGGATAAAAGTTAATTTTTTCATACATTTGTTGAGCTTCAATTTTTCTTTTTGAATTACGTGTTTTTCTAAATATTTTATGAAATAAATTTTTTTTTTAAATCTCTTTTTTTTTAAACAGAAACCTATATAAAGTTGAGTGTGCCAATACTGTTTTGTGTGGATAAAAGTTAATTTTTTCATACATTTGTTGAGCTTCAATTTTTCTTTTTGAATTACGTGTTTTTCTAAATATTTTATGAAATAAATTAAAAAAAAAATCTTTTTTTTTTAACAGGAACCTAGCTAAAGTTAAGTGTGCCAATACGGTTTTGTCTAGGTAAAATGATTTTTTCCAAACATTTGTTGAGTTTCAATTTTTCTTTTTGAATTATGTATTTTTCTAAATATTTTACAATATAAAAATATTTAAAAATGTGTTTTTGATTTTTTAAAAACTGGAACCTAAATAAAGTTAAGCGTGTCAATACTGTTTTGCCTGGGTAAAAGGTAAGTTTTTGACATATTTCTTGAGTTACGTAAATTTTCAATTTTTCTTTTCGAATTATGCATTTTTCTAAATATTTGATAAAATAAAAATATTTAAAAAACACATTTTTAATTTTTTTTTTAAAACTGAAACCTAAATAAACTTAAGTGAGCCAATTCTGTTTCGACTGGGTAAAAGTGAATGTTTTGTTACCTTATATAGTTTCAATTTTTCTTTTCAACTGAAAAAATACATTTCATTTTTTTAAAAACTGGAAGTAAAGTTACATCATTTTTAGAAAGATAGCTCTTACTCACAATAAGTTGTTTTCAAATGATTCGGATTTTGAGCTTTTAGCTCATCATCAAGTAGAACTTCAACCTGTTGATGAGGTAAAAGCTGGAAATCTGGATATTTGCAAAACTCACTGTGAGTAGGAGCTATCTTCTTAAAAAGTATTCAACACTGTACTCAAACCAGTATTCATCATTTATATTAATTTGTTAGTCCAAGGAGTAATAGTTATAATGCTATCAATAATATTACCTCCGCTTACTTAAAATCAGTTAGAAAACAAACACTTTTAAATTGTTATTATAAATTAAGACTTTCATGCACAAAAATCAACAAATCAATCTGGTTCAATTCCCAATGTTTGAAATTGAAATGAAATCTAACCCCAAAATTCGTTCTTGCTAAATTAAATATTAAGTAAAGTTGTGTTTAAATATTTTTTTGAAACAGTTGTCTTTTCCAAAATCGCATCAAATAATAAATACAAATCAATGAACATAATATTTACACTAAACAGAAAACACTCCCACTAGTATACCTCAACTGGGTTCCTATCCCAATTGCTAACCATGTACTTTATGTCGGACTCTACCTGGACAAATGACTGACATGGAACTCCCATGCGTACACACTCTAACATATTATGCTTAAATGACTATTCAACAGATGATCAAAAGTCTCACTAACAAACAAAAGAAAACTTTACATTGCCCTCCTGGCCGCCATTTGGACTTTTTGGTACTGCTATGTATTCCAACCTCAATCGAATCCAATCCCTTCAATTTAAAATCCTCAGAACAATAGTACAAGCCCCTTTCTATGTATCGAATCACACCATCCATACCAATCTAAATGTCCCTATTGTTACTGAGCTAGCCCAATCTCGCTCACAAAATATTCCATCGTCAGACCCTTTCATCAAAAACCTGTCATCCACCATATTTCCTAATAATCCCAACAGAAGACTGAAGTGTCAGTGGCCTCATGACAACCTTAACAATTGACATCGGTCTCCTACGATGGAGGAGTACTCATTGTATTGATGTACTAACGGCTACCATCACTGGATGGTAATTGTTCAAGCTTTCACAGAATGCAGTTGTACAAAAATAAAAAGTAAAAAAATAAATAAAGGATGAAGAAAGTATACAACAACGGATGAACCTATAATTTGATCCTTACTGATGATCATGATCTGCTTATCCTTGCCAGGTTGGTCTGTCAGAAGCATTTCAACATTTCAGCATCTTTAGAACGTCTCCATGACACACTGAAGATGGCGAAATGCGTCTGACACACCAAATCGAGGATCGAATTATAGAAAAAGTTTATGGTCTTTTTTTTGTGATTGATTTTTCCACTTACATTGTTATCCCAAGAACCTGCAATGAGAAAGTTCTGCTGCAGGGTCGAAGGGCTGAACGCGAGCGAAGAGACCGAATCGTCCGGTGGCGAAGTGACTTCGAAATCCTTCATCGGATTCGCCGACGTCGGGGTGACCGAGCTGAACGTCCCCGATGTGTTGAGGCCGGTCTGACTGAACATCTGCAAAATTGAGGACAAACAATTCGATGATTAAAACACCGGCAAATACAACTATCGACAATATAATTTATGTTAGTATTTCAGTTCAATGATGTCTTTATATCTAAGCACGTCTTCGTCTCGCGATGAACAAAGCCGCGCGTATTTCTGATCAGTATAAATTTTTACCTTATTTTTATCAGTTCAACACGTTTCTTTCTGTTTATTGCAGATAAATTTGATTATTTTTTGTTTGTTTAACTTATAACTGCTTGATCATGTTCAATTAGCTTGGGACACCAGGGTGTTTATCAAGTGTAAACTCCTCGCAGGTTAACTGTTTCACCGTTTCGAGTTTGCCTCGTTGCAAAGCCCTGCCTTTTCGATTTGAACTCGGCGACGAAGCCCCCTCTACACACATTTCAATTCCATTCTACTTCATTAATTATTTAACTTATTCTAATTGAAACAAATATTAATTTTTATACCTAAACGAGATAATAATTTTATTCACAGGTTTGAGGCCATTTCATTTTAAATAGTTTTTTATTAACCCCTCTTGCTCATTGCTATCTGGCGGGTATTTTATGCAGTCAACGGTTATATTTTCTACTGGCCGTAATAGTGAGTGAAAAAATTTTAGTTTTCTTCATTTCTCGTCAAATTGGGAAAAGATCGCCGAAATTTGTCTTTGCGATATTGGGCTGGTGCGAAAATAATGTAGGTTTTGAAAAGACAGTTCAAACTATTTTTAATTTTTATAATATAAAGATTTTTTACATTACAATTTACTCATCTTTGCCGAGGTGTAATATGCGCTTTTATTCCGCTGATATATTTATTTCGACTAATAATAAAGTCTCGGATGGCGATTCCGGCTTCACCGCGTTCTCCGAAAATTTTATCCCTCAAGAAGTTATCAAAATGTAAAAAAGTCTGTAGGCGAGAGGACCGGCGAATATGGAGGGTGCTGTAAGGTTACATATCCTACGTACTTAAAGCTGCATTTTCCTAGCAAATGATGCTCCCTACTTAACCAATGGGCAATTATGGAAGCGTTTTGTGATCTCCGCCGGCCGGTTCGGATTCTTCAAAAGCAGTCAAGCTGCATCTTCCTAGAGAAAGGTTTTGTCCGCCACGTCGGATGAAATGACGAGTCAGAACCCCCTACATAACGAATGGGAGCGTTTTCCGAACGGCATGCATTGTCCGACGAGGAGGACGGAATGACGCACCCTACTTAACCAATGCGAACAATGGAAGCATATACCTAGGAAACGTTTTCCGAATCCGTCGGCGAGTTCGCCCGATGAAAAAAGCTGGCGTGCTTCAAAGTTCAAAAGCAGTCAAGCTGCATCTCCCAGAGACGGGTTTTGTTCGCCGCGTAGAACGAATGACTCGCCCTACTTAACCAATGCGAACAATGGAAGCATATTCGTAGGAAGCGCTTTCCGCATTCCCCGACGCGTTTGCCCGACGGAATACACTGCGTTCTTCAAAAGTAGACAAACTGCATTTTCCTAACGGCATGTATTGTCCAATGGGGAGGACGGAATGGCGCTTCCTACTTAGCCAATGGAAGCGTTTTCCGAATTCGCCCGACGAAAAACACTTGCGTGTTTCAAAAGTAGTCAAGCTGCACCTCCCAGAGACGGGTTTTGTTCGCCGCGGAGAACGGAATTGTCGTGATGTTTAAGTTAACGTAAGGTTGTCGTTGCGACATGTGGATTCGCATTGTCGCCGTCGAGACGAATCTTAAAATATGAATATAAATAAAATATTAAAATTTAATCGACCAACAAAGGACGTTGCATTTTATCAATTTCTTGGTAATATTTCTCTGTTGTGATAGTTTCATCATAATTCAGGAAATTCGATTGAACAGTAGGAGGCGTACAGGCCAATGATTGAACAAGGAAGAAGCGCCAAAACATTTAAAAAAACTTTTTGTATTTGGCGCATGCGTTTAAAGTTAAAACATAATAATCTGCATGTGTATCCTACTCTTTTGTCTAAAAAAACAAAAATTGTATTTCCTAAAATTAATTCTCCACTTTTTGCCAAACATGCCTTCATTGTTAGTTTAAAAACTACACTTAAATTTAAATTAACTTTTTATGACTTTAGCAATTTTAATAAATTCAAAAATTATTTAATAAAGCATGTCATTTGTAACATTTTTAAGTTCTTCTCATGTTGTTAAAATATGTTAAAAAATTGTTGTCATCATTTTGTAGAAGTGTGAACTATAATTTTTTATCTGCTCATAATATCATAACCTCACGTTAAATATTGTCTTGCTTAATATAATGCAACTGAACCAACTCCAACCTTAGTATTGGGTTGTCCGGAAAATAATGCAGGATTTTAAGTTTTCATTAAAAAAAATCTATATAAAATATTCTGTTTACGTTTACAGGATTACTCATTTGTATGAATGTCAACACTTATTAATCCTCTTCCAAATGATATTGTTTGTTTACCTCTGTAGCATTCCGCTACTTGGAAATAATTCAGTCATCCTTATAATGTCAAAGCGAGAATTTCGTACGATTTTCTTTTACGAGTTTAAACTCGGCCGAAGCGGAGCCCAAACGGCTAGAAACATTAACCAAGTCTGGGGCGAGGGTTGTGTTAATGAGTGCACTGTGCAAAGGTGGTTTAAAAAATTTCGGGAGGGAGATTTCAGCCTTGAAGATGAAGAAGGTCGTGGAAGGCCTTCCTCTCTTAATGATGATGTTCTGCGATCAGTGGTGGAAGAAAACCCCAAAACAACTGTTCGAGAACTTGCAGAGCAACTCAAAGTCAGTAAAACGACCGTCGCTGACCACCTCTTTGGTCAATCGGAAAGGGCCCATTTTGTTGCATGACAACGCTCGACCACATGTGTCACGTGTAACGTCACAAAAATTATTGGAGCTTGGCTATGAAACTTTGCCTCACCCACCCTACTCTCCGGACCTCTCGCCTACTGACTACCATTTTTTTAGACACCTGGACCACTACTTACAACACATAATATTCAAAAATCAAACGGAACTGGAAAATGCATTTATTGACTTTATCAATTCTAAAAATTCTGAATTCTACTCAGACGGAATTAATAAGTTACCAACACGTTGGGGAAATGTATTGAGAGTATGGGAAATTATTTTGATTAAAGAACATTGCTTTAAAGTAACTAGTTTCTTTTTTTTTGTTTAATACCAAAATCCTGCATTATTTTCCGGACAACCCAATACTTTAATGTACTTATTGAGGCTTGGCATAAGAAATACCTATTTTTGTTAACGTTTTTTTTCTATATCTTTTCTTATTGTCTGTTAATTGTATTTCTTATGCAAATAAATTTACTCATTTCCTGAAATCAAAAAAGGTTACGGTGACTGGTGGTGTCCCAGCAGTATACTACCAGTCACCATAAACGTTTTGGTTCCATATTTGATTTGTCCAACCACTGATCTGTATGCCTCATGATGTCGTGCCTCATCTCATCCATTGTATAAAAATGAATCTTGTCGAAGGGTTGATCTCTTTGGGCTTTGGTTAGTTCGTGCGATACCCGCTTGTCGTGGTACTACCACCAAATTGCTCCAGATAGCGAACAACGGTTGAGTTGTCAAGGTCAACACTAACCTCTTCCGCAATTTCCCGCGTTGTCTTACATGAACCTTTTTCAATCGAGACTTTGGGTGGCCTTCTCTATCTTCGGGATCGAATCTCCAAGAAGAGATCTCAGAAACTGTACGGTTGCGTACAGTATTAGTCGTGGTTTGGTTGCATTGTAGTTTGGACATATTTAATTAATCAGGTTATAAAATGCAATATAAACTAAATTTTTTTTTACAAAAGAATTTGATGCTTGTCTAGTTCCCGAAAAAACCCAAAGAAATAGAAAAAGTCACCAACTGGAAAAGAAGAGTAAAAATGTAACAGTTAAAAGTATTTACTATAAACCATTAATTAGATTTGAAGATTTAGCTTTGTTTATATGACAAGTACCTGCGAAAACAAAATAAATTTTCAAAACTTGCAATAATTTTGTACCAACTCGATAGAAATGTGTAGGTTTAGCTGTTTGTGCCCGAGTGCCCGAGTTTTTTTGTTTGTTTGTAAGTATACTTATAAAATGTCTGCTGATTGTATTCACCCATTACAGTTCAAATATAATCTCGCTACTATTTACTTACAATTCCAGGGCTTCTGTTCTGCGACGTAATTACGGACCCTGCACGTCAGTTTGACTCCAGTGAATTTTCTCTTCGGCTTCCCAGAGTAAGTACTAATGTTTCTAATAATTTTTCTTATTGGTCTATTTTTATTAAATTATTAATTGAGAGCCGTGGTGTACATTAATGCTTTGAGGTTAAGTGGAGGAATGTGTCTGTCGAGAGGTGGTGATAAAACTTAGTAAAGTCTGATTAGTTGATTTTGTTAAGGCTTGTGTGCGGATTCCAAGTAAGTCGTTTATCCAGGTAAAGAGCCAAGTGATAAAGATTGGTAGTGTAGTACGTTTGAGTGTGAAGCTAATCAGTTTGCTCTTCGTTGCGTTGACACTTTTCTGTCCAAACGTCGAGGCAATGCAAATCGTTTTGAAGGTTTCCGTATGCGGGGCTCGACCTTTTTACGGGAAAAAGTGGTGAGAATTGTTTCTGGAAGAAATTCAAAGAATTCAATCTTATTGCATTATTTTACACAATCCATATCTACAATTTGTAATGAATTAATAAAACAAAAATTTCAATTTTGGTTATTACTCAAAGTATTTAATATGGCGGGTAAAATAATACTTATTTTGAATGAGCATAGTAACGGTATTAACCAACTCTAAATGATGTAACATTATCATTAAAACCCATTACAAACAGTACAACGTCATGGAATTTATAAACGTAATGAAACGGAGATCCAATTAGTTTAATTGTATTCGTTACAGTGCCGATGTAAAATATATGAAAATAATTCAGGACGAGTGCACATTTTTCATCAAATTATTTACATCAATTTCCTGTGTAATTTAGCGGACAATAGCTATAAAAAAAGGTAATTAGCAAGTGCTTATCATTTTCGTTTAATGACGTTGAGAGTTTATTCTTGCTTAAATTTTGTTTAAAAATTTATAGTAACAATTTATTTTGGTATTGCCTTCGTCCCGGTTATAAAAAAAAAGAAATTAAAAAAAATTAAAAATACATTTATTCTACGCTTGAAGAAGTATATAAATTCTATTTTAAACCTTGACGAATGATGCTTTACAGTTTATGTCTAAGTGGTCTAGTTTTAGCCCAGTCGCCCTTGAAGAGATCCTAGCGAAGGATAGTTTTCCGCACAATTAGGCTAACATTTATCAGGATGGATATCCTTACATAAAAATTAATCATGAGGAAAGGCCATCCCTACGGGTCTTCGAGTTGTTAATTCTACTGTGAAAAGTATGAGATACACTATCATCAAACGATAAAAGTTGATCACATTTGACCTTTACGTTTAATTAATCAAGAAATGTGATTGGAAGGCGACTGAAAATTGAGAATTTCCATCATGCTTTTTACCATTAGGTCATGCGTTAGCTAACAGGGTTCGGGTCTATCATTGCAGAAAGCTTGGCTCAAAATTCAATTCGAACCCGCTGAAATGATAAAAAGGAGGGAAAACTCAAAAGGTGGGGTTCAGATGGGAAGTTAGTGTCCGAGTGTATCCACGATAGCTCAAGTGGTAGAGCAGCGGCGTATTTAGCCGAAGGTTGTGGGTTCGAATCGCTTGGGACACTGACTCTTTTTATCTCAACAAAAAACCTTAATTGATTAATATGAATTTATTTGGTCATGCAGACCACGGAACCTAATAAAATTATTTGTATTCCCGCAGAAGGAACATTTCCTGTCAGTGGTGTAGCAGCTCTTTTTCGTACTCGAGTATTAGATTTTTCATTTCCAACTTTTGGGTGTGTTGGAACCCAGTTGAGATACCATTTTTGCACACTATGGCCAGGAAATTTGGAACTATCTCCTATTGTGTTATTCGAGTTAAGTGTTCTGTCGATTCCATGGCTATCGAATATGATAGTTATCCATGGCTGTATTTTTGTTTTATCAGTTTAAATTGAATTTTGTACATCTCTGATTACTCAAGTGAAAGATACTAGTGCGGTGTCTCAGAAGTTGATTTTACGACGAAATCCTCCAACTCGTGTAGTTTCATAATTCCTTCTGAAGCCGGCCAGGAATGGCTAGGGATGGTGAGTTCATAATCAATTAGAATATAAATATAAAAACTTTTCTCTCCGTTATGCAGACTTAGTGGATTTTTAACTGATATTATTACATCTTAAAATATTTTAATAGTTTGAGTCACAATGCTGAAGACTTGAATTTTTCTACTGTTTTTCCATTGAACAAACTGTGTGGCTTTAGAATGAAACTTTTCCAACTGACAAATTAGAACGTTGCCTTTGTGATTAGGTTTTTCGACACATACAATACCGCGTGTCCAATTTAATTTTCCTGATTGATGGATAGCCTCATTGGGCTGAGTTCAGATCAAACTAATTTTCACCTGAGTCCCTGTATTTTATTTATACGGTACATGTACTGGATGTCCTATTTTAGATGGTCCGGCTGAGTTTCTCTTGTACCAATGACGCTATCAACAAAAGCGTAAATACTTGTTTAATAGTTTTTAGTCTAGCTTTAAATTTTTACTTTTTTTGGAAAAAATATACAGTGTACTCAGGCCTAGTTCAACTTCAAAATTTATACAAACAAATAAATCGACCTTATATAAACTGAGATATTTTAAAGGATTTTTTTCCGTTAAAAACAATGGTGCAATCGGATTCTAGTTGGGTCAAAAAACGACAAAGTAATGTCCAAAAGAAACCGACAGCATAATTTCGACAAGGAGGTGAATATTTTATTGTAGATAGCAAAATCCGAATTCCTTTCTCCAAAATGTTGAAAGGGTTCTAGGTTAAAAAAAATAAATAAATAAAATAAAATTAGCGATGTACGCCGGACTTTTAATTTTAAGCCGTGACGCTCTCAACTTTTCAGGGACTTCTTCGGCACTTTGATTATGACAGGCGTCTAACGTTCCTTGCATAAATGTCGATCTGGGAGGCTGGAAGAAACGTTCTTCCACACACCCTATGGACAGATCTCTGATGGTATTCGTAGTTCACTGTGGGGCGATTAATAGATTTCTGAAAGTACAACTCGATCCACGACGAGCAATACCACCACTATCAAGAAAGCATTCGTACATATCAACTCGCCGTTGATCAGAAAAATGTGCTCTTCTGTTCATTTTGACTGGAACACTAAAGAATAGGTACTACTGTAAAATTTATTTACTTCCAAATTAAGATTTGCTCTCATAATGCGAGTTTGACAAACAATGACAGAACGTCAAATAAAGGCAATTAATGTTTACCTTAGTGAGGTAGCAAATTATTGAAATTAACAACGAACCAAACCAAATGCGTTTTTGCAAACCTTTTGTCATAACTTCGTCATATTTTGACCAATTTAAAATCCAATTATATGGTTGTTTTTAGAGCGAAATATCCTTTATAAGTAAGTAAGGATTTTACTTGAGATCAAAAAATCAATGGCACAAGCGGGCTTCGAACCCACGATCTTTGGCTTGGTAGGCCGCCGCTCTGCCACTTGAGCTACCGTATCCTCGGTCCGCTCGGACATCAACTTCCCATCTCAACCCCACCTTTTGAGCCTGCCATTGACTTTTTTATCTCAACTAAAAACTTTAATTAATTGTAATATATTAATTGGTCAAGCGGACCACGAAATTAGTGAATCCTTTATAATGGTATGTGAGGATCTGTAGGGTCGTATTTGAAATTTTGAAGTTGATCTAGGCCTGAGGAACCCTGAATAATTTTTCTCCAAAAAAGATAAAAATTTGAAACTAAAAAATATTAAAGCCTTATTGTTTGCGCACAACACTTATATTTGATAGCGTCATTGGTTCAAGATAAATTCAGCCGGGTTATGTAATAAGGACAACCTGAATAGCAGTACTTATGTGTACAATTCGAAACTCACGAGACCTCTAAAATAATTTGATTAATGAAGTTGTTCGAATTATCAAGGGGAAATTGGGAATTCAAATTATTAAAAGAAGAAGTGCGTTTTGAAATTTTTTACTTAATTTGTACATATATAAAACATGGTAAAAATAATGAAAAATCCATTATATTTATTGGTCTATTGACCAAATTATTTCTTTCATGAATTAAACTTTTTATGTACGGTTTTGGTTGAAATGCAAAATATAGTGCCAGGTTGAAAAATGGCTAAAAGGGGGGGGGATTCGAAAGAATGTAGGTTGAGATGGCAGTTGCTGTCGAGTGAATTAATGTCAAGTGGTATTGCAGCGGCTTATTTAGACGGTCGTGGGTTCGAATCCCGCTCGTGGCACTAGCTTTTTCATTATAACCAAAACCTTTCTTAAAAAGATTAATTAATTGAAATAATGAAAAAGTAGAAATAGATCCGACAAATTGAACATTATTATGCACTATTAAAAAAAATGATAAAGCGGTTTTTGTAGCAATGGCTCCTCGCGGCCTTTGTTTAAATGCTTTTCCAAAATGACCTCAGTGCACATACTGAGAAAACAACGACCGCTAATAATCTAACAAATTAGAGAAAAATCGAAGGACTTCATGCTGCAAGGGAGTAAAGTAAACTATACGTGGCATTTTTGAGGGACGTTACAAGGAAAAAAGTGCGAATCATAAATCGTAATTACAAATTAGTGTAGTATTAATTAAAAAGGAGCGGTCCCGTTCCGATTTATTGGATCATCTCTCAACTCATGATACTAAAAATATTTCGTATTACCGAGTGTGTACAGAATTTTTTCAATTTTCCAAAGTGAGGAGTTCGTATTATTAAGAAATTGCTGTTCCGGCTGAAAATATTTACTTATAAGTTTGAAAACATAATACTTATAACACGTAATACATTATAATACTTATAAGTCAAAACTATACACAATTTTCAAGCTTTTTACTTGCCATCTAGGTTTAGTAAAGGGGTTATTTACTGCTTAAACATGCTTGAAAAATGGATTACACGTTATACATGACATATTTAATGATTATTGTAAAACCTGTATTAACTTGAACTTCACCGTTTTTTAAGGGAGCCATTGCTCAAAACGTTGAAAAATCATATTATTGCAGAGGCGTTCGCTCTCTAACCTTTCCAGCCGATCACAATGCATGCATTTTTTATAAGAGGGCTTTTATCCAACCGTTGAAATTGATTAAACCCTAACTCTCAGACCGTTTTTCCTGGAGAGTAAAAGCAAGAGATTGTTCACCCTCCCCCCCATCAAATCCCGAAAGTTTTTGAATTATTCTCCTAGAAATAATTAGGCGATGGGGGTTAAATCACTTCATCCCGGTTAAATTCGTTATTATTTCTCCGAGGCCGACTTGGGAAAATATTAATCCTATAATAAACATGCTGATCGAAGTACGGGTGTAATTATGCGATATAACCTGAAATTAATGCGCGAACTTCGCCGTGTTATTAAAAGCGATTTTTGAACGCTTTATTAAAATCGGAATTAATTTTTTTCAACCTTTCTTTTTCGGCTATTGGCCGTGTAATATATTTTTCCTTTAATCCAGATTTCAACAGGTTTTTCCTTTAAAGAAGAATAAAACCAATTAACATTAACCTTTTACCAATTCTTTTTTAAAAGCTATCAAACGCTAATCTTCAATGTATGACGGAATCAATTGTAACAGCTTTTCTGTTTGTATAATAACAATCCATTCTCATTTCGTAATTTATATGAGGCGTAATTTCATCAAACTAACTATTCCCCAGCAATAGAAAAAATAAAGAATATCCTGAATGAAAAAATTAAACCGATTAGTATTTAGGAACGTGGATGCGACCAAGTCCTATCATAACAAATGCTGCTGTGTCACCGACGTAATAAGAGGCTTCGTGTGTCATCATGGAATACTGAAAATTTAATTTATTTAATAACTTCATTAAATTTCGTGGTCCGATTGACCAAATAACATCTTTCAATTAATTAATCGCTATGTAACGTATGGGTTGAGATAAAAAACCAGTGTTACGAGCGGGATTCGAACCCACGACCTTCGGCTAAATACGTCGTTGCTCTACCATTTGAGCCATCGTGACTTCGATCCACTCAGACAATGACTTTTTTATCTCAGCCAGTACCTTACAATTATTTAATAACCTTTTTTATTTACAATTTTTTTCAACATTATTTGATAAATTGACCGTTCTAATTAGTTCAAAACTCACGTTGAGAAATTCATGTTTTTAATAAATGAATGTCTTATGGAATGAGTGAGGGTCCCTCAGAAAAGGACGATTCATCGTCGCAAAGTTATTTTCTCCGTTTGTGGTTAACATTTATTTATCAAATACGTTCCATCCACCCTTCAATAGAAATGAATTGAAATCGACTTTCCCTTTGATTAAATAACAAGATATAGGGGGGGGGGGTCGGTGGCCCCAACAGCATTGACGGCGTTCATTACTTTATGGTAAAGGTCCCTGGTTCGAATTCGACCCCGACATACTTAAATATGGTTTTATTTTCAAAAACTTTGCTGTTGCGAATCCTCGTAAAAAGGACGATATTAAACAGCAAAAATAATTTCTTCTTTGCTTCGTCCAGCTACAAAAAATCACTTTAAACTATTTTTTTGTTGTTGATACATTTCAGCATAATTATTGTTAGTTGCTACTTAATTGATTTTATGAGACGATGTGAATACGCTGTATGGGACCATTCTCAAATTTTGTTTGACATCTCACACAACAGAGTTTTGCTAATCTTTCACAATGAAATGACGAAAAACGCCAAATATTTTTTGCAACTAATTATTAATTATTCGGAGATCGTGAGATGCGGTCTGGTGTGATGAGGTTTCAGAAAAACATTTTCTTTATCGTCCCAACGTTTCGATTTTTATTGGTTATTCAATGTCTCACTGGCACTCTTAACACGACACGCAAGAATGGCACAATATGCATTTGTATAATTTAAACTGTGTTTGTAAATCCCAGGCCCTGAAGATGATCTCAATAAAGATCGAAACGTCGGCACGATAAAGAAAACGTTTTTCTGAAACCTACATCACATCAGACCCCATCTCACGTTTTATAAATAACTATCTTTTAACGGTCACTAAACACCACACAACTAATTAATGTCAGGCGAAGATTTCAATTATTATTTTTTTATTTTCTTAAACTTATGATTTTTATTTATTGAACATAGAGGAGTGACTTTTTGTACTCCCGAGAAATCGTTCATTTGCATCGTTATGCTTGAAAAAAGTTGAACAAAAGACGACTGCCATATCCTTTTTGGCATCCTCTTTATTTCGAAGAGCGTGCATTTACTAAATAAGCATATCCACCGGGGAATTTGGCCCGTTTGAGTAGCTTTTCATTATGATTCTGATAGGGCGCTCAAGAGTGCCAGTTGGTACTTGGTAACAATGGGTTGAGAACTGTCTAACTCCGAGAAGAATGGACGGGCAAACGACTGGATTGTCTCTGAAATTTAATCATTACCTTTAGTCCGTTTAGTATGATGTTTTCTTCCGAGGCACAAGAGCGAGGATGTAACGACACTTTTTCATAACAATGGGGATAATCTGATATGTACATGTATACTGCTACCGTACATAATGTGTTTGTATTATGCATCAAAACATTTACTTGTAGATTACAATTTAATTAACAATTAATTGTTTTGCTCTTAATAACGCATATTACCTTCTTGTTTGCGTTTGCGGTTTGAAGCTTTGAACGATGTTTAACCCGGATTTTTATCATGTCCCATAAGTGTTATAAAGGTTTCACGTCAGGAGATTGGATAAATTGGTTGCCAATTTATTGTGGTAACCCCTACATTCTCGAAGTAATGAGTCGAGCTATATGCGGTCGAACATTATCATGCATTCACAAGAAGTCGTTCCCCTAAATGGAGCAATTGGGTCTAGAACTTCTAGAAGATCTTTCTCAATCTACCTTCGTGCAGTTAAAGATCCATTTTGTATGATGTTCGGTGAGGTCTTGGACGGGGATTCCACCTCATACCAAAACAGACTGACTACCTTAGACAGGGGGTTCACGATGGCACATGAAGCAATGCGTTCTCTACAGTCCCAGCTATCTGATTGTACACCCCCCATTGTTCAAGTCTCAAGCGAGTCAGTCGCCTTGCTACTCGATTCTTCTCCACTTGTAGAAAACCTGATACGGGACGTCTAGAGATTCTCACGCTATTCTCACCAATCCTTCTGTTGACTGTTTTAGAGGCTACTTTTATATCACGACAATTTTACATTACATTTTTTACATTTTGTACATCACAAAATGACTTCTTGTGATCTAACACTACCCTAACCCAATCCTAATCATAAACAAACAGTTCTTTCAGTACGGTTTTTTTAAGTTTTGTTAGTTTTCTTATTTTAAATGTTTTATGAAATGTCGATACTTTGAATTTAATAACGTACTGCAATGAAAGTTTTTATACTGTTTATTTCTAAGTTTGGCAACATAACTAATATAAGACGTATACATTTCCCTTCTCTTTATCTTGAACGTCTTTTTGCTAAATTTGTTTCTTTTCTAAACACTTCAAACCATTCCTAATAACATTTAAACGTTGTCTCAAAAGTGTGGATCCAGTTAAATTAACCTCAGTAAATTTAATTTAATTGGAGTCTCACTTACTCCCCACCCGGCTGTTTCTAGAAACTGGTCGATAAAAGGTCGGAACGTTCTTTATTCTCAAAGGCGGTAACGATTCTAAGAACAAATCTGTTTATTTCTGTAATTGTCATTATCAGAATTATTTTATACCTACGTTGTTTTAAATTGCATTCAATATATATATTAGAAAGTATGCTAGTGCCAGTAATACGAAGTTATTAGTTATAAGTTACAAAAAATTACATACTATGGAAAAAACCAATGGTATTGTAGTTTCTGAATGAATAATGAATTCAGAATGAAGTCTGAAATTTTTTATTTTCATTTGATTTCTCTAACCTCTCTTCATTTACCTTTCTTGAGTGATCATGTAAGTAGTGATGTAAGTAAGAGTAATCATGCCCTGTTGTTTTAGTCCTTGTTCAGAAACTGGCTAAGTGTTAATAAAAAAAAAGTTTCGCTCATAAAAGTGTAGGAGTGAAGTGATATTACTACTTTGAGGCTGATTTTTTGGAAGGGAGTCTGCAACTTTTATCTTTTCTTTTGAGTTTTATCAAGTTATGGATTATAAAAAGAACGGATTTGGCCATAGTGTAAATATCATAACATTGATAAGCTAATTTTCTTTGAGGGAGTCTGGTACTCTGCTCTTTTTTTTCACGATTAGGCTTTTGTTGGGATATCATATTTTTTGTCCGTTTCAGCGACGTGGACGTCGTTTTGGCTTTGTCGAGGCATAGGAACGATTATGCATATCGTAGATTTTCACTTGCAAGATAGTTTAACCTCTGTTGAGGTGGTAAGAGGTTAGCCCTTGGGGGGGGGGGTGTCAACACCTGGCACAGATAAGTTCAATCTTTCATTTTCAGGCGTCTAGATTTTTTAAATTCATAATTCATAATGATCGTCAGGTCCGGCCTTTAATTCCCTTGTAAAGCGGCGTTAAATTTGGTAAAATTCCAATTTTCAGATTCTTTCATTTTTTTTAAATATAAAACTTTGTACCAAATTTCATGTTTCTAGGTACACGGGAAGTGCCTTATAATTTTTGATGGTGAAACTACAGCCACTCCCCCTAAATCGGCACTAATTTTGATAAAATTGTATTTTTCAGATTTTTCTTTAATTGCTAAGCAAACATCTACCGTTTTACAGAATTTTAGTTGAGATAGTTAGGGATGGTTAGGGGATGGTTAGGTAAGGTCCAGGTCCCGGGTTAGAATCCAGCGGCCCTGCATTCGAACCCGACATACTTACAGATGGTTTTTTTTTCAAAAACACCTGCACCCTGAGGGTTTATATGACCTCTGCTGTTGCGAACCCTCGTAAAAAAAAAAAGTTGAGATAAAAAAAGTCAGTGTCACGATTTTAGGCTAGATACGCCGCTGCTCCACCAATGGAGCTATCGTGACTTCGGACTGCTCGGACACTAACTTCCCATCTCAACCCCACCTTCCGAATTTTCTTTTCTCTTTGCCATTTTTCAAATGTCGTGTAATCTATTTGATTCTCGTCGATAAATTAAATGGCCACGGATGAAGGTATACTTCATTTAAACTTACTAAATTCACTAGTTTCGTGGTCCGCTTGAATATTTGTCGCGAAGAATATTACGTTAACACGAGAAATATTACACGACAGTTGAAAATCCACTTAAAATCCATTTGAAAACTAGCAAAAAGGAAAGAAAATTCAAAAGGTGGGGATGAAATGCATAGTTGGTGTCCGCGTGGATCGGAGTCATGTTAGGTCAAGTGGTAGAGCAAGAATGAAAGCCGAAGATCGTGGGTTCAAATCCCGCTCGTGACTTTTTTATCTCCAATAAAAACGTTAATTAATTATATATATATCAATTGGTCAAGCGGGCCACGAAACTAGTGAATTTCTACAGAATTCCACGTTTCTAGCTATTCGTCAATTTCTTTATAATTTTGATGATCAGTGATACAGACAGTAACAAAACTGGAAATTTTGAAATTATCCCTTTCCTAAAAGGCTTAACATTAAGTACTCAAATTTTTACAATGTCCTAAGCGACCTAGGCTTAATTTACGTTTCCATTTTCAAAAGCTCATCATAAGAGGAAATCGAGTTATGAGGGTGAGAAAAACCCGATGAATTGCCTCGTGTAAAGATTCACATGGAATTTTGCTGGAACTTGGCCAGCACACTGCTTTGCACTCGGGTGAAAGTAATTGACGTCAGTTAGTTGCCTATAAACATAAATGTATGCGAAAAAAATAAAAAGCGAAATATTCTGATAAAGGAGGTAACAGCATATGTCAATCGTAAATTTGATGCACGTTTTGAGTAAACATGTAATGCTTTAAAACAAAAATGACATTATTTCTCAACCTTTATGCTTTGCAGATAATGGTAATAGCTTTACCACAGTTTGATTTGTTTCTATAATACAAAAATCGATAAATTGCTAAATATTCTTTTAATACTACTTGTAGTAAAAAAGGTGGTTAGATTAAATCAAGCAAAATTGAACTACATATTTACTAATTCTTTAATGTAGAAAAGGAGAAACGTAAAAAATACTACTTTGTCCATCGAATATTTTATTGCAAATTTAGGATTGTTGGATGGTTATCTGTGATCAGTAAAAAGCAGTGCCTTCGGTCGTAGAGAAGTTTCAAGGCAATATTCAATGCAATCCATTTCCAAATGAATTCAGTATTGAACTACAGTATTTCGGACGTCCTTGTTCATTTTCATAAACAGTTGGAATCGACATGTTTTCAGATTGAAGCTTTTTGTAAAAAAAGGTCAAGGTTATCAGTTTACTACGAATGAAATTTCCCTTTATGTGACGATGTAACGAAATAATGTCATTATGATCTTTATCTTTTTAGTTGAAGATATATTGTTATGTAGATATATTAATTTCTTCTGTATATCTGAATTAAGGTTTTAAAAAGAACTCTACTTTATATTTGGTGGTTTTTGGATTTAGCCGTCTTATAGGATTGTCGGGAACGGTTCAAGATGAAAGGTGTTGAACTTGAGGTTGGGATGAATGTCCAGAGACAAATAGGATTCGAAGGTCTGTTTGGATAGCAAGGCAGGATTCAAATCAGGGTGGTTGGTTCGAAGTATTTTAAACTAGAGCGAATGAATTCGTTATAGGTTGGGTCGCTTGGCTTAACCCCGCAATTTAATTCCATTTTCTGATACCTCCAGTTGTTAGTTGTAGTAGTGGTGTGTATTTGGCGATTGTTTTGTGTGAGGCCTGTTCTCAAGCAGTCTTTTAAGTAGTTAAAATCCCTCAATTGACTCAAAAGGAATGAACAGACAAACGAGAGATTCCTGGTATGTCTTTTGATGATGTAAATTCCAAAACATTGGACGACATGGATTTCTGAGGGAGGAAAAGAGCTGTAGTTGATTGGGTGAGAGATGAGAGATAGCAAAGGGCGAAGGTTATGTAGCTAGTCGACTATAGTCTGGACAGCTCAAGTGGTTGAGCAGCGGAATATTTACACGAAGGTCGTGGGTTCGAATTCCACTCGTGGCACTACCTTTTTCATTTCAACCAAAACCTTTCATAAAACAATTAATAAATC
The DNA here is from genome assembly GCA_039619505.1 of Cimex hemipterus. Lineage (NCBI taxonomy): Eukaryota > Metazoa > Arthropoda > Insecta > Hemiptera > Cimicidae > Cimex > Cimex hemipterus. Next base: position 10,691,044 of record CM077106.1, on the reverse strand, counting down.
GAAAGAAGTAATTTGGTCAATAGACCACTAAATCTAATGGAGTTATTTAATAGGATTTGATTTTATTTAGTCTCATCCTCCAGAATTTGACCATTACCAAACTCGAGAGGTTGTGCTGGATGGTTTTGATGGCCACTACTAGGACTGGCCTTGACGTAAAATCCTGAGATTTTATAAATTAAGCCGGCAATAAAAAGAGATGGTTATTTAAATCAATTTAAAGCTGGCTTTATGGTTGTATAAGATGTTCACTGATTCGAAATTAATTCCATTAACTGTTGGAAAATAAAGCGCTAACAATAATTATAATTTATGAAGATATAAATGAAACTATTGTTAGTGACAATCACACCATTTACTTAAAAAAGCACCCCACTGTGTTTTATATCATTGCATTTTTCTTATACCTGTTTTACATTTTAGTAAATTTTATCATTGGAAACAAACACGTCAGAAATTGAGAAAAATCGCAAGATCGTTACTTCCGATAACAGGGAAAGTTTGGTTGGAAAAATGTTTCCATGAGTAACAAAACTTGAGCTTTTCCAAACTTGTAAAATAACTATTATTTGGCAGAAGCTGTTATTTGTTAGGCGAGAAAGAAAAACTTTTGTTCCGGAACATCGAATCAATCGTGTAAAACAACATTTTGTTTATCTCCACAACACGCAATAGTCCTTTTACATTACATACAATAGCAGATATATTTTTGTGATAAAGATAAAACATAATATCATCGAAACTACTTTGTGACTATCTTTCTGTTTATCCAGAGGAACAGGACTTCATTATTCGGGAGCATCTGGTACAACTATTCTGGACGACTTTAAACGTAATTCCGAAGAGACGGTAGCAAAACCTGAATAATCTCATTGAAGGACCCAACTTAATTTAGTTTATGGTCAGTAACAATTTATTTTCGTGAGGTTTCACCGGGGTTGAGCAGACAGTTTCCACAGTTTTTAAACTTCTTGTTGTAAAACTGAAATAACGATATCTTATAATAACATACGTTCTCACCGTACATATTTATTACTTTTTATCACATTACTTTAATAGTTATCACATTTTTTCCGATAGATAATCTTCAAAGCAGTTGCTTTTTGTTGCTCTAATAATAGAAATTTCCTTTCTATTTTGAGCTCATTCCATCTAATTTATAACGATAGAGTAGATTAGTCTTTAATCAACCAATTATTTGAAATTTTTGTTGAGCATAATATATTGCTTACGCTAAAATTTAAACGAGAGGTAAAATAACCTGCTTTATTGAAATGCAAAATGCGTCATTATTTTGGTTTATAGAATGATATATTATATAATATGCCATTTAGCAGGGTTAGAAGCGAATTGTGGGAAGTTAGCCGGGAATCGGTTTATTCGTCTGTTGTATGAAGTTGAAAGTTACTTTCACAGTCTCACTCGAACAAGGGAAGTGTCAGCAACACAAACCGGATGGGAATCGGCGTGTTAGGACAGAAAGCAATCTGCAGGCTATTGCAAATATTGAATATAGTGACAATTAAGTTAAATTATAGTTATAACGCACGAATTATACGATTATATTTCGTAATTATTTTCTAACTGTGACATTTTCCTTTATTAAATTAAGCTTCGCTGTATTTGTGATCAACGGTAATGATTAGGTCACATTAAATAATAGGTATTTTGGCAAGTATAAGAAGTTACTTTGAAATAAACAATTAGAACATACAAGTATTAAAATCTTGTATCAATGGATCATTGCTCTGCTTCTGTTGCGCACCTTGCATGCTTGTTGCAGTACAGTCATTAGTTTCATGATTATCTATGTCCGAAAGGATGTTTAGATATTAAGGAACGTCAATTGTTGTAGTTACTTTTGATAGGGTTTGCCACTCGAGCATGCTTTATAAACTTAAACATTTCCAACCTATAATCTTATGCTGTTAGGACGAGTTCTCGGAAATCAGACCGATACAAGCCGGCGTTCTACAAGCATTCTTGTTCCCATCCTTTATATCGTCTATACTGAAGACTGCACACCCCAATACTACCAGCACCTATTACGCCGACAATCCAACATGTATTTGCTAAATGTAAACAATGTTTGTCCCAGGCCCTGAAGATGATCTCAATAAAGATCGAAACGCATCACGATAAAGAAAATGTTTTCTGAAACCTACATCACACCAGACCCCCATCTCACGATTTCTAAATAATGATCACTTAACGATTACTAATATATATATATATATATATATATATATATATATACATTATCTAGACTTCCACGGACTCTTCACAAGAGATTTAGGAGACATCACCTTAACAGAAGACTTGATTACGAAGAGTATCAACACTAAACTAACCTTACACAGGATTTTACTTACCACTTTGGACATTCGGAGTGGATCTGGGAACTGAGTTTCTGCCAAGTCACCAAACATCTAATCCTTCTAATCTAAGTTCTCGGACAAATCGTTTCCTTACTACGTCACTGACCTAGTACCTCAACGACCTGAGCATTCTTTTGTCATCGATCTTATCCGTTACTGATTCCAAAAGTTTCACACGAACCTCTCGATCCATCCCCTAATCCTATTGCTCGAGTCCCCCTCTATGTCTTTCTATCCCGAGAACCCTCTATTCGCCTTAATCGACGATGGCCCCGAGATCTCCTGACCAGTTAATCCCTCACACTGAGTGCCTACTGATTTCTTATCGAATGAGTCTTCGGCTGTGTGAAAAAAGTATTATGATTAGAAGTAGTGCGATGTGTACAACACGTCCAAAAATTGTACTATTTCCATAAATATTTTAAATATGTAAAAATTTTATTCCGATGAGATTCAATAAAATTCTACATCCATGCAGAAACATCAATAATTTTTTTACCTGGCCTAATCCGAAAGTCTTTAAAACTGATAGAACAATTAGATCTAACGGGTTGAGGCGGGTATCGAGCTGAATTCCCTCGGTAACCACGGCGAGTCCACCCCATGGCCTGAGGGTGAGCTTAATTGTGGGACCATATCGTAATTCCGAGATTCCTCCCTTGATGCCCGGGGAAATATTTGATCTGACTTTAAATTACCAACACCTAGGACTAATGGCCCCGGTCCGTTTAACAGTCGTTAGGTTTAAACAGGGTTCCAAGTTTCACCGACACGATAATAATTAAATTAATTTGTTCAGGCCAATCACAGCCGTAGGCTCTTTCATGTACGTACGGCTAGTAAAGGTGAAATTAGATCAAACCGTGCTAAAAAAAGACCTCCCTTTATTCACAAATTAACAAAAACATGTTGGATTAAGTGTTTTTTCCCGAATGTTCTATGATTTTTATTTGTTAGTTCTCATTTTATATCGATATTTTCAAAGCAAATACATATAGTATCTTAGATATCAAGCAATCTTCGTAATATATATTTTCACAAATAATCTGCACCTTCTTGTGATATGGATAAAAAAAAATACTGATTACTGCCACCTTATGTGTGTGTAATTTATTAGCGTGAATGACACGGTTTATCCCTAATTAACCCGAGGGATATCGTGAACTGAGTAGTGTGAACAAAGTCTAGTGTGTGAATGTAATTTTATTTGTAAGAATGGAGGGGCATGCCGTTTCTTCTTTTATTTCGCAGAAGTGGCAAAAGGGATCTGGTAGGATACCCATTACGAAGAGTTGTCTTCTCAGTGGGCAGTGGCCCGTCAGAATTCCCTTCCTTGAGATAGAGAATAGCCATTTCGATTCAGCTGGTTTGATCACCTTAACAAACTCTTCGAATGCCTGATCCAGGGGGATAAATTCCCCTCCCTAAGGAATTGTTTCATGCCCCAGTTATTAATACTCTCTTTTCTGTGCTCATAGAGTGAGGTAATACCGGTTGTGGCCCGAGAAACGCAGTATTAGAATCTTCTTTGGTTACGCCATCCGTCTCTTCATTGCCATGGTGTCCTTTATGTGCAGGTATCCAAATAAGGGTTACCTTGTTCTCAAATCTGAAAGAGATCCTATAGGAGACCTATAGTTTCCTCCACTAGTCATAAGGTTGACAAATCTTTTTGTAATGTATTATAATAAGATTTTAATATCTTTTTCCATAATTTTATTTTCCATGAGTGTTCTACAACACACATTGGTGGCCCACTCAAAGCGAATTAAGAACTCGACTCGTTCGCCTCGATTTGTCCGCATTTTGTCTGACTACCCTGGACTACGGTCGTTCCGTCTGTTTCGCTCCGCCTCTGTTTAACACGCCTTTATGTTTTTTATATTTGTATTAAAAACAGAACTAATCGTTACAGGTAAAGATGTAAAAGAGAAGAGTTGAAGAAAAGCCTCGTAAATATCTGTGGATCATACAAGCCACGAAAAAGTAGATCGGGATATTATAATTGCAGGAGACTCATGCTAATTCGAAACTTGATAATTCCAAAACTCGATAGTACAAACTCCTTAGCAGTTCATAAATGGGTAAATCGAAAAAAAAATTTTTATTTTTTGATTCAACGGGTAAGAAGAGTTATTTTTTCATAACACGGAAGAGACAGTACTCCATGAATCGAAATCCTCTGTTTAAAATTTGAACTTTTTGTAATGTACCTCTAAATATACAAGCATAGTTTTTCCTTTCAGTTTAATGTTTCTTATTTCGTATGTCATGTTTAGCGGTCAGCGTTTTGTCAATGTATTCTGAACACTGGTCACTTTGGAAACTCCTTACAAATTCTGTGTATTTTAACACACTCAGTAATACGAAATATTTTCCGTAACATGTGTTGAGAGAACATTCAGTAAGTCAATATGGAACCTTTTTTTTATAATTACTAATTTATAATTACTCTTTATAATTCGCAATTTTTCCTTGTGATGTCCCTCTAAATTGCCAGGTATAGTACATTTCCTTGCAGTCTGAAGTTTCTTCGTTTTTTCTATAATTTGATATGACTGGCAGTCATTGTCAATGTACGCTCAACACTGGTTACTTTGGAAACTCATTTAGACACAGGACACTAGGACACAATGATAAAAAACATTTCATGATTTTTTTAAAATAATGCATAACAATAATGAATTTTACAATTGATCTATTTCCACTTTTCCATTTAAATAAGAACTTTTAAAAGTGCTTATCTATTCTTAATAATTTGATTTTTCTTTATAATTCCAACATCTTGATTATTCGAATTAGTTTTGGGTTGTGTTTTTTGTATTATTAAACAAGTTTAAAATTAATATTATATATTAATTTTCTCTTCTCCTGCAAGTTTAGAAAAAATTAATTTTATGATAATTTTATTTATTTATTTTACAAATGGAACTAGCAAAGATTATGTTATTTACAATGATAGACATAAACGTGCACATGTACAATATTTTATGCACATTTACATGAATCTAATATATTTAGTGGTCTGATTGATCAAATTACTTCTTTCAATTAATTATTGTTTTAATGTAAGGTCTTGATTGAAATGAAAAGTTGGCGTCACGAGCGGGATTCGAACCCACCCAGCGGAAGGTCGTGGGGTCAAGACCTTATATAAAAATATTTATATTCTATTATTCAATATGATTGAAGTCAACAGCAATCCCAGGAGTTGTCGAAGTTACATACGGTCATTTAATTTACAAAAATAATTAATGCCGTGATGTATTCAATTATAATATCTGTGCCATGGTTAAAGTGCTGTCATCGTCGATTACTCATGACTCTATAATAAAAATGATGTTAATGTGTGAGAGGACGGCTAAGTAATTCGCACAGAAACAAGTAATTAGATTAGTTATTCATTTTGTATTCAAATGAACATTATTTTAAATCCATTATATTTAGTGGTCTATTGACCAAATTACTTCTTTCAGGGCTAAAGTTAGTTTAGAATTAGCTAGGGTTAGAAAAGCTTCTTACTTAAGATTTTTTTTCGAGGGTTCGCAACAGCAGAGGTCATATAAACCCTCAGGGTGCCGGTGTTTTTGAAACTTTTAAGATCTTTAAAGTTAAAGTTAAGTTTAAATCTTTTACTTAAGATTGAGATGTATAGTGTGTCTGCGTGGATCGAAGTCGCGTTAGCTCAAGTGGTAGAGCAGTGGCGTATTTAGCCTAAGGTGGTGTGGGTTCGAACCCCCTCTCGTGACATTGACTTTTTTACCTCAACCAAAACCTTAGATATAGATTAATTAATAGAAAAAAGTCATTTCAGCCAAAAACATACATAAGAAATTATCATAACTATTAAAAAAGTAAATCAAATATGTAATATCAAAAATATACCTTATTCGAGGATTCGTTTATGAAAAATTACAAGCAATCACTTTGCCTGGTTCTTAGAAAAATGTGAGATATTGAAAAAACTGTCTTAGAATAAAATTCTAGTATATAAAAAAATGGAAGTATAGTGAAGACTTATTCAGCTGATGAAAAACCATAAGAGGAATACAATGTCGATAAAATGTAGCAATTTTGCCTTTGGCATATTTTTACTATTTTCATTTTATCGGCGTCGTGGGCGTAGAAGGAGAATCTGTTTCCACTGGGAAACTAAAGTTGTCAACAGATGCGTTTTACTGGTTTGATTGATTCGCTTGAGAACGGTTTGAACTCGCCCTTTTCCGGTTCGACCCTTTTACCACCGCCGCGCCGGTTGGGACAATAAACCCTTTCTCCTCCTCGGCAGTACTTCGAACAGCCGTTCAAACTTCCGGCCGGCAAATGAAGAATCAAAAATTGGAAGATCAGCAAGAAAACGTTCGTCCCTCGGCCGGTTTCATAAAATGGAATACTTCAGTCTACTAAAACGTCCTTTTCTTGGGGAAACAATTGTAGAATCCTTTACTAGACGTTTGTCGCCACGCTGAAAAAATTCTTGTCGTAATTTCTATATTTAAATTTAGACGTAAAACATTTTCACAACTGTTGTTAGACATTTAAAATAAAGAACAGAAATAAGGGTTTATTATTCGAAATGTATTTTACGATTTGTACCAATGATTTGTTATAATTAACAGAAGAACAATATATGTTGTTTTATTCTCTATAAGTGCTCTTAGGTTAATTATATGGTAATACATAATTTTTAAAAGGCAAAAATATTCGAATGCTTCATGCTATTGTTTTAGCGAACGAATGTCTTTTATAAATTCCATTATATTTAGTGATCTATTGACCAAATTACTTCTTTCAATTTATTAATTGTTTTATAAAAGGGTTTGGTTGAAACGAAAAAGTTAGTAGGATCCGAACCCACATCCTTTGGCAAAATAGGCTGCTGCTCAAACACTTCAGCTATCTTGACTTCGACCCACCTCCCCATTTCTTTTATAAGTTTTAGTTTCAACATAGTCTTATCGATGAGTCGCTGTTATCTCGCGCGAGTTTCTTTTGAATAAAGATAAGGTCCCATTGTTGAAGCTTTCAATCTTCAAATTACTTCTTCTCCTTAGGCAGGAATGAAAACAGTAGTGCGCACTTTAAAAAAAAAATCTGGCACCTATTGATCTCAGATTTCCCCACTGCCCCTCACATAACACGCCTTCTACTAAAGTAAATTAAATAGCTATGGACATGCCCGCATGATCAAAAACTTTATTTTCATAATCGGCAGTAAAGAATTTGTTTTAATATCGGCATGGATGTGTGGTGATTAGTGACCGTTAATCGATAATTATTCAGAAAATGTGAGATGCGTTCTGATGTGACTTAGGTTTCAGAAAAAACGTTTTCTTTATCGTGCAGCCATTTCGATCTTTATTGAGATCCTCTTCAGGGCCTTGTGTTGTCTGCATTTCAACAAAAAAGTTCTCTGGTGGATAGCTGATGCGAGTTTCTTCTGATTGTCAGCGATGTCCTTCAGAATACCAGACCGCAACTCACGATTTCTGAATAATTGGCATGAATCATTCATACGAGTTTCCAATATAAATTCAATTCGCTATGCTATTCCTTGCAAAGTTTATTTTAATGTGCGTACTGTTGACGTAACCAAATGATCGCAGGTATAATCACGATCCCTAAATCAAGTAAACTACTAATTGAATATGCAATTTACAAATTTGTATCTCTGTTGCCTATAATGATAGAGGAAAAATTGTCGGCTTTGGAAAATACACCTCAACAATCCGTCCTTGTCAGGCACACCAGATTGATTGAAAAACAGTTTGAAAAAAATGGGCCAAAGTATGTGTGAAGGACTTATATAAAAAAATCACAATCACTAATATAAAGGTGAAGAAATGGAAAAATAGATTCGTAAACTGGACAACACCCTCCAGTTCAAAATGGACCACACTCTTTAACTTAATGAAGGAAAATTGGTACATATTTTTTAACGTATCTGAAATTTCATACGTCAATGATATGAAATACGTGTAGTTAGTAGTGACCGTTAGTCCATAATTATTCAGAAATCGTGAGATGCGGTCTGGTGTGATGTAAGTAGGGCACACTCAACACGAGACGCAAGAATGGCACAATTACACAGAAGACAAACATTTTGAGCCCTGAAGTTGATCTCAATAAAGATCGAAACGTTGGCTCTATAAAGAAAATGTCTATAAAGAAACCTCCATCAAACCAGACCGCATCTCACGATTTCTGAATAATTAGATATGACGTACTTTGACTCTAGATGATTTTAGGATTCTGTGATGGAATTCACTTTACATAGCCCATTGAACAAAAGAAAGCTCTTTGACATCAATAATTGGATGTAAGTTTAAGTTAAATCATGTCATCCAGCTCTACTAAACTTACGTCAATAAGACCAACAGACAATTTATACAAAAGTTATAACAATCGTTATAGGACCGCAACAAAGTGTTCATGACAGTAAGGTAAAGGTCCCCGGGTGCAGGTCAGCTGGCAAGAGACATTCTTACAAATGTCCTGTTTTGAAAAATACCTTTTATATAACCTCGGAGTTGAAAAATCGTAACGATCACCAGTTTCAGAGGATAATCAGTTGTACATCAGGAAAGTCGATGTATTCTGGTAGTTTCAAAATGATGAACAACTACAATTTCAAGTTGGGAGGAAACTATCCGCAAAGCCAATTAAGCCCCCCCTCGCAATCAACATAGACTACGAGTCGAAGTCGAAGCCGTCCACCTTCTGTATCGATCCCCTAATAATCGCCTAACCAAGCGCTACTGTCATGTCAGGTCTTATTGTTATTAATAATTAATCTATAAAGCAAACTAATATTTCTATAAAAGATTCGTTTATCTGGGTAATTTCTCAAGAAAAATAATTTTTTTTAAATAAAGTTAAGTTATATAAATGAGGAAACCAAAACTAGGCATGGCTATTTTGTTGAATATACTATTTTCCTGTTAAGTGTCGAATATTTTCTTTTCGTTCAATTTTAATTTTTTCTTGTATTTATTATGTTGTACGTATTGCATCTTGAAATTAATCTATTTTTTGTTATGTAAGGAATGTAATATTTCTTTTCTCAAAATGATCCAATTTAAGTGATTATGAATACAAGATATTATATTTAAGTATTTTGGGCGGTCGAACCTATAATAGTGTAGCTTATTTATTTAGAAATCGTGTGATGTAAGTTTCAGAAAAACATTTCCTTTATCGAGTCAACGTTTCGATCTTTATTGAGATCATCTTCAGGGCTCCAAGTGTTTGTTTTCTGTGTAATTGTGCTATTCTTGCATGTCGTGTCGAGAGTGCCTAATCACCACATATTTCTACACGAGAAGTGTAGCTTACTTTAAATTAAATTAGTTAAAATCTCTATCTTTGTTAAAAGATATGCCAATCTTTTATAATGTGTTAATATAACATTACGAAAGATGTTACAATTCAATTTTTTTTGCCTTAACTTAATTTTCTCATCGCTATTTCCTTTCAACGTTTCATTTGTATATGTTTGGTATTTTTATTTATTTAAAACCCATCCCATTATAACAGCTCTGCTGATTGAACCGGCACACGGGTACAACCCCATCATCTACTCTCCTGAATTTATTTAAAAGTTTAATATACTGATTTATCAACAACATTAAAAGGTAGATGTTACGGATTTTTACAAAACATTTAGCTATCTTATGTTAACGATGTAGGAGCAGACAGTTTTGACGAAATTGAAATTAATTGTAGACGTCCATTGTAACAATTTCCCAGACTTTTATTTAGATTTATGACCGAGAAAGTCTCAAGATTATGCTCCTAATTAAATTACGCGGGGAGCTCTAAGTTACCAGATTTACAAAAGAACTAATAGCAAATTGTAAGAATGATCAATTTTGATTAATCTTCTCAATTAACTCTTAGTCTTGTTCAATATACAATAGAGTAAGCTCTGTTTTGTATACGCTGTAATATCGTTTGTAGTTATTTTGTGTGTATACCATCATATGTATGCATATTTCGTTACAACAATCCGAGATGGTGAAACACCACTGTCATAGTCTCGAATTTGAATCTTCAGGGGCTCAGAATTCGAATCCACGTCTAGTATCAACATCAGAGGTCATATCAACTCCCGACGCACATGTGTTTTCGAACAGTGTTACCTTACAGTAATGAGCGCCTTCAACGCCTTAACTGTTGCGGCCATCTACGCCCCCTCCCAACTCCCTTGTAGTCTATTGTTTCAACTTATTGAGTGCTTTTGCTTTTCTGTGATGTTAGTTTTTTTAAAGAGAAACGTTTTGCCTCGTTCCCATAAACTTATACGTTTTTGTTTATTACGTTTTTATAATTTACTATACAGGGTGTTCAAACTAATGCGCTCACCCCATTTTTTTCTATGCTGTTCTATATATGAAAAAAGTATGCATTGAATCTCTCCTTCACCTTTCATGCAGTTTGTTTGTATAAGGTCGATTTATTTTTTTCGACATTAGCACACAGTAGAATTAAAATTCTTAATTTTAAACGAGCACCTCATTATTCACATGTTTGGTTGAAATTTATTTTTTTGGCTAAATAGCCAGAATGCTGTTCTAGTGCGTTAGGTCGAAGCCACTTTATATTGCCCTCTACTGCAAATATTTTAAAGAGGAGTGCAAAATCAGCCAAAGTAGAGGGAAAAGTCTGGAAGGTTACTAAATTCCCATAATTTTTTCTTTTGGATCATTTTTTTTCTTGATGAGAAACATATTTTTTGTATTCCTGATCTTACCCAAGACTCATTCACCGAAATACCTTGGTTGCAGTTCAAATCCCACCTTTCACCGAGGATGGGACCAACTATAATGGAGTTAACAATTAATCGTAACTATTGCCATCTGGGAACGGGCATCAGTCGGAAGCCACCGTGCATTCAAAACTGCCTCACTTCAATGCAAAGCTTATATTAAACAGTATTTTTTCAAGATCAACACCATGAGAAACTTTATCGCTTCACCATTCAACAGTTGGCGCAATTAAAGTGAAAACGTCTTGGACCCAGGCCAGCTGTCCAGCGAATCTACCGCAGATAAAATATTAAGGCAGTCCTTTGTAACGCAACATCGTGCTTTACTTTGATGACAATCTCTCTTCTGACACACTCATTTAAAATCATTATAGTAAGCCGAAATCCGTAATGATCTTACAAAAAGATAGTGTAGTTCATACAACAGGGTATATTAACTCAAGTAAGAAACCAAATTTATTTTTTCTCTCTAGAAGCACCGGCAACATTCATTATTTTTAAAATAATTTTGTCCGTTCTTGGCTATATCAAAAAAGGTGTTAACAAATTCACCTTAATAGAGAAAAAAAAGTTGTACATATTGTACTTAAATAATTAACATCGTACTAAAGAGTAATGGTCACATGCCTAACGGTTTTTTTCGAGTTCATTTCAAGTGTTATTGTTCACTGTATCTCTATTTGTGTAGATTACAATGAAACTGTAGTAAAACATATCAATGATTATTAGTAACAAAAAAACAAAAAAAAAAAAACAGAACAAACTTTCAAAAATCGGAAACATTTTCTCATAAAAAATTGATAAAATTAAATTCAAACAAAAATTTATAATTAGGGGTCTCTACAGGCGCTAAAACGACATTTTATACTAGTTTCACGAAAAAGAAATATTATCTAGTTTACTTGAATAATACTTGGTTTTAAAATTTTTTTCGTTATTGACGAACTATGATAACTTTAACTATATTTTTATTGTAATCTATATAAAAATGTAAAAAGTGATACATTCAAACAGTTGACTTGAGCAAACAGAACGGCGAAATGACTTGAGCAAACAGAACGGCGAAATGACTTGAGCAAACAGAACGGCGAAATATAAGTGTTAAAAAACGGAAAATTTTAACTTTCAATTTTGCACCAGATGTAGTGGATACGTGTCTGATTTTTGGGAGTGTAGAATCACCACAAAAAGTTTGGTTCCAGTCCGTGATATACCAGCCGGGTCGTTCCCTTGGTACTTCCATTTTAAATGTAGCAAAAAAAAACAAAAAAAAACGCGAAAATTCAGAATACGCTTTTATGAATTCGAACCTGGTCATTTTGCTGCCAGAGGTTCACGGAATATTAATTAAAAGTTTGGCGAAGGTAAAATTCTAATGAAACCATTGCATCTTAGATTGATATTTTTAAGTTATGGATCTTTGAGCAGATCATGAATCCACCAATAAACACGTTTAGAAATATGTGGCGATTAGTGACCGTTTGTCGATGATTTTTCACAAATCGTGAGATGCGGTCGGGTGTGATGTAGGTTTCAGAAAAACATTTTCTTTTTTCTGCCAACGCAACATTTCTATGAAATCGAACCATTACCAACGTTTTTTCCCCATCGTCGGCTCGTTTCCCCTCAAAGAAACCGACTCCTTATACAAAAATGTCTTTCTACACCGAATTTCTTTCCCACCCCTGTAAAATCCAACTTATATAAACTTAACAGCAATAACGCACTGGCACTCTCAACACTACACGCAAGAATGGCACAATTACGCAGAAAACAAAGACTTTGAGTGTGTAGAAATACTTTGACTAAATATATACAAAAAAATTATCTGCATTGTATAAATTCCCTTTTTTCCACATCCTACATATTTTTGTTAAATTTAAACAACCTTTCTAAATCCCAGGCCCTGAAGATGATCTTAATAAATATCGAAACGTTGGCACGATAAAGAAAATGTTTGTCTGAAACCTACGTCACATTAATCGCATCTCACGATTTCTGAATAATCAATAAACACGTTATTCGTCCATTCATCATTAATTCCAGAAGAAGTGTAAACAAACAAACCCTTGCTTGTAACTTACAATTATACTAATTCAGCATTTACCACGGCAGATTATCGCTGTTGATCAATGATCATGAATCTCTAAACTTTAAAACATTTGGACCTAAATCATTTTTGGACGCTGTTCTTGCGACCCCTTCACTATTATTTCCAATGATGTTACAGAAGATTTTATTTTAGTTCGAACAAATTGTTGCATACATGAACCTTCTATTGGCCATTGACAAGGAACGCTGATCAATACTGACCGATGTTCAGGAAGCATTCATGGCATTTGTACTTGAAGCCTCATTTGTTAGATAATAAGCAAGTAAACGCATATAGTTTTAGAGGTATACAACATCATCTACCACGGAATCTAATCAAGGGTTATTATGAATAGGGTAAACCGTTTCAATGAACATTGCCGTATATGTATCCATTACTTTTTTGGACTTTTGATCAATTTTTTAAAGTAAATCTTTGTAATTAGTCCTTTCTTTCCAATCTTCAATAAACGTGACATTAAACGATTATAGGTTTGTTGATTTTGCCCCACGGTAATGTCAACCATTTTGCTCCACATTTTACGACAATATTCATCACCAGATTGGAGTTTAACCACATAATTACGCGCAAGTTCAGCAAAGTTTCCATTTTCATCATAATGTTTTTTAGCTTCACGACAGAAAGTTTCCAGATAGGCTAAAGCCATACCGGTAACATTTTTTGTTGATCTTTTTGCAGGTAGGCAATTAGCATACCAAACTGGGTGCCCCAATCGCCAATATGGTTAGCACTCATTATAAACATTTTTTGTCATTCATAGACCTAAAAATTCTGATGTGCAATAGATTTTATTTGAGAGTTACTAATATCATAAATAATTTGGTCTTGCTTTATTAGAAAAAAAGATATTAAAAAAAGTAATAATGTGCTTTTGTTTCTTACATAAAATTTTTCGTTGGGAACAACATTGGATATAACATTAATATCCCTCTTGCCATAATTATTACTATGATATACGAGAATATATGTTTTATGTAGATGACCGCTTTTCAGCTTGTCTTTCAACCGATACCATTGGCAGTAATCTACAATAAGGGCATGGTGCAGCAACCTATCCAGCATGGCTGCTGTCAGCGTCTCATCGTCACCAACTGTGCTTGACCATTGAGTAAAAGGCAGATTGCTGGTTAGGGTCACACTATCCGCTACATATCGATTTGCTATCACTTGGAAGAACACGTTTGCTTCTTCCTTCCCGAAAGGTAAACAGCCAACAGCCGATAATAAGTTTCGGTTTACTGATAACGCGGTTGAGAAACTCGCGATACCTTTTACAACTACGTCTCTATCACAGACATTCTTGATGCCTTTACATTGATAAATGATCCGGGGTACAAATCTTAACGCTTGAAAAAAGAACAATTTTGTGCAAACTATAATAATATAATAACGTTTGATTAATTATTTATTTTTAAGCCCAGCAGCAAAATATTAGTTCTTTCAATGTTAAGTGATTTTGTAACAAAGTTTTTGGCCACCATTTTTGATTTATGTTTTAAAAGTTGTATTTGTATCATGTACAAATATGATTAAGGTTATGTTAACGATAACATATAAAAATATACATAAAGAAATGGAGAGTGTTATTTAAAATGAACATAAATAAAAATAAATTAACGAGACTAAAAATCAAATTAACAAACCGATTGATTAAAGACTGTAGATATGTTGTAAATGTGTTGAAATGTTTATAATGGTCTTTGTCCATGGGGTTGTTTTGATGAGTTGGCCACTTGTTGCCTTGTAGTGAGCAGTTTCGTATTCAAATATTTCAGTGTTTCTATTTTCGGGCATTCATAGATTAGGTGTTGAATACTTTGTTCTAAAGAGGAGTTGGACTGGCAGGTTCGTGCAGACAATTCTTTACGATGACATCGGAAGAAATATGTATTGTTTCTGCGACGTTCTTTTAAAATGTGAGCTAGTGATGCTGATGGCGGAAAGACTTGTTTCAATTTATCAGCTTCTTTGGGAAAAAACTTTCATTAGTGGTGCTTGACCAAATATTTTCCTATGTTTCAAGACTCTATCGAACAAATTTTAAATAACAATAAAATGGGATTTATGGGCTCACAACAAGCTGAGGAACAGGAAGTGTACTTCCCTAATGATTTTGATTGCTAATGTTTTAGGCTTGTACAGAAAACGCCTGATCCGGCTCCTTCCTTAGTTTTGGAGCCATTTGTGTACCATATCATGGTATCTGACGTTCTCCTGTATTCTTCCTCTCCTTTATAGTCCGTTGAGACTTTATAGGAAGTTGTGAAGATCGTTTCCGGGAACATGTAATCCGTCCCCATTTTTAGAAATGCGTGTCTGATTTTGTTTATTATGGTTGTATGCCCGAATTGTTTAGTTCCTTACTAATTTAATTGTTTCTGGAGCCTAAGTGAGCTTTTCCTAGCCTCTCCTTGTATGTTTGAATACTTCTAGTGAAGGTAGGGTTAGCAAAGTTTGTAATGCGTTGTAGGAGGTGTCATTCGAACAATATAATAATGTGTAGAGATTAGTGACAGTTAATTGATAATTATTCAGATATCGTGAGATGCGGTCTGGTGTAATGTAGGTTTCAGAAAACATTTTCTTTATCGCGCCAAAGTTTCGATCTTTATTGAGACCATCTTCAGTGCTCAAAGTGTTTGTCTTCTGCGTACCTGTACCATTCTTCTGAGAGACTTTCAACAGGACACGCAAGAATGGCACAAGAACACAGAAGACAAACACTTTGAGCACTGAAGATGGTCTCAATAAAGACCGAAACTTTGGCGCGATAAAGAAAATGTTTTCTGAAACCTACATTACACCAGACCGCATCTCAGGATATCTGAATAATATAATAATAATTTTTTGGTTTTGATTAATAAAACAACAATTTCATGTGGATCTTAAAAAGAAATAAATTCATTACATCTTTAAAAGTTCACCATAGTTATTTTTTTACATAATAATACCTAATTGTCAAACAACTTGTAATTTCCAGAATTTGTTCTGATGTGCATTTATGAACAGTCAAAAAAGTGCCTCTAGACAATTTTCTGCGATATTAATGTCCAATTATCGTTAACAACCATGTTCCTAAAAAATATTGTTCTTATTATCATTTATTTGTGTGTAAATAAACCGATTTTAATGTTGGTTTTTATGAGGAAATGGACGGATAGTCGAATAAAGCCAATACAAACATTGACAACAATATTATTGTACACACAAGGTTTAATACTTGTTTGAGAAGGATTTAATAATGGTTTCATGGCTTTAAAGTTCTGGCTCAGTCTAGTATTTATTGTCAGTGTTTTCTGGGAGATAAAGAATTGTCCGGGATGTCGATGTACACAGCCGACCTTAAAACGTTTGATGGGAAATAATTCCTGACATATCAATCAGATTTGCTTTCCAAACGTCCACTTTTCATACAATCTATTTATTTGGAAGCTGTATAATATGACATAAAAAAACTGGTTGGGGATTAGAGATTTTATTTATAGTATAATGCATTTTTGCCAACAGACTGTAAATAAAAGGAAAATTGGACATTTCGTTATTGAAGAAAAATGGAATTGTTCCAATTTACATACTGAACAACTCACTGAAAATATTTAAAACAACCACAACAATGTACAAACTGTATTCTGGAATTATTATGATCATTTGCATTTTTTAATATTTTTATTTTATGTGAATTTATTTGAGTTGTTTATATTTATTTTCCTTTCCTTTCCATGAAGTGAAATTTAAGCCAATTGTTTAATCTGAATTCATTCTCAATCAAATCGCTTTTCATCAGGCTTTATTGCTCGATAACTCCTTTTAAGCATTGACTCATCGGTTAAGTTTATTAAATTAATTAAGCAAATTCAATTTTTATTGGCGTGTTTGAAGCTTTGCGGATTAATTTGATTTAATTTTCTCCTTGGACGCATTATTAGAGGCGCTTTCAGTGATGAAGGAAAAGTTTCCACGAATTCCATAGGAACTGATGTATTAGGGGGTTATTAAGCTTATAAAAATAACAGATCAAGACAATAATTACAGCATAACCGCGACAATATTTACAAAATTACAATAAATAGTTTTGAAAATATTTCGTTATAGATTATTACTTTTGAATTAATTAGTCGTAAATTAAGGTTTTGGTCGAGATAAAGAGTCAGTGTCAAAAGGGGGATTCGAATTTTCTATCAACCCAAACTTTAATTAAACAATAATTAATTGAAAACAATTTATTTGGTCAAGCGGACCGCGAAACCTAATAAAAATAAATAGATTATTACGTTAGAACAATGATACTTAAGTTTTCTAAACTAATGAAGAAAAAACGTAATGAATGAACTTTTAATTATTTATACTTTTAATTTTTACTTTCTCCTCCTATCATTCATCATATAATACACTTCTCTCCAACCTTTTTGTTTTTTAAATTTTTTATTATTACAAGGGAAAATAAGATAAAATAAATAGAAATGCAGTGAATAATTAAATTGTGTAAAAATCTGCTGAAATACATGAAAAGGAATTCGTTATTAATAAATAATAAAAAGGGTCTACACCAACCTGGAGATAATAATTTTGATGGCGATAATTCATGAAATTCAACATCGCTTCTGGTTTAAACATGAACAGGAAAACAGATTTTAAAGTACGGATTTTTGAAATTAATATTCATCTTTTATTTTTCTTGGTGTTGCCGAAACCGAGACCCCTGAATAAAATGTCGTGTCGGAAAACCGAGAATCATTAAAATATGGAGATTTGAATTTAGGAGGCTTAACTCTACTTCGTAGGACGTTATATTAGAGCAATTGCAATAAGCACTGTCAATATTTTCTGAAGAGAAGAAGTTCTGAACTCCCATTAGGGACCGATTCAGGGAACTTCAGATAAGCCCCAAACTGTATCCTTTGGTTGGATAGAATCAAGTATAACGTCCTGTTTTTGTATATTTCTTCTATAGGTCTTTTTAAAAATCGTTTCATTTTTTATTAAATTTTTTCCAACTACTTTTTAAATATGATAATAGAAATTCTGTAATTTGGTTGTTACCGACCATTTTGATCTGGTTATCCTCGATTGGATATAATTATACAGTTTACAGATGGTTGCAAAACAAGAGAAGTAACCGGATTGGGCATTTTCTGTACAAGATCAAAACATGACCAATCAAGCTCTTAGACTTCGCTCTTTCAAGTAGAAATATGTGCCATCAAAGCTTGTGCCTAAAACATCTTACAAGAGATACAGTTATAGTGTCAAAAAAATTTAAAGTAGTAGCAAGTAAAAAACATCAAAACATATCATATTTAGTCAGGGAATGCATCCAAAATATCCAAAACTTGGGGAACCACAACATCCTGAGAATAACTTGGGTACCAAGGCACGGAGGAATTTTGGGCAATGAGAAAGCAGACAGACTGGCCAGAGGAGGAGCTGCAAGACCATACATAGGCCCCAAACCTATACTTGGGATAATTAAAACAAATCCTTCATCGCAGAATGGATGCAAACAAAACTTACACTCCCTCCACAGTCTCACTGTAATCATTTTCATCTCACATAGTAAACTAACGATCAAACAATCCTCACCAAGACTGGCAAAATCACTGTTGCAATTGCGGATACTAGACTCGGAGGGGTGGTAGGATTACTACCCGGTCACCTGGCATCTGAGAAATTATCTACACCATATGGGCATATCCAACGATGATCCCATCTGCAGATTATGTAATGTGGAGGAGGAAACAGCCACTCATATCATCTTCGAATGCGAACCACCAGCTCAATGGAGATTTAACCCAACATATTGACATATATAAATACATAGATTGACTATGTTACACTGAACTAGGAACTAGGGCGGTACAATAAACCAAAAGGCTAGAGAGCACAAACTCCCACTTCATAGTATCCTCATTACCATACCATACCATCCTCGATTTGTTGGTTACCCAGAGAGGTTTCGCCATTTCAGCACGTTCAGTGTAAAGTCTGTGTCTAACGGACAATCCGCAGACCGCAAAGACAAATTTTTTCAATAATAATTTTGTAATTTCTTTTCTAAAACCGAATATATTTCATTTATGTAAATTGATTACGATGATATTGATTTCGTTCTACTACCATGTTGTTGTTTTATTTTTCTTTGGAACATAGCGTGTTAAAAACATAAATAAACATTGTACTCTCTTTTTAATTTCCACAACGATTTTTTTTAAATATTTCTAGCATTGTAGAAATTCAATTTTTTTAATCTAAAATTTTCTATCAATGTAGAAATTCATTTTTTTCATCTAAAATTTTCTAGCATTGTATAATTCATTTTTTCACATCCTACCTGTATTTCTAAAATTTAAACAATATTTATAAATCCCAGGCTCTGATGATGATCTCAAGACAGAAACGTTGGCACGATGAAGAAAATGTTTTTCTAAAACCTACGTCGTCACACCAGACCTCATCACACGACCGTAACTTTAACCTTAACCTTAATAAACTTAAATAAAAAGTTGAATATTTAAATTGAATTGCCCGAGCCGATTTAACGAGGGCTTAATTCAATGGCTGATGAATTGAAAGTTTGGTGGATTTTCCTATGAATTGGTCTAGAAAGGCAAAATAAATTACAGTGCGATCTGTCATTTGCATATTCAATAGCCTCATTTCAACTCCAAACGATATTTATTTTTTGTTAGTGATACCACTATTAAATTCGTTTTTTTTAAATGTTTTTAAAAAGTGCTTTGCTACATCGGACAGAGTATTATTTAAAAAACTGTAAAAAGATGTTCAGCCACCTTACGTAATGTCGATTAAGATAATTGAACACTTCTTCTATCTGTCTGAAAATATATTCACTGTATCACTTCTATATTTTATTGAAAAAATGTAACAATAAATAGCAAGTGATAACCAATATTTTGTAAACTAATTAGCAACTCAATAGATTATTTAAGGAATGAAATCTCAGAATGTAGATTACATAAGTTTTAATTAATAATCAAACAGATAATTATGTACCAAATTAAAGTGGAGTTAGATCTGTAAAGAAAACATCTTGGAATTGTTTGTGAAGCTATAATCTCGCAGGACAAAAGAAAATAAATGAGAAAAAATGAAAAAAAAGAAAAGAAAAATGGAATCCCACCAGCCTGAGAGATATCTTTTCTTTCTTTAAATCACCATGTTGGCGTTTAATAATGAGAAAAGAATTAAAGATTAAAAATGAAATAAAAAATTGTGTATCAACATCACAACAACTGACGCAACTGATTTTTAAGCCATCATTGTCGACATAAAAATGAAAGCCGAAGTTTGTAATTTGGACGAAAGATGATATCGTGAAAAACATTTCCGAGCTAAATTCAGAACATTTACAACGGATTTATCTTAACTCGTATCTGTTGAATGAAAAGCAAGTTTTCGTTCATAGAGAGACAATGCCTTGCCACACACCTTTCGTTTAAGAACACAAAAGAGGGAGTTGGGAGAATCTGAAGAAATTGAGCTCCTACCTCACCCTATCTTTTGTACGGACTTTACTCCTTGGCAAAAATTTTTTTTGCTTGTAATTTACCTAAGATATCGGGTTACCGGTTAATTTTTCTATACAAACATGAATTTGAAATTGAGAAAAATTTACAATTTGGAATTCACACGACAGCTAATGTACTACACAATAAATTTCGAAACGAATTATTTTTTAACTACTGCAGCATAACGGAGAGGGGCAATTTTGCAAAAATGAATATAGTTCGGTGAAGAAATATAAAACTTCAATAGAGTTAATTAAATTAAAATTAAATACAATTAAACAATTAAAAATAACACTAAAGCATGATAAAAATTTCGTTTTAGTCCTAAGCATTGTATTTTTACAGGTTACAGGTTTTACAGTCTCTTTACCATTTGCAAACAACAATTTTCACGTACAGAGAAAGAAAAAACAAATATTAATTACAACCCAAATTAACTCATAAAACTTTTGAAGTAAGAGATGAATAATGTTTATAATAATTGGCTTTAAAAACCAAACCGTGTTATAATTTTTATATAATCATTCTACGTGAATTTTCAAGTAGACATTTCAGTTTATTTGTCTATCCACGTTTTATCTAATTTTACATGTTATTTTTATTATTCAAACGCAATGAAAATTAAATTTTGTATGAAAATTAGAAACAAAACACTTCTTGGTACTAGAGTGTGATAAATTCATATGGTTTAAAAAAAATAGACATAGATAGATAGATTTATGCATAGAGAGAGATAGAAAGAGCGAGATAGAGATAGATAGATAGATTGATAGATGCATTGATCGATAGATAGACCTAGGGATGGACAGATAGAGTAGATAGATGGATAGAGATAGATAGGGGGAGAGAAAGAGAGAGAGAGAGAGAGAGTGAGAGAGAGAGAGAGAGAGAGAGAGAGAGAG
>CM077106.1:10628739-10668958 GCA_039619505.1 Cimex hemipterus | reverse complement strand
AGAGAGAGAGAGAGAGAGAGAGAGAGAGAGAGAGAGAGAGAGAGAGAGAGAGAGAGAGAGAGAGAAAGAGAGAGAAATAAAGAATTCTGTTTGCGTTCTTCTCTCAGAGTACTTTTGCGAGAAAGAACTCGGAAATACAGCCTAATAAGAGAATTTAATTATTCATTTTTAACTTGACTTTGAGGGTGTAAAAGAAAAGAGTACAAATTTTATTTTAGAATATTATGTTTACTTATGTATCTATTTTTTTTATTGTTAATTATGATTCTCTTTAATATTATACTGCGAAATAAGATAAATTATTGTGAAATTAAAAGAATTCTAAACTCCGGCCGACGGTTTTTGGCATGTTTGAAATTCAGGTCAATACTAGGTCTGAAGACAAAAGCAAATTCAGTTGTCTCTGCCAAGGTTTCGACTTATTTTCGTCATCATCAGAGCAAGACATTCATAAGATTGACAAATTTAAGTTATTTTCAGGAGATCTCAAATATCTTGTAAGTCCTAAAAGTCCAAAGTTCTGTTTCTCAACCATATCTTATTCTAGAGTTTTCCTGACTGAAAAAGTGGTCTATACTTCTAGTCCTCGAAAACATGAAACTATTTTTTAAAGGATTATATCTGTTAATAACAACTTTTTTCCTTCATCTTCTTCTATTCAAATAAGCACAAAATTTAACTCAATCTTTTTATGATTTCGATGAAACTAAATAATAAATATAAAAATAAATTTAAGATGATACACTTTTCCGATCATAAAACCGTTTTGATGGGGTTTGAATTACTTATTTAATTAGTTTGTGGATGTTGTTATCCAATATAGTTAGTTTATGACTTTTTGATTTTATTTTAACTTTATCAATAGATTACATTCCTAAAAGAAAACGATGAAATTATACAGCCAATAAAAATTTCGTACTGTAAAGTCTTGCGAATTACAATATTTTTAATGCATTATTTAAAAACCTTTCCAATTGGAGGTTCATTTGAAAATAAATTTATGCAGTAATAAGTTTTATGACATTTTGTATTTAACAACTACGATTTCGTTATTAAATTTTTTTGGCGTATTCATATTCTATATTTTTTTAAGCATTAAAGCGATGGGGAACAACGTTTTCCCCAACACTTTACAAATTTTAACGTGCATGTCGCTTTCCATATCCTTTCTTTTCAGTGAACAAAGTAAACGAAATTACAATAATGCAATAAAATATGCGTTCACACGTAATTTCCAGTGCCTTGGATAAGGGAGAAGAAACAATCTTAAATACAATTTTCACACACACGCGCGCACAAATTATAAAACTAGAACGGGAGCTGATAAAAGGTTTTTAGCATGCCTTAGGCTTGGCAACTGCAGCGTCTTCTCCAGCAGGAAATAAAATCACCCCCGGGGGGGGGGCGAATCAAGACCGGCAGTAAACAGGGAGCTTTAACTGGGTCAAGTGCACGAATGCAGACCATCACCCTCTCGGCGTAAAGCTCCGCTTTGAGAGTGATGCGAGGCTTATAATTTTTTTTATGCCGTTTTCCATCTTTTATTCACCCTACAACAATAGCAAAGAACGAGTTTTGTTCAACACATTTTGATGGTGTTGGGTGGTTGGGGTTAAACGCTTTAAACGATATTGTATATATAAAAAAAAAGATACGTACACCTTTTTTACGTCCATGTATTTTTTATGCTTATTGTTTTATAAACAAAAGCAAATTTAATTTCCGAGTAAAATTGATGTTCATACAATTTAATAATTATTCAGTAATCGTGAAATGTAGGCTTCAGAAAAAGTTTTCATTACCGTGCCAACGTTACGATTTTTATTGAGATCATCGTCCGTGTATGGAATTTACAAACATTGTTTAAATATAATTAGGATGTGGAAAAAAATGGATTTATACAATGCAAAATATAAGTTTTTATATTCTATCAAAGCATTTCTACATTTTCTATTTTTACCACAAAGAAGCCGACACGTTATACAAAAATGTCTTTTCTATACCTACTTCCTTGAATATAAAAATACATATTTTGCATTGTATAAATTCACTTTTCTCACATCCTACATGTTGTTAAATTTAAACAATGTTTGTAAATCCCAGGCCCTGAAGATGATCTCAATAAAGATCGAAACGTTGGCTCGATAAGGAAAATGTTTTTCTGAAACCTACATCACACCAGACCGCATCTCACGTTTTCTGAATAATTATCAATAATTCCAACTTCTTGATCAGATAGACCAACAGTTTTAATTTTAATATGAGGTCGAGATTGTGGTCAAAGTTTGAGGTGTTTTTAATCCAAAAACAGTTCTGCCAAGCTTTCGACTGTATTTAAAGTCACTCCCAGGAGAATAACAAAACATTGAAATCATTCAAGTCTAAAAATGATCCAAAATATGTTAATAATTTAACATTATTTATTCACACTTTATTCTTTATTACACTAAATAATTCTTTTTTATCTAAGGCTTTTGTTTGAGATGAAAAATTAGTGTCACGAGTGAGATTCGAACCTACGACCTTCGGCTCAATATGCCGATGATCTGACCTCTTCAGCCAGAGTAGCCCACTTAGTCGTCGCCCCATAGTCAATTATGTCCACTAAGCAAATATGGATTTATTCTTTATTTTTAGGTCGTTTTAATTATTAACATATTTTTGTAATTTTAGACATGTTCCGTGTTGTTTTGTTTTTGTTAAAGAGGAAGATTGTTGGCTCGTTGACTTTTATGCTTTACCATAAAACTAAAGTTTTATTAGTCGTAAAAGGGACAATTAATGCACGTCAAAGAAAGATAATGTTATTTATTTACAAAACAAAAGAAAATATAAAAATATGTATTGTATTACTAGTGTATTGAAATGTACGTTTTCAATGTTTTTTATAATTCAGGCCCTAAGGATGACTTAATAAAGTTGAAATCTTGGCATTACCGTTTTCGGATACGATCCAGACAATGACCAAAACCTCGATCACTGCTTCATTACAATTACATAATTAAATTGTTTTCTTACTACGGATATATTAACTTATCGGTGAAACACAAACAATCTATTCTTAATATGTTTCTAGATAAACCTAACACTCGTTAATCTTAACACAACGATAAGACTTATTACTTGCAGTTAAGCGGTTAAGAGGGAATTATAGTTTCTCATTAGTCACCAAGTAAAATGTTGATTATAATTTCGGTCCGTCGGGATTTAGAGATTATCGTACTGCCACAAGGATGTACAGGAAGCGTTATGGCGAAAGGAGCCTGCGTCCTGATAACAAAGCAATTACTCGGTTGGTTGCCGGGGATGAACGGCACTAATAGGACCCGAGAGCATCAAGCTGTCTTGCATGATGCACACAGCACACCAGCCGCAACCGCAGGGTTCCATATGGGGTTAAAATATCTTTCTTATGTGTAATTTGTTCGATCATTATGATGACATTAGTTGGGCTGAAGTACAATTTGCAGCTTTAAATAAACAGCGCGTTTCAAAAATCATGTTTTGGCACAAAAAGCATAAAACTGTTTCACTATGATCTTCCTTAATTATTCAAAATGATATTTATCAAAATCAGTTTGCAGATGGTAAAAATAATAATAAATACAACTAACTGCTTCATTTAAATGATTATACTTTTATTTGATAAATACTTGAGTAGATGTATATTTATATGTTGTAAATGTATATTCTACTGATTATTTGGAGATCATGAGATGCGGTCTGTTGTGACGAAGGTTTAGAAAAACGTTTTCTTTATCGTGCCAATGTTTCGAGCTTTAACGAGATCATCTTCAGCCCTTCGGATTTACATACATTGTGCAAATTGTCCAAATACATATATGAATTTACCCTATGCTAGAGACTTTTAGATTCAATCGAAGTATTTCTACTCACTCAAAGTGTTTGTTTTCTGCGTAATTGTGCCATTGTGCCGTTCTTGTTTGCCATGTTGAGAGTGCCAGTGAGATATTGATGTTTTATTTTTATATGCGCTGGATTTTGAAGGGATGGGGAAGGAAGTAGGGACAGAAAGACATTGTCACTGAGGAATCGGTTCCTTTGAGGTGAAAGGAGCCGACAACGGAAAAAACGTGGGTAAGGTTCGGCCTGATTATCCTGTTAGGATTGTATAGACTGGGGTAATTAGGGAAAGGGAAGCTAAATTGTAGAAGAATATACTATATAGAAATGTTTGTTGTGTGGAGATGATTAAGAGAGATACTAATCTTGCTCGAAAAACTAGTTTTTCTTCTTGTTATTTATAAAAAATTCAATATACGGTGTTGCGTGACCGTTAGTCAATGATTATTCCGGACTGCGATCTGGTGTGACGTAGGTTATATTAATTATGTAATACTTATTTGAGAAAAAATAACATTAAATTGTATAAACGTGTGGTTATTAGTGTCCGTTAATCGATAATTTTTCAGAAATCGTGAGATGCGGTCTGGTGTGAAGTAGGTTTGAAAAACATTTTCATTACCGTGCCAACGTTTTGTCCTTTATTGCGATCACCTTCAGGACCTGGGATTTATAAACATTGTTTAAATTGTACAAATACATGCAGGATATGAAGATATAAATATATACAATGCTAAAATTTTAGTTAAAAAAGAATTTTTACAATGAGAGAAAATTTTAGATTAAAAAAAAAAACAATGAAATTATACAGCACTAGAAAATTTGAGACAAAAAAGAATTTATACAATGTTATAAAATTTTCGATTTAAAAAAAAGAATGAATTTATACAATGCTAGAAAAATTTAGATTAAAAATGAATGTACAGTGCTAGAAATTTTGGACTCAATCAAAATATTTGTACTCATTCAAAGTGTTTGTTTTCTGTGTAGATGTGTCATTCTTGGGTGTGGTGTTGAAGGATCCAGCGAGATATTGAATAGCCAATAAAGATCGAAACATTGGCAACATTTTAAGGCAAAGAAAACATTTTACCGAAACCTACATCACACCGCATCTCACGATTTCTGAATGAAGTTGTCTGTGATGTATTGACGATATATTTAAGTGATCGATATTGAATTTGATATTTGATAATGATATTAGCGTAGGTGCGATTGAGTTACATGCGTCTGTACTGTCAATGATGCTGCGTTTATCTCTGTTGATGTAAACCATTTCTAAAAGGTTATGTTAATATTTTATTTGTGCAATATTTTTGGATTGTTGCAATCGAAATTGTGTTGGTGTTCAAAATGTTGGGTAGCCAGAGCTGTAGAATTTTGTTTGGGTTTTTTTTTGCAATCATGTATATGTTGCTTTAAACTCTTCTTCAGGAAATCACGATCTCCGAATAATCATGAACTAACGGTTACTAAACACAACATAGTACAAATGATGCAACTTCACATGAGATGCAAGTTATTGATTTTGAAAATAATGTTAAACTGACAAAAATATAGACTAGCTTCTTATTATTAAACAATCATGATAAAAATACACTTAAAACGTTAATGGAGTAATAATAAAGGTTAAATAAATTCAATTGAAAAAAATATTTATTCATGAATAGCCGTTCAAAGCCCAAGGAATTAAAGACGGATACAGTTGTTCCTTTAGGATGCAATTGCTTTTGTTAAATTAGTGTGCATAAATATTGGCGAGACATAATTTTATTTGCTTCCTAATGAATTTCTTTAAATAAAACCTTTAGGTTTAGCATCAAATTTTACTAAGAAATTGGTATATTTTGTTTTTAACGTTACATCTCACAATTATAATTTTTGATACAGAATGTAACCACTTATGTGATACATGTTAAACCGGCACAAAGAACAAACTCAATTCACAATAATAATTGAATAAATAATAATTGAATAACTTGATCAAAAAATCCGCAACAGACTCAGTAGTGCCTGTGTGCCGGTTCAACATGAGTTCGCCAACTCGCAGACCGAACCCCATCACCGACCACTTATGTGATTGTTTATGTGTATCGAAAAAATGATCATTAGTCATTATTTAATCCTTTTATCTAAGGTTTCGGTCAAAATGAAAAATTTAGTGTCACGAGCGGTATTCGAACCCGCGACCTTCGGCTTGACAAGCCGCGGCTCTACTGTTTGAGCTATCGTAACTTCGATCAACTCGGACACGAATTCCCATCTCAACCCAATCTTTCGAATGTTCTCACCTTTTATCATTTTTTTCTCAAAAATTATGAATCAGCGGCGTATTTAGCCGAAGGTCGTGGGTTAGAATCCCGCTCGTAACACTAACTTTTTCATCTGAACCAAAACCTCACATAACAGAAGTTACAAAAACTATAAAAACAATAAAAATTCATTTATTCAAACTGGGTTAATATATATGATGATGATGGTGATGATATGTCAGGGTGTGTATACTGCGCCCTTTAAGAGCTATTGTATCCCCCGTTCTCTGCCTAAAGCACATCGGTGAGTCCTATTTCATCAAGGAATTTGATTAATAGGCCCGGTTTTATTGGTTGAAGCTCTTCTATGGTCACATTGTACATCCCAAAACACTTCCTCCTACGGGCTAATGTCGCTCCGCAGTTTGTTAGCAGATGTGTTGGTGTTTCCTCTGCTTCTTTGCAGAATCTGCATGTGCCATCCTGGATTATTCCCATTTTCTTTAGATGTCCATTTAGTCTACAGTGTCCAGTTAGGAATCCTGTTAGGATTCGCAGTCTATTCCTGCTTCCTTTGACACATTCCGTGATTTCTTTCTTTCCGAAATTGGTTAGAAAATTCTTGGATTGTTTATGTCCAATAAGTGAATTCCAGAGTTACCTTATTTTCTTTTTGTCCTTCTATCTGAGATGTTCATTGATAGTGTGGATTCCTATGCCACAGAAGGGTTCAGGTCCTATCAGCGGTGTAGCTGCCCCTTTCTTTGCAAGGGTATATATATATATATATATATAAACTCCTGCTCAAAATTAACGCACCACTTCAATATTTCACCATATGTTTTTCTCAGGTGTTTTTTGAACGTTATTTTTATTTTTAGTATTGTAGGTTATTAATAATAAAACATTACAAATGAAAATGAAAAGCAGAAAAGGACGGTAAACTTTATTAAAAAATATTCCATAAAAAAGACTGAAAAGGTCAAAAATTTTCATTTAAGTTCAAACACAAATTTAATTACTCAGTATCTGGTGTTGCCTCCCCTGGCTTTGATTACTGCATCCAGGCGTCTTCTCATGCTGTTGATGAGGTTTTTTACCCTTTCTTGTGGAATATTCTCCCATTCTTCCAATGCCGCTTGGCGCAGTTGCGAAAGGTTGCTAGGAGGTTGTATTCGGCTCCTAATCCTTTTTTTTAGCTGATCCCAGATATGCTCAATAGGGTTGAGGTCAGGACTACGAGCTGGCCATTCAATCCGCTCAATATTCTGTTCATTTAAAAATTCTTCCACCGATCTCGCACGGTGAGGTCTAGCGTTATCTTGCATGAATAAAAAGCCTTGTCCAATATTCCTAGCGAAAGGCACTACATGAGGTTGGAGGATCTCTTCCACATACCTTGGTGCATTTAGAGACCGTCCTGGAACAACGACTAACTCTGTGCGGGCCTCCATGCTGATACCTCCCCAGAACATGATGGAGCCTCCACCAAAGGCGACGCGAGGAATAATATTGCACTGAGCAAATCTTTCTCCACTTCGTCTCCATGTCCGAGCACGACCATCTGGAGAATTAAGAGCGATTCTAACTTCGTCAGAAAATAAAACTCTCTTCCAGGCATCAAAACTCCAGTTGAGGTGATCCCGGGCAAATCGCAGCCTGGCTACTCGGTGGTCTCTGGTCAGTAGTGGCCCTGAAGCAACCCGTCTACTGCTCAAGCCAAACTCATTCAGCCTTCTTCGAACAGTGGGAGCCGAAATTGAGACATTCCTGGTGCTTTGAAGGAGGCTACTCATTTCCGAACTTGTCACCTGCCTCGTTCTGAGGGCATGTAAGCGCAAAAATCGGTCATCCCTCTCGGTCGTTGCTCTTGGACGTCCTTGTCCAGGCCTCCGTGTGTTGCTGCCAGTTTCATTGAACCGTTGGAGAGTTCTTCCGATGGTGGTATGGTGACATCCAATTATTCTTGCAACTTGTCGCTGGCTGTAGCCCTCCTCAAGAAGAGTCATCGCTCTGACGGCTTCACGCTCACTCAAATGTCTTATGGGCGCCATAAGTTCTAAATTAAAGTTTAAACTTCCAAAAGAAATGGTGTCTGTTAAGCAGATGCAGTGAAACTGAGGAATAAACCAGGAGGAAACTCTTGTGTATCTTACCAAATCCATTTCAAAGCGGATTAACACGATTGTAAACAATTCTTGTTTACTTTTGTGGGATTGTGAAGCATAAAAAAGAGAATAAACATGAAGAGATTTAGCTGGATTTCTCTAAAAAGAATTTCTGTTTAAAAATTAAGGTGGTGCGTTAATTTTGAGCAGGAGTTTATATATATATATATATATGTATATGTATGTGTGTGTGTGTGTGTGTGTGTGTGTGTGTGTGTGTGTGTGTGTGAAAATGAAAATAACTATATTTACCTACGAAAATGGATACATGTGTATGAACGGTTTTCGTGTTAATGATGATCGGTTACCATCGTAGCCCGTCAGGTAGCATCATTGTTTGTTGTTAATGATATATTAACGCAAACATTTACGATATAATATGCAAGGAAAGTATTCCAGTTCTAAGAACTTTGATGATAAAGGATGAATAGGATAAACACCTTGCTGTTTGTCGAGGAAAAAACGATTGTTTGCAATTAGCCGGGTGACTCATGATTATACGTGTAGAATACTGTAAATTTGTAATGTAACGCACTGTAATACAGACTCATCAATATGTTATTAGTGGCTTTCCTTGTCTCTGATGATTACCCAATTCTGAGTGACAATATTGGAAGAGTCGGAGCAGTAAAAGTTCTCCGGCTAAGGCTTAACTGAGACAATTAATAGCTGGGGGGGGGGTTTCTGTTTGTTCTAGCCTAGGCTCACCCGGCCCGTCATCAATTACTCCTTTCAAAAACCGAGTCATTGAGGACAAAAAAATAACACATTCTTTTTCTTGAAGAATTTAATTGAATAGTTGTTGTCTTTCAATTCATTATTGTTACAATGTAATTGAGTATTGATTTTTTTAAAGAACATATGTTACGTGTTTACTGTTGGTTAACGTGTAATGGTTTCTTTATTTTATCATGTGATGGAAGTATTTATTGAACTTCACCTCTTTCTTCTAGGAGGGTGTCGTTAGCCGCAACGGTTTGAGCGTTGACACGGCGCTCATAATTGTAAGGTAAAATCCAGGGTTCGAATCCACCTACCTACAATCGAACCCGATATACCTACAAATGATTTGTTGTTTCAAAAACTCCGACACATCAGGGGTTGATATAACCTCTGATGTTGCGAATCCTTGTTTAAAAAACCATTTCTTCGGTTTACATTATTGCCTTTACGTATTTCCGGATCCAATGCCATTCTTTGAAACTTATAACCTTTTAATAAACTCCATCCCTTATCGAACGGTTATAACGTAAAAAAACTTTATTGGAATATGGTGTTTGTGACCGTTAGTCAATGAGCAATTCGGAGGTCGTGAGATGCGGTCTGGTGTGACTTGCACGATACTCCCAACACGACAGACAAGAATGACATATCTACACGAAAAACAAACACTTTGATCCCTGAAGACGATCTCGAAACGTTGGCACGATAAAGAAAATGATTTTCTAAAACTTACGTCACACCAAACCATATCTCACGATCTCCGAACAATCATTGACTAACGATCACTAAACACCACACATTATACCAAGTATTATTGGTTTAAAAAATATATTGTATCCACTAATAAAATTATGGAATTAAAACCGTTTATATTGTTATTTTTCGTAATCCCTTAATTAAAATTACGTGAGCAGAAAAATAATTATGTCTAACAAATTGTAAATATTCCTCATTTCATTTGTGAGCTGTTTAGATGCTATTAATATCGTATCAGATTTTGTCAGATATTTAATTGTATCCTAACACATTAATTTCATTTTTGCTTTTTACATAAATTATTAATTCAAAATAATTAGACTTTTTTCAATGACACATTCTTCGGTGATGGCAATTAAATTTTATTTTTAAAGACAATGGTATTAATGCCGGAAAGACGTTAAAAATTGATAAATTATATGTGGAAAGGATGAGGGTAATGGCGCAAGAAAAGTAAGTTTTTAATCCTTTGGACCTTTTTAAGCCTTCCTCAGAGCAGCTCAATGGCCCATTTAAACAAATGATTTTGACAGAGTTTAAAGTTAGAAATTCACTGTAAAGAGATTGGTGAAAATGTATTATTGTAATATTTCATTCGTAGTATGATCGAAAAACTTCCGGTACAATAATTTGTTTTTACATTTATTTATGTGCTTAAAATTTCAACACCCACCTGAGGAAGATATAGTAAAAGGACAAAAGCCAGCCATGGCTAAAAATATGCTTTTCTTTGACCTTTTCTCTGATACTTCAAACAAGTACGTTATCATTAGTCGATATTTGCATCAGTTATAAAATGGGTAAAGTAAGGCTTAGAGATCTAAAAGATTCTTTTCTAATAAAATTTAAATTTTTTTAAAAATTGACCACCAAGGAGGGAAAATACAAAAAAGGTGGGGTTGAGATGGGAAGTTAGTGTCAGAGTGGATCGAGGTCACGATAGCTCAAGTGGTAGAGCAGCGGCGTATCAAGCCGAAGGTCATGGGTTCGAATCCCGCTCCTGACACTGAATTTTTTATCTCTACCAATACCTTACATAAAGATTTATTGGTAACTCTCTCTTGGTGGAAACGCGTCCAAGGTAACTCAATGGGGTGTTCCTCACATTATTTCAAACACAAAAACTGTATGTCGAGCTTGACCAGGACCTTTAGATAATGACGGAATTTACCCAATTAAAAGTATATCAGTATCCAGTACTGGGACAGAAGAAAAACTATCAACAACAAAAAACCAGCGAGAAATTCTGCTCCAGGCTGTACAACCACATTGTCAAGCTGACGTAACGGCTGTATAATCTTTAAATACTGCTGATGTCAGGAGACTGTGCCATATACTTCACAATTTAAGAATTCTCTCCTTTTTGCCATCTCCGGGGCCGTTTCACTTTTCGCCGAGAATCAAATAGGTTACACGACATTTGAAAAATGGCAACAAGGGGGGGAAATTCAAAAGGTGGGTTGAGATGGGAAGTTAGTGGGCGAGTGGATCTAGGTCCACTATACGTCAAGTGGCAGAGTAGCGGCGAATCAAGCCGAAGGTTGTGTGTTCGAATCCCGCTGGTGACATTAATTTTTTATGTCAAACTAAAAATCTTAATTAACTGAAAAATAGTAATTGCTCAAGCGAACAACGAAAACTAGTGGAAGTAAATAATAATCTTTTTGTTCATGAATAAGACGATTCTTGAATTGATATATTTTGTTTATTACGCTTTTGTAGGGGCGATTAAAGCCGCAATGAAAATCAGTGTTTATCATTGCCTGTGTTAATCGTCATCTCTAGGCCTCATCAGGATTGCTTAATCCTGATCGGCCTCATCACAGGTTTTCCACCCTGCCCGAACAGGCGACAATAGGCTGCATGTAAATGTTTAAACACCCTCAGCACACTTTCCAGCCATTAGCAAATTGGTCAGTCAAATCGTCGTGATTAGTCCACTAGTGCCATTCCGCACAAATAGATATATTTTCCGCTGAAATGTGTTTCGAAAACAACACTGTTAACTGCAATTAAAAACTTGAGCGGATTTATAGCGTTTCCTTCCGAACTTTCAACTCGGAGAAAAATTACAGTTTGAAAGTGCTGTCATATTTTTTTTAATAAAGATTAAAGACTTGTTTAAAAAAATGATTGAACGAAATCGTCTGTTAAGATTGCTTTCCTCAAATATATAATATAAAAACATATAAAAACTATAATTAATTACCATAGGTAGACCGATGTCATACAACTTTATGATATATAACTCACTGAGAGGTCAGAAAAGTGGTCACCATGACAATTCTTCATTTAATGTGGTCTTACAACAATATTTGGTCAGTTTTAATATATTAGAGGTAAATAAAACGCATATAAAATCTTCTACTTGTGTTTACAATATTGGATTTTTTAAATAAATATTTGAATATTGTCCATCTGTTTTTTGTAAAGCTTCTACATCCCGGTGGTTTGACCTTCTTCATTTTACATTATTAATCTTTACTACTTATTTACATAAAATATTAGGTGAAACTAAGAAATAACTATAATTTTGCTCTTACCTTGTTGAAATTACCCCATACCTTGATTGTTATTTTTAACCTTTCAAATGGAAAAATACATAATGCAATTTTTATTAAGTTAATTTACGGCATTTCTATAATTAATTACGGATTTTAGTCGAGATGAAAAAAAAGTGATGATGAAGATCGGAACGTTATACGGCAAAGAAAATATCTTTCTAAAACCTACCTCACACCAGACCCACGATCTTCGAATAATCATGTAACACAACTAATTAATCTGTATGTAAGGTATTGATTGTGATAAAAAAAGTCACTGGCACGAACGGGATTCGAACCCACGACCTTCGGCCAGATCTGCCTCTGCTCTACCACCTGAGCTGTCGTGATCTCGAGCCACTCGGACATCAACTCCCCAACTCAACCTCACCTTACGAGTCTTCCCTCCTTTTGCCAGATTTCAAATGTCGTGCAATCGCTTTCTACAATAATTTTTTTAAGTTTTATCCTGCAATGAAAAATTCCTTACGTAAAAATGAACCCAAAACCCTATCAAAATAAGATTGATGTTGTTCCCCCTCATCTTATCGTCCAACTAGTTTGTAACCCCTTCCTTTTAAACTATTCGAAAAATTAATTTACAAAATTAATTATCTCTATTGCTATTTTAAACCAAATTTTACCAGACCATCAATCTTGCTTTCGAATTTATCAATCCACCACTCCTCAACCACAGATTTACAGATTTCATTATTTCATGTCTCGAGCAGAAATTGCACGCAACTGGAGTGTTTTTAGATGTTTCCCAGGCCTTCGGCAAAGTATGGTATGAGGAATTGTTATAAATTTAAATTATTTTTACCCCTGGTCTAATATCTGATCTGAATCAAACTTTAACGAGAGATTTTTCGCAGTGAACTGGTGTATGGAGGTAGGTAGGTGTATGGAGACTTCTGGGATGGAAGAAGTCCTTGCAGGTGTGCCACAAGGATCGATACTCGCTCGGATGTACACAATTTTTACTTCCCTCAGATGAGAATCTACTTACCGCCACATCCGAAGATGACACCGCCATTTTAACAAGACATCCGTCTTCTATACAAGCTTTACTTATGTTACAAAATCAAATGTCAAAATGGAGCAATTTTTGCCAAATAAAGATTAATCTTTCAATTCACAATATATCACCTTTACTCGTCGTTACTTGTCCTAGCATATACTTACACCATGAAGCTGTTCCTCAACCCGACAAAGTTAACTATTTACGATTTAGAATTTGTTAGTAGAATAACTTGGAATTAATAAAGTCTCAGCAAATGATTAAAAATGCTTCATTATTTTCACAACCGACGATCAAAATTACAATTAAAATAAAAACTTTCGACGTACACACACCTACTCAAACTATTTTGATGTATGGGTAGAGATCTTCACTCTTTTCATCCAAACATATTACAGATGTTTTCATAGGTAAAATAAAATTTCCCCATTCTCCACAGTTACCACGTAAACGTCTGAAAAGAATATGGACAGGAGACCTCTTAATTGAGTAATATCATTTTATTAATCCAGAGCGGCCTGGCGGTAGCTTTTTCTAGAATACCACTATTGCCATAGACATAAATTATCCAATCTGCTGTTTTATATAATACATGTACTGTTTTAGGTAAATGGTAAACTTTTTCGAAGAAAAAACCACACAGCGCAGAGAGCCACTTTTTGCCTATCAGTTTCTCCAACGCTGAAGATGGCAAAATTCCGAAACACTCCTCCCTAGTTTTTTCTAAATATTTTTAATGACGTATTATTATAACTTGTAACAACGCTTACATATGTGGTTCAAATGTGTAAATGGGATTAAATAAATGAAAATGCTCTTTTTTTTTTATAGAGAAATGAATGCTATCGCAGTCACTGTCAAAAACATTGCCCAATCCTATTATTCGATTATCATTGATTCATAGTTGTTATTGTAATGTATATTATATTGAGGATTAAAAAGCTTAAATTTATAAAAACTATTTTCACTATTATTTACTATAATTTGTTCCAAAATGGAACTTCTACATAAATGAATATTTTTGCACTTTATGCAGACTAAATTTTATTGCATGGTTTTTAAATGCAAATAGTCTAGCTCTAAGATTATTTTACGTTTTTATTGCCAGACATTATTCTTATTAGTATAAGTTAAGAAGACCTTTATACGTTTCTACCTTCGGAAGGTTTTGTGAATGCACAGATAAAACAAAACTCTTCGACATTCAAAGTACTTTGAGAGTGCTTTGTTAACTATGCACGTGTGTTTCATAAGGTTGTGTTTTTATATTTCATTGTTGATATATAATTCACATTATTGGCAGGTGATAAGATGAATGTTGATACGTTATTAAAGGACGTAGTATTCATTACGTTATTAATGGATATAGAAGGATCACATAAAAAATAATAAAGTTTTTTTAAAATCGTTAAACTAATCTCGAACAAAAACGAAAGATATAAAAAAGCCGTCTCACAACTTCGACCTTGGTATTAAGCCGTTAAAGTTTTTACGGTTCTGAGCGGAGAGGGTTTGGTCTCATGAAGAATTTCATCAAGTTAATCGAAGAAGATCCACGTTGAGCTGTTGAACCTTGAGTTGTCATCAACGTTTATGTAACCTTGGGTCAATTTACACATTGAAAACGAAAACGTGTGCATCGGCCAAAAACATGTTTCGACCTTTCTTCGGTATTCTAAGGTCTGACATTTCGATGTACTTTTACTACCAGTGATGGATGTTTAGAAAGTAATAAAAAACGATAGTATAAATTAAATTGGCCATTAGGTGGGATGTTGTACACAAATTAATGCTCATGCTATTTATGAAGCATTAACAAAATATAGAACATTAAAAATATAGAAGAGTTCCCTTCGAATTCCTGTAATGAACAATGTACAACGGTCAGAATATTTTTAAAATTGAACACCATAATCTTGAAAAATGGCAAAAAGGAGGGAAAATTAAAAAAAAAGTGAGGTTGGGATGGGAAGTTAGTGTTCGAGTGGATCGATAGCTCAAGTGGTGGAACAGCGCCGTATTTCGTGGTTTCGAACCCCCCTTGTGACACTGATTTTTGTTATCTTAAACAAAACCCTAATTAATTGAAAACTATCATCTATTGTAAAATATACTGAGAAATAATTACAGCCACGTCTAATGAATCTCTTCTAACAAACTTATCTTTAATAGGGCTCTTACCTCCGGATCGGACGATCGCGATCACACCTCTTGACACTAAACACGCTGTTAAAGAAAGATGGCAGCATCAGTGGGCGGGGTCGTCGGAGAGACTCTTGCGAGTCAAGAGCACGACTGGTAGATAGCTCTCAGAGAGCCTGAGCAGGAGTGGAGGGATGGACCTCACCCGACTTAGGATTGGCCTTACGCGGTTGACACATGGACACCTGCTTTTGGGCCAAAGCCCGCTCATATGCCCCCTATGCAGAGAAAGGTTGCTCGATGTGTCCCACATACTGTAAACAGTATATATTTTGGCCTGCTAGCCCTTTGCGGGCGGCATACGACCCGATGCACAATGCGGGCCCGACCATTCGGAGTGGACAAGATAGGGAGCGAGGTTGTCTTTGGTCCTTAGGGCCAGGGGCACCTCTACACTGATGCTGTGTCGTATGCGGAGGTGCGTCAGCTCTCATCTTGAGAATCAAAACGTCCGATTAATCCGGTGCGGACGCTAAAGATCCTCTTTTCTTGTTGACGATGAGTACTCAGGAACGATTGTCTGAGTGCATGTATTTATTAGCGTGAATTGCGAGGGTTGAGGGTGAAATATAACATCATCATCGCTCCTCAAACTTTGAGAGTCTGTGTTTGGGGTCGATGGCGGAATATTTATAAAAGTACCCTATCGACCTCAATCTAGTTTAGTTGAAGTAAAGGACGGTGGAGGAATATCACTACTCAACCTACCAAACGGAATGTGTGTACTGTATGGATGAATTTATGTGTATGGGTGTATTTATTTGTATAAATGTAGTGCTTGGAAGGGTATATAGTATATAAACTTAGTTGTAGTTTGAAATGATCTAGATGTCGGAAGCCCAAGTAAAAAAAACTTTCAAACTTATTCACAGAAGTCTAGATGACGTAAGAGTTTATTTTATAAAAACAAGACTTATAAACTTTTCAAAATGTTAACGGTTCCTTAGTCATTGATGCCACAATTAATAAATAATTAGTTATTATACAATTTTAACAATATATGTAAAAAATATAATAACTCTGGCCTTTGATAGGATGTAGAATTCTGGACTTCTATTTAAAACTAAAGAAGAACTGCTTTTACTTACTGACTTGCCGAATCTAATCTGTTAAATGGAAATTATTGTATTAATAAGATAGCCTCGCTTGGTTTTGTAGGAGGCTTTTCTTTATCTGTGCTAAATAATCATGTTACAAAACGTTTGAAACATATGAAATTGGATCCTAAAAAGTCTACCCTACATTCATGCATCGCAGAAGGTTAGAAACGATATCGTTAGTCATAGATGGAACTCGGGTACATCAAATCCGATCCGCCAAATATTAAGATTTTACCCTCGCTATTTTCGAAACATATGAGAGATCTGATAAATGAGGCAACTTATGAACTTATGAACTCATGAAATGACTTATGAGGCGAACTCGTCTTCTAATGGGCTTTCTTGACAAGAGTCAGTTACTTCAACAAAAGGCTGTATACCCATCACTTCTCCGCCTATTTGGCAGTAAGCATCACTTTTCCTGGGTTTGGAAGTGATTGCCAATTAAAAAGACTCTAAGACCACCAAAAACCGAGTTCTGCGGATTTTCACGAATGCGCGTTGGTATATTCGGAACTGTGAACTAAACATACAATAAGTCGCCGAAGTGGTGTAAAAGCACGTGCAATTCCATCAACTCATAACTCAGCCACTGAATACCAGTTTCACTGATTTTGTGCAGTCGCTCCCACCGACGCGTCAGTCGGAAAAGACTGAAAGGGAGACATCATGCTGATTTTACTGTGAAAACAAATTTAGTTAAAAAAAAAAATTGGAGACTGCCCCTGGGTTGTAACCTCTTCACACGTGTCATGTCAATTAGCGTTAATGGTACTGTTTATATTGCCCATTATTTGCCAAACTATTTACTGCCAATAAAAAAGGAAAAGATACCAAACGTATGTTGGTATACACGTACTAATACATGTATGTGGAAATCTACCGACGCTGCACGAAGTTGCTTTGAAGAATTCCGAAATGGAGACATGAACATTAAGCGTAAAGTTAGATCAACCGGTCCACTATCTGTTGTTAATGTTGTTTTGAAGCAGTCGCTCTTCAAACTCTCACAAGGCACAGCAATTGAATTACTAAATTAAACTGCACTTCGACACAGGCTGCAAATGCATCCCTAGCTACAGACCACACCTCGTTATTCATTTTTTTAAAGGTTCCCCAATTAATCATAATTACAACAACAATAAGGTTATAATCTACATTAGGTATATTTACATTTAAAAAAAATTGCATTAAAACGAGATAATAATTTAATGTGATTTCTCAAACTTATAATTCATTAAATGTTCAATATTGTTTTAACGGTGATGACATGTTTGGTGACTTAAAATGCTAGTTTCTTCAAATATAGGCAAATTTGTTTTTTAATTTTACATATTTAAAAACCTAATCAAAATGAAAGTAGAGAAAACATTTTTATAAATTGTTAATCAAACATCCTAATTCTTAAATTAGGGATTTACATTTTTTTGACTTACTATGAATGTATTATCTCTTTGCAGTAAATTTTGTGATATGATTAGGTGAACAACAATTTTCTTGTTTGAGTGTGTGTAGAGATTAGTAACCGTTAATCAATAATTATTCAGATATCGTGAGATGCGGTCTGATATGATGTAGGTTTCAGAAAAACATTTTCTTTATCGTGCCAACGTTTCTACCTTTATTGAGATCATCTTCAGGGCCTGGGATTTACAAACATTGAAATTCTGGTGTTTAGCTGTGTTAATGTGACATTTGTGAAGTTGAAATTGTTTTAGATCTGAACAGGAAACACCTTGTGTTGTCTGCATTTGATCAGAAAAGTTCTGTGATGCGAGTTTCTTTTCTTTGTTGGATATTCTGTACATTATAATGTTTGTAAATTCTGAAACCTACATCACACCAGACCGCATCTCACGATATCTGAACAATTGTGTATAGAACCCAGGAGACATCAAAACTTACCTCCGATAGACTCGGTCACACCATAAGAAATTTACAAATAGACTTGAATCCTTGCTCCTCATATGGATAATCAAGGTAGAAGAAACCACTAAAAACTACATTGTTTTTAGCCTGCATAAAAAACTACTTTCTTTACATTTAAATAGCCACCCATTCCATTTGCGGTCTACATATTATTCCTCGCACTATACCACGACAAATGTAAACATAGTGCAGGATTCAGTCTGTTTAGACTACTTGATAAGTGGTACAAACTTACCTTTATCCCCCCCCAAAAAAAAAAAAAAAAAAAAAATGCTAGCCCCCTTATGCGTAAATGAACTTTACGGTTTACGTTACAATCTTAACCGACTACAAACCCTGCAACGTAAAATTTTTCGAAAAAAAATTTACAAGGGATACCAGGACCAGGAGGAGTTCCTCCCGCTGTATAGCTTATTGCACTTTATCCCTTACTCCATTCTTGGGGGCTCGCGACACGAGCGTGAATTTGATCCCACGGTGTGCAACTGTCATCAAAAAAATTAATTTTTGAAGGGGGTTTGGGACACAAATGCAGGATCGCTGAGATTGATCCCGCCCATTTCATTGGTGGTGAGTGCCGTGTGGCCACCAGTCCCCTGTGGCGTCAGAAAAAAGCCCAGAGGCGATGGTGGGGATCGAACCCACGACCGCGCGATCTACTAGCCGAGATTCTAATCAAACAATAGTTAACGCTGCCTTCTATATCTCTAACTATTCAAATTCATATCTGACCTTGCCAAATTCCATTACCAAAATTTTCATTCTAACTTTCCTGATCATCCTTATCGGCGAATTTACATCCACAACATTACCTACAAATCCTTGTCGGAGACTGAAACAACGTGGGCCACGACAACTTAGCAGCCTATAGTTGCCAGGCGGTTTCTAATGGTTCCTTTTGTATGGCTTTGTGTGCACGTTCAAAGAATATACTTATTGTTTCAATATTTTTGCTTGTTGCATATTTAAAGTGCAGTTGTAAATAAATAAATGAATTTAGTAAATAGCTAAAATGCTCCATTGGAATAGTATATCATCTTAATTAAGGAATAGGGTGAAAATATGAATAACATTTTTATTAATTATTATTTTATTACAAAACAAAAACAAATATTCAAATTACATTTACAGAAAGAACGAAATTGGTTTAATAATACAATTGAGTGATGTGAATGCTTTTTTTCCATAGCTTTTAACTGTTAATGTTTTTCTCAATCTAACAAAAAAAAAATAAAAACTACAGAAGTATTTTCTTTGAAACAGTTAAAACGCAATTCAGTATGCGTGAATAAAATTACATGCTCTTTGTTCGAAAAATATCGCTCTACAATTTACTTTATTAAATACACTTTTTAAAACAATTTATGCCTCGAAAAGTGGAAAGAATAATTGAACAATTGGAGTACCCAGGAACTTTGTCCCTAATTTTCTTTTTACAATTAATAAAGGCTGGGGTGAAATTTTTTTGAAGATTTGAAACGATTCGGTCATTGTTCAGTGTTTATATATATTAGTTTTAATATCAATAGTATTCTAAGAATTGAATTTTATTATCACAAGTGGCACGAAGTCTTCGATCGAAAACCTCGCAGAGCTTAAAAAAAAGCACACAAATAAAACGACAGGCTATGTACAAAAAGAATATTTACAATCTACACTTATGATATAGATAAATTCATTTTTTATTGTACGAAACTTTTTTTTTTAATTTTGTTTTTTTTTGTTTTCGTGCTTAGCTATTGCTTCTAAAACACTTACCCGTTTATACAAGAAAATATATGCACATGTCCAATTTTTTTTACATAAAATAAATATATTCCTTTATAATTTACACTATGAGGCTGTTAACAAAAAAATACATAGAGCTTCGTTTTGGTAACTACATTTAAAAGGAAAACTATAAGTATATATATGTATATATTTAAAAAAGTTTTTATTTTTTAAATTAACATTAGAAACTATTGATGTAAACATGATAGAATCTCGCGCTCTCTTTTTTTCTAAATACTGTTCATGACTAGAACAACTTTAACATTCATGCCCGACGTTTTAAAAATTATTTTTCGGTTTACAATACATTACTTATAATTATATGAAAATTCAAGGTAAAAAATCAAAATTTTGAATAACAGTTAAAAATATAGGCCAGATATAAAATATATCCCCAGGCCTTCGTTTAATGCCGCGTTTTGGTCCTTGATTTATTTTCAAATCGGGTGCTCCTGTGGTTACCTGTTTTCAGTCTTTTTTTCGGTTGACATGGTAACTAATCCGCCGTAAAGACGGAAGGCGGTATTAAAATACAATAATTTTTCAAAAACTCTTCTCTAGGCCTTTGCTGGGATCGGTGGAACGGCATCAGGGAAATAATCGTACAAATTAAGCTCTGATCAATTGATCGCGTTTCACTTTTGAACGTTCCGAATTCCCGAGGGCACTGTTACCGACGGACAAGGGAAACCAGCCGCTACCACTGCATCCTTAATGATTACTTTCATTCCAAAACAAATTGTTCGGTAATTAATTACTATTATAATCTATGATAAATCGTAAATCACAAGCTGATTATCTAAGATAAGATGAGTAAAACGATGAACGCTTTTTTCGTAAAAAAATCAACAACAAAAACTACTAAATTATTATGAATTACCACTTTTACCGACCAGAAACATCTTCTGAATGATTTGATGATTATTCAACACTTCCACGTTAAAGAAGCTTTTTTCATTAAATTAATGATAAAACATATTAAAACACCGTGCTTTGTAAAATTTATGCTAAATATGCAATATTAAGAAAATCGCTTTGTATTACGTATGCCATGGGAAAAACGTAAATACGGAAATTGATTAAATTTCTTTATTTTGTTGTTGTTAAGCGTCCGTGGTTAAAAAAAGTGAATATGACAAAAAT
Source organism: Cimex hemipterus (assembly GCA_039619505.1). Classification (NCBI taxonomy): domain Eukaryota; kingdom Metazoa; phylum Arthropoda; class Insecta; order Hemiptera; family Cimicidae; genus Cimex; species Cimex hemipterus. Next base: position 10,647,487 of record CM077106.1, on the reverse strand, counting down.
CATTGATTTTAATGGGAAGAAATTAATAATGACGAAATGGAAAGTCGCAATAAAACATACTCTACATTATGTATTCGACATGATACAGATTTCAGGAAATCAACTGTAAGATGTAGTCGAGTGAATTGGAAAGATAATTGTACGCAATTATATTGATTTCGAATCATGAGCAGCTTAAAAGTATACATTTTGAATGATTTAGAAGTTAAAGGTTTGACCGGCCTGCGAGATCCGTTTTCCCGATTTTTGAGTGATAATGGCCGTGAGAAACAATGACGATTTATCTCGATAGACGAGAAACTTCAACATGAGAAGATTATGAAATATTAAATGAATTTACCAAACTAATTGATGTAATACAATATTGTTTGTTTGAAAGTCATTCAATACCTCCCAAATACAAAGACGAGTATTTAGTTACATGCTCCTGTTTAATAGAATTGAGTGGACCAGTGGAAATATGTAATGGAGAAAAGTAGGGCATTACTTGCTAAATATGAAAGTACGTAATTTATGCCGTGATTCAAAATCTTATTAAAAAAATTCGTCCTTTCAGCAACGCCATATTGCTGGACGAGTTCATTGTTACGAGTAATATATTTCCCCCTCTCTTGAAAATTTATTTATTTGGATAAAGCGGTGTTTTTGTTTACCTGCTTTTACAGGTGCGCTGTCTGAGCGTTATGCGGGAGGGGTCAATATCTACTGGATTATTTATTAGAGCCGTTGCCCCAGGGACATTTTTCCACTGCAGTTTTCATAAGATTGTGAAAGTTCAAAGTTGGAGAAAACTGGAAGCAGACCGGGCATCCCGAACATCCTGGAAATCGATATCGTTCTATCCGCTAGTTATTTAACCGGGCCTATGGTGGTGCGTTCTTACGTCCAGCTAAGGCCAGGAAGACGTGATATTCAAAACGCAATACATACGGTTGTAGAATTTTATACTTAAAAAAATTTCCTACGAAATAGTTAATACTTAACAAAATAGTAATTTTATTTTGCTTACTAATAGAAATCACATGTTTGACTATGAATCATGTTTTAACTGGCTAGAAAGAAAGACTGTTTTCAGCTTTTATCTTTCGATTTTTTTTGTAAATAAATATAAGCCTTTAGTTCCAGCAGGTTTATTTGCATGGAAAGCTTTTCAATCTGCTGGAACTAAAGGCTTATATTTATTTAGAAAAAACACCATCACGGAGTTTCACAGCAAAACGGTGCCGTACTCAACAACATTTTTCGATTTTCTATTAATTAATGCTGATTAATCCAAGTCCTAAAAGTTCTTCGATTATAAAATAATGGTAAAAGTTATGATGTTGGGATACATCAAATTATTGTTGCTAATAAATAAAAACGTAAAGCACATACAATTTTTTTTTGTTGAAACGGGGCGGGCTATTATTTAAAGTGACCATAATTAAAAACTTTTTTTTAAATTTATACTAAACGCCATTATCAAGAGGTTTTGTTAAGCATGTTTATCCATGAGAGATTTCAAAAAGTTGAAATAGAACTTATTAAAAAAATTATTAAGAAACTACGAAGTCAAAGGTTTACTTGTACTATGTTTAATTTTTTGATAAAATATATATTTCTATTGTGTACGATAGATCTGGTAAATCTGATGTATTTTACTTTTGGGTTTAAATAAATGTTAGAAACGGACCAAATGCAATTTTCTTATTTGTCGGGACGGCTAAAAAATAGATATTTTCTAGAATATATAGTTTTAGTAGAAAGACCAACTTTTATCAGTCTTTAACAGGTTTAAGAGTTGTTTCGTAAGCTCTTTTTGCAAAGAAGAGTGCCTTAAGCGGATAGTGCTTGATTTTTTTTTGTCGTGAGGATTAGCGAATTCCGTCGTGAGCTGACAAAATGAATTAACAAGCTTTTTAAGCTCGAATTTCTAAGTAGGAAATTGATTTTAATTTGAGCTATATAAAGCCGTCGAGGTGAATCGAAAGATTAGCCAGGGGTTTAACTGTTAATCCTCGAGGGTCAGTCACGTGCGCCGTGGTTTTTTCCCCATCAGTTCTCCCTACAAATTGGCATTGTTGTCGGTCATATTTACCGGGAAATTTATTTGCTCATTAATGTGTATGTTGCGTGAATTCTATGCTCTATTTTTCTATTCAGACGCATACTAATTTGATTGTGAATTGCGATTGTATTTACCTAGCAGTTAGCTCGCCGATTTTGTTTATTTTACAAAAAGGAACTTCTTTTAAATAAGCCAACTTTAGCATGAAGTAGAAGTTAAATCTCAATTGCGACTTATTTTTTAAATATTTTTCTACTGTTTCTCTTCCCTCACTGGGTTCCATCCGTCTTGCTCCTTCGTGGCGTTGTCGCAGTAATTTGGATTTAAAACGTACATAACACCACGTCAATTTAGACTTCAAAATCGGCCTTAATATAATCACATACCGACTCTTTTCATTCAAAAGTGAAATAAGACGTTCGAAATTCTCTATATGACGGTCGGGGACAGAAAGGATAATGTATATCTTACTGGCAACAGGCCTGGGAATGGGTTGCCGAATATTTTTACAGCACACTGAGGGATAAGAATCGGACTGGATTTTGTAGAAAAGTTTTCGATTTGAACCGAGTTCTCACTAGTTGGCAGTCTCTTCCCTTAGTGGCTCGTGCTGGTATCACAGGAATGACTCGTGCCCGGCTTGCTTTAGCTCAGAGACCTGCATCAAGTCGCAGGTGGGTTCGTCTTCGATTGCCGGCGGGGGCACCGGGTCACCGTACTGCGACTGGTAGAACTCCTCCCTCATCATGTGATTCAACGAGCCGCACCTGACGAAAAACTCTCTTATTATTCTGTCTCAACATCATACGTTTTTGATAAAACATGTATCTTGGCATAATAAATAAATATAGTAAATATTTATTTTGTCATTTCGAAAATGTCGCGAAATTTACTTGATTGCAAAACTATTTATATAATAAACAAGAAGAACGTTATCTTTTTGAAAAAAAACTTATAAAACGTCCATTCTGCGATGATTTTAAAGTCAAAATATTTGTTCAATTATAATTCTGTTTGTCATTGCAAAAAATATTTTATCCTTGTATATCCTTTTCTAAGTCCTGTATTATAATTTAACGCTAAGCCCTATACTCGAATGATAAAGATTTGTCATTTTTCTTGTTAACTTAAAATTATTTGACTTCATTGAACTGAAACTAATATTTTACTTAAAGCTAAATTCGGCCAGTGTAGACGTTCCATTTTATGAATAAGTTCATGATATTTCGTGGTCCGATTGACGAAATCACTTCTTTCAATTGATCTTTAAGTAAGGTATTAGTTGAATAGAAAAAGTTAGTGTCATGAGCGGGATTCGAACTCAAGACCTTCGGCTAAATAGAGGCGATAGCCGAGTGGTTAGCGTGAGAGACTCTCGGCCCGTAGACCCCGCGGTCATGGGTTCGATTCCCGCCGTCGCCTCTGGCCTTTTTTTCACGACACCCTTCCCCCCCAAACGAATACGCAATTCAATAAATTATTGTCTTTGGCTAGTATGCAAAGTACATAAAGGCATAAAAAAATCCAATACGTTACATAAATATTAATTACTTTTATGAATAAGACTTGATGTTCATGTCTTTGATAAATATGAACTATTTAACGCAAGTTTTTTTATGCAATGAATGTCATTAATTTATTTAAAAATGTTCAATTTTAATTACCTAAAATAGAGGATTTGCTGGAAGGGCCGTCGGAAATCCCGGTTGAGGGTGGCGTAGATGACCGGGTTGAGGAGAGAGTTGGCGTATCCCAGCCAGAGGAATAAGGACGAAAGGGTGCTCGGGATGGCGTCCTGGTCCTGGAGGAACGGCCTGACTATTGCCAGAACGAAGAACGGCAACCAGCAGATGGTGAAAGCCGACATGATTATGCCGAGGGTCGTAGATGCTTTTCGCTCCTTGGCCAGCTGAAACCGCAGCTTTCTGCTGGGCGCACTGGTCTGTACGCCATGCCGCCTCCGCGTCCGACCGCTCGACAGCATCGGACACTGCGACTCACTGCTCACCCTCGTCATCCCGACCACACTGCCGCTGCACTGCACAATCAGAAAAGAAAAGCCAATTAACAAAAGAAAAACAACGTCATATATTTGTAGTTAAATTAAATCATTTTTACTGATGACAACTTGGAAGTAAAACTATGACATAATTTATGGTGTGATATATGAAAATTCTTTTCTTTTACAGTTACGAATACAGACAATAAATATTTTTCCAATGATCAAAAAATTAAATCTAAATATATAATAAGATTGCAAGGCCGATATAGTAGAACATCTTACAATTCATAGTTAGATTGAAAATTCCGCAATGCCTACAACCCATCATCTTAATAATTCAATTGCAAATACGTAAGAGAAATAATAAAAAAAACATGGTTTTATGTGGTGTCTGTACCAATGTGTCATACTTACATTTTTAACTTTCTTTGTGAAAATTATGTCCAATTGAAAAACAATTGTTCAATCTTTTTACCAATTTAATTTGAAGTTTTTTAAATGTCTTTGTCTTGGGACATATTAGCCAAAAGTGATAATCGGGTGGGAATTGAACCTAAGACCGACAGTCAATGAGTAGCTGAGATGCTTGACGTCCGTTCCATTCAGCCACAATTCCTCCCCCCCCTTTTTAATGAGTGCTTAACGTATAGTTGTGATTGCTATAAACATAACGTATATTGCTAAGACATAATACATCATCCTCAAATCTTTCCTAACAGTCCGGAACGTCAACCTAAGGCACTCTAAATCGTATATTTTTCCCATTTTCGCCGGCTTCCTCAAGAGAAGCACACTTAGTCTTTTACTTTAATCCGACTTTACAGCTGATTTTCCATTGTATTCCGACACCTTGTCCTCTCCTCAAAGATCGATCCTGTTACTATCCGAAACCAACAATAACTTCATATGCTTGAACTCTGGTTTCGTCAGTAGAGAATCGAGATAAACAATCCAAACTTTAATAATTAATTAATAATAATAAATTCACTGTTTTCGTAGTCCACTTGACCAATTAATATATTAAAATTAATTAAGTTTTTTAGTTGAGATAAAAAAAGTCAATGGTCAATGTCGTGTAATCGGATTGGATTCTCGACGACGAATGAAATGGCCATGGGTAGCTTTAGTGAAGTATACTTAATTTAAAATCATTAAATTCACTAATTTTGTGATCCGCTTGAACAATTAATATATTACAATTAATTAAGTTAAGGACGGAAAATTCAAAAGGTGGGGTTCAGATGGGATGTTGGTGTCCGAGTAGACGGACCCAAAAAATCTTGGGCTTTATAGGACTACAGACAAAATACTTAGGTGGAATTCCTATAAAAGACTAAAACTAATTGACGACAAAACACTAGCATAATTGCTTCAATTTGTACCTACGTACTCGGAACTGCCAAGCGTTCCAATATTAACCAAATTCAATTACTACATTACAAAACCACCGTTGTTGATACTCCATTCTTCTTTACCAGTCAAACTTTCTTCCCCGATCTCAACATAACCTACGTTTCAAATCTGGCCAATCCTGCCACAATAAACTTCAAACTATCCTCTCATGACACCTATTGATTCGCAACCTGTCCAGCTCAACCTTCCAATCCTCATAGACGATTGAAGCGCAGATGGCATTGCAACCATCTGAGTTTGTAATTTCGGCAACTCCTGGAACTGTTGTAGGCTTCACGCCATAATGGCCAATTACTGCCCTTACTCTGGAGGATGGCCTTTCGCACCAATCATGCGAGACATGTAAATAAACGTACAACATTGAGTATTTGCAGTTATATGTATATAGTAAGTAACATAAATTTTGCTTGTATAAGTGTAAAAGTGTACGTACTAGAATGATAAATAGGTAGTATTTTTAAATTAAAACTAATTAAGAAAAAAGGGTATAATTAGAATAGTAATTGATCAATAGATAATTATGGAAGTAACAATTTATAATATTAAAAATAAGTTTTTTACAAATTTAATAATTCATTGTCGTTATCATGATAATGACGAGTTAAACGGACGAATAATAAATTTTAAATACCTCTCCGCTTTGTTTCTCATTCCTATCCTGCCCAACAATCGATGTTTTATGAAAATAATGGTTGCCTGGGATTTACACAAACAGAGCTGTGACAAACATTTAAAGCGGGTTTTGTTTCGAAAAGACCAGCAACGGCCGCAAACAATGGAAAGCTAGAAATGGGCGAATCGATTATTTAGCTCGGCTAACTTCTGAAGATTGCTCCGGGCCAATGGCAGACCCTATCTTTTGAGACTTTGCCGACTGGTAACAGCATATGGAATCAATTTAAACTAAAAACTGACTTAGCTGGTTACTGTGAAAAAAGTCTCTTAAAGATAGTTTATTTTTAGTTTGATTATTAATTCCACTATTCCGTTTCTTTATTAATTATTTCGTGGAGATATCCAAACTTATAATGCCACATTTACAATAGTTTTGCGATTTCCTGTAATTGTAAATTTATAAAATTTACAAATAATTCGATTTGTTATTACAATACATTTATCTAATACATGTAATATGAGACTAATCTATTTTGTTAATGTTGTTTTTCTAATATAATGTGCCTGAATGCCTAGATAAATACAGAGAATTTCCAAGAAGTGTTAGATAATCTTTAAACCATGTGTGTAACGCATATTGCGCGGTGCAGATTATCTTTAATGAGCTTAAAACCTCCATTCTCTCCCCGGTGCTCGATTTAATTGCAACGCTGCGTTAAACCTTGTTTTAAATCCGCAACTGTGCCAGACGTTGCGACGGCAAAAGCTGCGAATAAATAAAGCTATTTAATGCATCCTGCCATGTTATCCATAACGGTTGAGAGAGTGTATCGACCGAGGCTTGTATATTCAACGAGCTTTGAGCATCGGCCGTGTACAGGTCTGATTAAGCAAAGTGCCATCGGCAGACCGACGTCCGCCTAATTTTTAATCACTCATTAATCCCAGTTGTCACTAACCGATTATTTACATGACAAAAGTTTTACTTTATCGTCTACTTTTAAAAGTATTGCTGTAGTAAATACTGATTTCGATAAGGTTTCCAAGAATTTGTTGCTAATAGAATACAATAATGCAATGTTTTTCTAATTTTTTAGCTATAAATTTATTTACTTATTTTAGATTAAATTGATTCATAATTAATTTTATCTTTATTTGCACAATATCATCGCTCCTTGTCAGACGCCGTCTCGAGACGAAACTCCTATTTCCGTGTTCAATTTTATCAATGCATAATAATATTGGTAGTGAGATATTAATCTTGCTCGAAAAACTATGCTTTTGCTCCTCTTATTTATAAAAAATTCAATGTGTTGTGTTCGGTGACTGTTAGCCAATGATTATTTGCGGATCGTGGAGTGCGGTATGGTGTGAAGTAGGTTTTCGAAAAACATTTTCTATACCGTGCCAACGTTTCGTCCTTTATTGAGATCACCTTCAGGACCTGGGATTTATAAACATTGTTTAAATTATACAAATATATGCAGGATATGAAAATATAATGCAATGCTAAAACATTTTAGATAAAACAAACAATTTATACAATGCTAGAACATTTTAGATTTTAAAAAAGAATGAATTTATACAATGTTAGAAAAAAATGAATTTATACAAATCAACATATTTGTACTCATTCAAAGTGTTTGTTTTCTTTGCAGATGTTTCATTCTTGTGTGTCGTGTTGAGCATGCCAAGGAGATATTGATGTTTTATGATTATATACTTTGGATTTTTAAGAAGTGGGGAAGGACGCAGGGATAGAAAGACATTTTTGGGACAATGGGAAAAAAACGTGTGTTAGAGTTCGGCCTGATTATTGTATTCTATAGACGGAGATAATTAAAGAAAGGATATTTTTGAAGAATAGACTATGCAGAATTTCTTTTTAACGAGAGTGCGTAACAGCAGAGGTCATATAAACCCTCAGCGTGGCGTGTTTTTGAAAAAAAGCCCATCTGTAAGTATGTCGGGTTCGAATGCAGGGTCGCTGGATTCGAACCCGGGACCTTTACCTTACAGTGATGAGCGCCGTGTCAAAGACACAACCATGCGGCCACCGACGCCCCCTCTATGTAGAAATGTTATATGTTTTGTGCGATGTGATGATGATATATGTATGTTATCGATATTGAATTTGATTAATAATATCGTAGCTGTGATTGAGTTTACTTTACTTTTTTTCTGTAATTTTTTTTAATTCTAAAATTTTGTAAGAATGTATGAATTCTTTTTTTTTAAATTTAAACAATGTTTATGAATCCTTGGCTCTGAATATGATCTCAATAAAGATCGAAACGTTGGCATGATAAAGAAAGTGTTTTTTTAAAAACCTACGTCACACCAGATCGCATCTCACGATCTCCAAATAGATAAAATTCAGTGATGAATTAAAATAAAAACAATAAGAGCTTTTTTATATAATTGTATCCAGCTACATACATTAAATCCTATCCTCCTCATGAAAGCATAATTGATTTACTTTGGTCTCGAGTGCTTTTCCAAAAGATTAGTGTTTGTTTTACTCTTACTACTAGTAATATTACGAGCCATTTAAATATTGGAAAATCAAACTGGATCCAGAGAGGCATGTAAAATCGACTTCAGTGAGGGAATGGTGTATTCGTGACCTCAGCGAGCAAACCCCGAAAACAACTTCGAAATTTGAAATTTTAATTTTTTTTAAGCCTGTGGGATAACGAATTAGATGTTTTCCCTTTCCGATCATACCGCTCGCTATTTTGGCCTGTTTATGCATTTCGCCGCTTTGCATTTTTCCGTGGTTCGTCCGATGTTTTTTTTTTTTTTTCCAAGGAATCGGCACTTACATTTGCAACTGAAGATGGCGAAACGCTGCTATTCAAAGCCGAGAGGATTGGGAAACGAATATGTCCGGTAATGTCACAATTACCTCAGAACATTCGAAATTAGCGTGGTGGGACAAGATAGGTGTTAAAATCCCTGAAGGATGGTAATCAATTCCAAAATTGATCTGGTTGATGCTCTGGTAAAGAACCAGAAATATCAAAACAATTTAAAAAAAGAAAGAAATGAACGTATTGTCTTAATATATAAGGATTATCTAGTCTTGTTTTTATACCGAGTTTTGCATCTGGAACGGTCAAACTATTGTAGTTTTTGTAATTTCTAGCCCTGCATACATTAACAAGACACATGATGTTTAACTATCATTTTGAGACACCAGTGAAGTGGTAATATATCTTAATCCGAAACACTCTCAAGCAATCAATCACAATTAACGTTGAACTGAACACGTTTGAACTATATAATCTTGATAAAACTTATATATATATATATATATATATGGAAACGTGAGTGGGGTAATTTGCAAGGACAAACCTTTAAATTGAGCACCCTGAGATCAATTCGAACCTAGTTAGTAATAAGGATGTGCTAAAAGCTTGGTACGTGCGTTTCTCCGGCCTTTCAATAATTCAACATTTTGACATGGGGGCATGGCCAATTCACGACCTCCAGCTGGACCTTTACGAAGGTAGAAAACTACCACTTCCAGTCAAGACCTATAACCCCCACGTTCTTCTTTCCAATTTATTGTTGGATAGCTGTTTACCTAAATTCTAGTACATATTCAATTCACTAGTTTTCGTGTCCGGCTTAAAAATTAGGAGGGGCTGAGGTGGGAAGTTGGTGTCCGAGTGGATTGAAGTCAGGTGGTAGAGTAGCGGCGTATCTAGCCGAAGTTCGTGGGTTCGAACCCCTCTCGTTCCGTTATCTCTTTTTTTTCATCTCAACTAAAAACCTTAATTAATTGTCTAATACATACATCGAACCAATATTTTATTAAACGTATTCTGAATTTTAAAATGTGAAAAAGACAAACACCGTTGAGATTATTTTCCTAATTTTTTACTCGGCATTGCGGTAAACCGATTGGTGGTTATCAGGACAATATCAGCCCCGTGCATGGAAAAAATCACGCGAAGGCCGGCTTAATTAATTTCTCAGGCGGAGTGGAAATTTAATTAAATCGCGGCAAAGAGGAAAATTCTGTTAATAAGCGACATTTACGTTAATAATATTCGGTGGGTTTAATTTGAATTGCATCGAAAGATTATTCGATTGTTTAATGACAAAGGAAATTTCCTTTTATGATTGGCTCCCATTACGGAACAAACAGCATTTGTTTTCTTTCATTTGTAACCGTTTAGAAAACAGTTAGGAAACAGGGCTCTATGTTAAATTTTTAGTGTAAACGACTAGAGTTGTTTCTATCTAAATAATGAACTCAGAATATTTGAAAACTCGCAATTCGAAGTATGCAAAAATTAACGTTAAACGGTACCATCGTCCAACAATGATTATTAAACAATATGAAAATCCTGTTAGATGGTTTGATTAAAATCTTTTGAACCATAATGATTTCATAACTAACATTGAAGTGAACGAACTGAATTTAAATAAATTCCAAATAACACTAAATTCCAGTGGATCGAAGTCATGATGTACTTTATGATTATTTAGTTTTCCTTGTATTATTTCCATTTACTTTATTTTGGTTTGTATTATTGATTAACTTGTGTGCATTATGGGTTATCTTTACTAAGTAGTATACATTTGCAAATTATATTTTTTATTATCTTTCAATTATGTTTTATTATTACGTTACTGAAATTTTTTATGTAATTTTTCGAGAAAGCAAATATCGTAGATCGAATACAGTGAATCGAAGTCACGATAGTTGGTGCGACAGAGACGTATTTAGCTGAAGGTCGTGGGTTCGAATCACGCTCGTCACATTGACTTTTCATGTTTTTCCTTTTTCATTATACAGTCCACGCTAAATCGTAAATGTTTTTCTTTATTTTCTTTTTTTATCCAGCCAGAACACTCATACAAGGTTCAAACAGTACAGCTTTGGAAAGCTATTTTGTATCGTATAAGATTTCGAAGTCCGATTGACGGTACTTAGCCAAATATCGTGGGTTCGAATCCTGCTCGTGATACTGACTTTTTCATTTCAACATAAAAATTAATTAATTGCAAGACATTATTTGATCAATCGGACCACGAAGTTTGATGATTTTAAATAAAATTGTTGAAAATAAAACCAAAAAAAAAAAAAAGGCCGTAAATGATACATTTGTTAACTTTCGAACTTCTGTTCAGTTGGTTGATTTATCAAACCTTTAATCATTGCCAGGACAAGTTCTCTTAATTTGTCTAAAGGTGAGAATGTTTTTTTTTACTGTTAAATTATCTTTTCAATATGCTGCTCTTTTTTGAGTTTTTAGTACACATTTTCCTGGTACTGGCATTGTCCAATTACTCCGATAAATCCTTTTTATCTTATCCGTTTAGAAATTGCATGGATTTTATAGTTAATTTCCACTCATGCAGCGGGCAGTTTGTAATAACTGGGCTAGTAAAGGTTTAATACCGACTAAAATGGTTCTGAACTTTCCTATAAAGTTTATAGCCATATTAAAAAAAAAACTATTTTATTAGCCATCAATGGACAATTATTACATTTAATAATGAAAATATTCCGTTTTAATTAATTAATTTAAATGAAATATTAGTACAGAATGTTTTTGTTACACTTCTGCCTTGGTGACAGCACTGACGCGAAACGTCTTTTTCAAGTTTTTTTTTTGTACGAGGGTATTTCACCTCTGACGTTAAATAACACCATCACAGAGAAAAATGCACTTTTTCTATTAAAAGAAGAAAATATGTACCATTATTGTACTACTGTATCGTTATTACTGTGTAAATATTAAATAATATTTAAATATCGTTCATTTCCTATATCTAAACAATATTTTTATTCGAGAAAACCCACAATAATTATCTAACATTAAAAGACTTATAAAAAAAAAACAAAGTTTATGTTAATTAATATGCCATTTTCCTTCAAATTGACTTAAGATTCCATAAATCAAAGTCATTTTGGCTAATAAAATTATTTATCCTTTTTTGTCTTGCGCAACAACATGACAAAACTGACATATTTCTTCTGAAAGATTTAGTCGCACGTCAAGACTATAAATTCATTTATTCTGGAAACAGCACAGCTAACTCGATTCTGTGTGTTTGACTTTTTAGAAAGCAGTAAATTCCAATTTAAGGCGGCGTGGTTTTTATCATCATCTACTCATCTAAGATGGATAACACACCCCGGTTGAAAAGGGTTATTTTGATTTGCAAAACATTTCTTGCCTAAATTTCCCCTATCCTATTAAAAGATCCTATTTTTAGCAGTATTATATTCGATGATGGCAGAAGGATATTCTCCTTTGTTAGATTTCCAGCACCTAGATTTCTTTACGTTTTGACATGTAATATGAAAAAAACATTTTGATTTATACACATTTCTTCCAGTTGTATTCGAACGTAGATGAGAATAATAATCAATGAAAAATATCCACTTAGGGGTTAGTGTTTTCATTGGGGTGAATGAGGTTACGCTGAGAAGCAAAAAAAAAAAAAAATGGCCACCCTAGATTTTTATGTAAATACTTGCAATCGTTGTAATTTTTTTGTGTAATTGGTGACTGTTAATCGATATTTATTTACGAAGCGTGAGATGCGATCTGGTTTGATATTTGTTTCAAAAAAAATTTTCTTTATCGTACCAACATTGATGATCTCAATAAAGAACGAAACGTTGGCACACTAAAGAAAATATTTTTCTGAAACCTACATCACACCAGACGGCATCGCACACTTTCTAAATAAATAGTTGTAATTTTTATTGTTTGTTGTTTAAAGGATATTTTCTAACAAAACTGAATGATATTTCTAAATAAAAAAAATTAATAAACAATAACATTCACATTAAATTTTTTTATATAAAAAAATAAAAAAACATTAAAAAAATTAAACTGAGTGAAACAATTTACCAAAAATGTTGTTGTGGAAACAATGAAGGAAATATTCAATTCTGTACGGGGTAAATCCTCCTCTTGTGTTGATAACCGCATGCATTCGACGTGTCATCGATTTTACGAGGTTTTGAATGTACGGTTGTGGAATATTTTAATACTCCGTTCATAATTTCTGCAAATTCTCTGGTATCACTGGGCTGCTTTTAACTAACTAACCAACGATCCTCCCGGTGTTGTGTCGTTGTCACGCATAAAAATGAAACCTTCGCCAATTGTAGGCTTAAATGAACCCTCAATGATGATCACCGATTAACGTAATTTCATACCAACCTTAACCTTATCAGAAGTTCAGGACCAATGGCAGGCCTTCTAATATCAATTGAAATGTTTCAAAGTATATCAACAAATTTAAAATTTGACTGGCATTATTTTTCCCAAGACTAATTTTTGATTTGAGATAGGTGTAATCAATTTAAAAGTCTTCAGAACTTATGGCGTGATCATTTTGAACTAAAAAATAAAGATATAACAAAATGTTTTTTTTTTGTCAAAATTAACTCGTTTAAATTCACTGTTTTTCGTGGTCCGCTTGGCAAATTAATATAATTCAATTAATTAAGGTTTTAAGTTGAGATAAAAAAGTCAGCGTCACGAGCGGGACTCGAACCCACGACCTTAGGCTTGATACGCCGTCACACCACCTGAGCGACTTCGATCCCCTCGGAGACCAACTTCCCATCTCAAAAATGAAAAATAGCAAAAAAGAAGGACAATTCAAAAAGGTGCGGTTGAGATGGGAAGTTGGTGCCGGAGCGGCTCGAAATCGCGATAGCTCGGGTGGTAGCGTATCAAGCCGAAGGTCGTGGGTTCGAGTCCCGTTCGTGACGCTGACTTTTTATCTCGACTTAAAACTGTAATTAATTGCATTAACTAGTTTGATGGTTGAATATGGTGCCTACACCTTCCCTATCGATAACTAGTTTTTACATGTCAACAACTTGTGAAAAAACGTGTCAACGGCATCCGGCTAAAAAATAGAAAATTTTTATATTTTGGCACAATTTATAAGCAAAACTTGAAAAATAGACCTGAAAAAGTATGAAAAACTTTGTAATGTAAAGGTAGGTTAATTAATAAAAGTGTTGGGAAAATATTGAAAAATTTCGTTGGAGTGTCAATAATTAGTGACTTTACAATACACTTGTAACTTGCACAATTTGTATAAATATGTAAGTTCGGAACTAATGTATTTTGAAGACAAAACACACAACACACAGAGCAGAATAAAAAATAATTCGTTATGGAGATGAGTTTGACGTATGATGACGTCCGTGAGCTTGCAACCGCTAAAAGTTATTAAGGTTGAAATTGTTGCATTTTTTGTTCTAAGGCCGTTTTCTAGACCAAGATTTCGCAATAAGCGGCCCGCGGACGCACGTCACGGGTATAATATATATGAAAATTATATCCGGGGCATTTCGAACGGGATTAAGGGTCCCAGTCACGTAGAAGCCTGTGGCCCTGCGCCCTTCGGAATTAATTGCATCGGCAGGTCTTGCTCCAGCCCTGCGGATTTATACCGTTTTATTCACTTCGCCCAAGTGGTAGGCAGTTTAATACGCGATAATGAAACGGTTCATCTCAGTGGGGGTAGATTTTCCGTTGATTTATGGCAGCTGGCTTTGAAAAATCGTGGGCTTTTAAGGGGGAATCGGCCTGATATATGACTTTTTCAGAAGGACTAAATCCAAAAATTAGCGCACGAGAGTAGCGTTTTTACCCTCTTGAAAAATTTCGTGGAAGTCGTTAACCGTTTGATACCCCCCTGTCTCTCAAAGCCAATGACGCAACCAATTTCAGTTGTACCGACCTCGTTTCAAATTAACCATTATGTCATTTACTCGGTCGAGCGTGAATTATTTGCATCCAAACATAACAGATCCATGATATGCATACAATTCTGCGATAAAACAACAAGTCTGACCTCCATATTCAATCCAATATTTTCACATATATAAAAATGATTTGCTGTATATATGTGATTATTTCTTTGTTTACTTTTCCATGAGGTAAAGTTTGGTTTCACTTGTACTCAGAAACCCTAAAAATTGACAATTTATATATTATTCAGACGCCATATACATGGTAGCTTAGAAGAAGATCTATCCTCTTATTTTATTCGACCGCAATAATGGGTAGGTATATTTTATGCTACGATGCTCATGATTGGGGAGGAGAGCTATTTTTTCTAATAGACGAACAATGCATATTAGCCAAGGAGCGCTTTGCGTATTGGGGTGGGAGGAGGGTATCGTGAAAAAAGGCCAGAGGCGACTGTGGTAATCGGACCCAGGGCCGCGGGATCTACGAGCCAAGTCTTTCATGCTAACCACTCGGCTGTCTGAGTACAGACCCCATAGTCTTCCTTTTTACTGAGACAGTTGCCAATTTTTTTTTTTTTTTTGTGCATTATAAAGGAACCCCGAAATGATCAAAATTATATACCAACTCGATAATAAACTCCAGAAGATAAAGTTAAGTATTGGTTTAAGGAAATGAAAAGATATAACATGCAGTTTAACTTGGTCTTGCCCTTAGACCGGACAAACATCGGCAACGTTGAACTATGGAGGGCGGTTTGAGGCTAGGTGGGCGATGCATTTGTGACAATATAAAGAGACAACTTCTATCAAATTCTCAAATTATTTAATAGATCTTTCATAACCCTTGGAATGCATGCATCTGTTTAACTTAAATTAGAAACACTTCCACGATGAGTAGATTAACTGTGAAATTCGTAGTACTATGGAGTATTTAGTCCATTTTTGCGACATGCACAGCGCTGGCTGCTGTTTGGAAACAATAGTTTGGTAGTGAAAGCATGTCAATAGTACTTGATAGTAATGTTATTTTAGAATATATTAAATCGTCTTAAATATTTAGAGTATGTTGTGAAGAACTTTTGGCGAGAACAGCAGAGTACAACGTCGCAATGTACCTGTTCTTACTAAGGTAACCAGTAAGAAAATCATACCTGTTCTAAAGTCATCATTGACTCCATTATCTTTAGTGGTATATTGACTAAATTACTTATTTCAATTAATTAATCTTTATGTAAGGTTTTGGTTGAAATGAAAAAGTTGGTGTCACGAGCGGGATTCGAACCAACGATCTTCGGCTAGATACGCCGCTGCTCTACCACTTGAGCTATCGTGACCTCAAGTGGTAGAGCCAACGGCTTATCTACGGAAGATCGTGGGTTCGAATCGTGCGATTAACTTTTTTCATCTCGACTAAAAAACATTAATTAATTGTAATTATCATAAACATTTTTTTTGTCAATTCATTTTGTGCCTTATGAGCCTTATGATTATTTTATTTTACTTGTATCATTTCCATATAGTTTATCTTGGTTTATATTATTGATTAACTTGTATGTATTGTATGGGTAAGCGTAACTAATAATGTATACATTTGCAAATTGTTAAAACTAAGCAATGTTTTATTATTGCATTATTGAATTTTTTCAAGTAATTTTTGAAGAAAATAAATATTCCATTTGTAAATACTCATAAGAGAGAGCTTAGTTCCAGGTAACCATGACGCAACAGACCGACATGATTATTTGCCTGAAATGCTTATATTGATCGATTTCATTACAAGTTTAATCAACATTACGAGCGTATTGAACTGAACTGTTCACCTCTGATTTCAGTGTTGTGCTAGAGACGGACCCAATTTCTGCTTAATGGAATGTAGAGAGTATGTTGTTATCGTGAGGAACGGGCTGCACAGGGTTTCCTATGCAGATAACCGAAATGCCTCCGTTGTAGATTAACAGCACGGCTATTAGTTGAACCTAACTGTTGACAAATTTTCTTCCTTGTTTCTCCGGAGGGCTCACTTTGACGACTATTTTATATTGGGTAATTAATCTAATCACAAATGAATGTGGGGTAGATAGAATATACATTTTCATTTTTGATAGTGTATTCGAAAATATTCACGACAAATTTTCCCTTACAAAATCAGTATGTTTTGGTCTTACAACCAATTCTGGCCTTCAAATTTATTTCGTGGGCTGACGAATATTTATTCTCTGATGTTAATTCTATCCGAATAGGAAATTACAAACAAACAAAAACGTTTAGCTGAATGTAATTTGACACGCTCTCGAGGCAGTAGGAAGGCTGTATATACAGACCAGAGTCGGGCAAAAATTACTCATGTCTAATGATTAATGATTGATCACTCAGAACGTTAGTCATGATTAGTAGTAAGTGACTAATTTAGTCATTAGTCATAATAAAGTTAGTCATGACTAAATTTCGATAACTCATATTCAAATGGGTGCTCAAAAAATGAAAAAATCCACAATTTCATCACTTTAAAAAAATTCTAACAAATTTATTTCATCAAAACGAAAATTTTTCAACACTTTTTTTAAACAAATATTAATCTTCCAATTATAAGTAAAACTACGCCGTTATGAAAAGCCAAAAATGATGATGATAATAATAATAAAAAAATAAAATAAATAATCTTAACACAAGCTACGCTTTGAAATCTGTTTACATAATCGACTAATGAAAAAAAAAATACTTTGAATTAAAATTTATTCCACTTGAAAGGAGAGATTTCTACATTATTTGGAAAATAAACTAGCTAGAGGTCTAGATTGTAATAACATAGACAAGTCGAATAATTTTATAACTTTGGTTTTCGTTTGTGATAATATTTTTACAAGGTTGGCCTTGAGCACGACTCTCATCGCAAAATTTTTATCCTGAGTCTGTTGGATTTTGTTAAGTTGATCATTGTAGACAGAGTTGGAAAAAATCTAACTAATTCAATCATGATTAAGAATTTTGATTGAAGTTTAATTATGATTGAATTAGTCATGAGTAAATTAATCATTCTATGATTTAGTCATACCTCATGATTGAATTAATCATGACTAAATCATATAATGATTCATTTACTCATGACTAATTCATTCATGATTAACCTTCGATCAAAATTCGTATAGTTATGGATATGTATAAGTTAGGGAAGTAATTTAGGTTAGATTATTAATACTGTGCGTAGGTCGATGGAGGAATATCCAATACTCCACTGACTGAAGAGACGTTTTTCCATAGGCAGTGCTCATCTAGGGGGTGGGTAGCAATCCTACTTAAAACTGAAACCGCTGCCTGGGCGTTCCCGGACGTTCGACGCTAGAGGAGCTTCTACACTCAGAGAGATAGAGTCGCCCTCTCTATCGAGGGAGTACGCGGCGGGAGGCACAAGCCGATGTATTCGGCCTGTTAGCGCCTCGAGTGCGGCATACCACCCGATGCACAATGCGGGTCCGACCATTCGGAGTGGACAAGAGGAGAGCATGGTTGTACCAGCCCTCTACACCAACGCTGCGGCGGTAACAAAACTCCGTCGTATGCAGAAGTGCGTTAGCTCGTGAGAATCAAAACGCCTGATAAGGCCGAGTAGGCCAGGTGTGGACGTTAAAGATCCTCTAGTCTCGTTTGCGAAAAGTACTCGAGAACTTTATGACTAATTAAAATGAGGAAATCTATGAGTATATATTTATAGGAGTGATCTGCCCTATTGAAGTAGTAAGTATAGGTTAGAATATACACAGCATGCGTTTGGCGCTGATATGACCTAGCTGTCGACAGCTCCCGCTGGCTACGTAAATATTCGAATTCATGAAAAAAAAGTTAGTCCCTATACAAGAAAGAACAAATGCATATATATATATATATATATATATATATATATATATATATATATATATATTACGCA